>CM073608.1:24925000-25294500 GCA_037074985.1 Solanum bulbocastanum | reverse complement strand
CCGATGTCTCCCAGCCGATGCACACACGCCACGACTGATGCTACCAGTCGTTAGTCGACGTTGCTTGGTCGTTAGATGGGTGCAATCCTTGGCTGATGCATCCTGCCATAGGCCGACGTCACTTGACCGATGTGCACACGCCAATGCCGCCCAACCGATGTGCACACGCTACGGCTGATGTGTGCAGGCATTGGATGGTGCTACCTGCCGTTGGCCGATGTCGCTTGCCCGTTGCACGCATGCCATGTCAGATGCATATAGGCCCTGACTGATGCTGCTTGTCATTGGCTGGCATAGCCTGGCCGATGCACGTAGGCCTCAAATGAGGTCGCCCAGCTAATGCTTACACGCCACTGCTGATGCGTGCAGGCCTTCACTGATGCTTCTTGCCGTTGGCCGATGACTCTTGCCTACATACCTAGATTTCACGGCATTTTAATCACATGTTTCATTCTTAAGTGATTATAATCATATATCACCATAAAGGTTCAAACTCAAACTTTACTAGTCATTATCCATCACATATACATTATTATAATACAATTCATGTCTACATGCTTTTATTCTTGAACAATTACTGTACATATCACCAATTCTAGAAGATCATCTATCTATCCTCGCTTTCCCTTCACAAGGCATAAACTCACATTACTTCAATTTCATCAATTAAACTAGGGTTAACCATGGAATACATGTAATATCATCATAATAACATGATTAACCATAAAATTTCAATATCCACTCAACTGAATTCATAATGAACTTAACCCACAATATTTTAAGGAACCCTAACTTGAATTGCGGATTTCATCTTCACAATTGTGGAATAGCTAGGGGATTCCATGGATGAATCAGCTATCATACCTTTATTATAAAGCCATACAAGTCTTCCAACAATGGATTTTTACTTGACTTAGCTTGATTCTCTTCTTCACTTTCAAGAGAGAGGATTTTTTATAAGGAATTGGGTTCTTTTTTGGTGAGTTGAAATAATGACTAGGATCAATGAATTTAGGGGTCTAATGTCTTTATAAATTTGGTCTAAACTCTAATAAAACGATACCACTCAACCCCTAATTAATTCCGAAAAGTTCCACTAATCCAAGACTTAACCGTTTAAAACATGCAACTGCCTCACCCACGAGGCAACTCCCACAGGCCATGGGTGGACTCATGGGGCATGCTGGTCATCCCTAGGTGGAGTCCTGCAAGTTTGTTTCTGGGACCCTGACCCACACCCCTCACCTACAGGGCGTGCGTCCCTTCGTAGGTGAATTGTTTTTGGGCAATCTACTAGGGTCCTCCTCAAGGACCCTTGGTTGGTCCTTGGGGAATTATACTTTGAAGTTCTAACGTACACCCTTCATTTTAAGTACGGGGATTTATATCTACAACTCTAACCCTCATGTCAAGCTCTAGTTTAGCCTACTAGTTTCCGTGGTGTAACAATATCTCCCCCTTGGGAACATTCATCCTCGAATGACGTTCTAGGTACTTCTTAAGGTCACAAATCTAGACTTGCAACCCATCATGCAAGCAACACATCTAAATGCACATAAGGAAGTAGGAATTATATCTTACAACCAAAAATGCATGAAATTCTCATAACTAGTCATTTTCAAGGAGGAACTACCATCTCCTAGCTAAAACATGTTCAGCATACACACATGGACACTATATGCAATTTACTCTCAAAAAGCATTCTTTATTGGAAGAATTACTTAACTCCGAACTAAGGCATGCTCATCTATTCATCTCATGAAGTTTTATAGGCAACTTTACTCAATGCACAACAACAGGAGGTAAAACATTGCACATAAGTTATTGCTATCAAGATTTAAGATTTTTCATGAATATGCATATAAAGAAATCATGGTAACTAAGAATACTTAGTGACCATCCTACCTAAGAACACCATCTCCCACTTGGGAGTAAGCCTAGGTGGACTTACTAAGCACTATTACTTTTAATTTTAAGGTCAGAACACAGTATTACTAAACTTTCACATCCTTCACACAAGAGCATTCTAAACTAATGTGAATTACATTACTGGCCTTTAGAAAAGTCTACTCACCCAATACATCTAGGCATTACTTAAACACACTATTTCTCAAGTCTTTACCAACATACCCAAAGCTTAAAATGGCCAAGTAGGGTTCTACTATCAACAACACATATCAATAATGTAGCCCATTCATAATTAAGGCAACATCAAAATCTAACATATAAAGTCACAAAAGACTAAAAAATACTGAAATCTAGTAAAACATAAGATACATACCAAATTCAACATCCATAGGACACTCTTGCTACCTCTAGCTTTGAGAACATATAACCTATTCTTATTTGGAGTATTTCCATCCAAACCACTAGTGTAAACTTTCTTATGCTCTCTTCCCTTAGACTTCAGCACCAGGAAATCTCTCACTTTGTGCCAGCTTTTTCCATAACCATCACAACCATCAATGCCGGCTAGTTAATGGAGACCCACCACCCTTCTCTTGGTTAAACCTAGGGGTATTGGGAGAATCTTGACCAGAATACCTTTGTTTACACTTAGGTCTACCTTTTCCATCGGACCTAGCCTTGGAGAAGTTTCCTATCTCTGGTTCTAGCCCTCTTTGCTTCCCTATTCTTCTCCTTAAGCTTTAATTCCTCAATCTGTTGGGGGTACACCATAAAACGTGAGATATCCATATCATGATAGAGCAATGTCGTACTACATTCTTTTCCTACTATGTTGGACACACCCGTCAAAAACATACTAATCATATCCCTCGAATTCGCCACCATAGATGGAGCATACTTGGATACTTTGGTAAATTTTAAGGCATACTCCTTAACACTCATGCTACCTTGCCAAAGGTTAATGAAATCTTCCACCTTAGCTTCCCTCACTCTCGGGGAAAGAACGTGTCAAGAAATGCTAGTTTGAACACTTCTCACTCTATGGGATCCACTCCTATTAGTCTACTCGCCTTCCATTGATCATACAGTATTTACGCTACACGTCTCAATTGGTAAGCGGCTAACTCCGCTTTCTCTACCAAAGTCACCCCCATAATAGCAAGAACTTTATAAAGATCATCTATAAACTCCATAGGATCCTCTTCCATTTTGGAGCTATAAACTCCTGAGGGTTCAACCTCATAAAATCCCTCACATTTAAAGCTACGGAATTCACATTAGCATTCACCAGAGCAATAAATTCCCTATTGACTTAAGCCTTCACTGCTTGAGACAACATTTGTCTAACTGACCTAAACTCTGCATTAGTCACATTCTCCCGTATAGGGTCAATTGGAGCTTAGGGAGGAGCTTGGAGAGGAACCTCTTTATCCACATTGTCTTCTTTATTCCTCGTAGCATTTTCCCTTGTATTAGCCATACCCTGAAAACCATAAGGCATGAATTAGGAGAAAGACCTAATAGAGTTAACTCTGAGGCATGACTTGAAGAATGAAGAAGTGAAATTTCCTAAATATCCAATAGCCTCCTATTCATAAATGTGGCATGTTGCACATTTATGAACAGGACTCTACTAGACGTGGTTTTAGACATCCTAGAACAATTATAAACCTTGTGTTCTAATTTCCAAGTTTTTCATGACCTAGAGGTACACACTAGATGTAACATGACACATAGAACCCCGAAGGACTCTATGTAAGCCACTTAGCATATCATAACATAAGATAATAGAAAGGTGCGGAAATTTAAAACACTTTCCATACAATCAAAATCTCATAAAACAAAGAGGAAGAATTTAACATTGTCTCAAACCATCTAAAACAACTTTGAATAACTCTTGGGAAACAACCGATACAATAGTCTAAAACATAAAGGAAAAGTGATCAAATCCTCGATGCTACGAGGACTCACCAAGTCTTCAACTCCTTGCTTCAACTAAGAACCTAGCCAAGGGAATGGAACTCAATATCGCCGGATCCTACATTTGATAAGAATGTAGGCAAGAGTATGTGTTACTACAAAATGTACTAAATATGATAGCTAGCATAACATCATAGGAGCATAACCTAAGGTTTTTGTCAACATAAGACATATACCACAATCATAAGAGATACTTCATAAAACATAAACTATAAATATAATAGAAAACAATATATTCATAGGCATAATCTCAAACATAGGCATTAAAATAAGCATTAGTCAACCCTTAGTCCTTCCTATCATAAGAGGAACACCTCATAAGTAGCATCAAGTCATACTTGTACAATGCATGGATAGGACCTCATAATCTAACTCATACTAAGTACCACCTTAGGCCTCCATACATACTTAACCTCTTTGATCTCATCCTTAGCTTATTTCTCATAGACTAGGGAATCTTCACCTTTATTCAAACACATCATGGAAGGCAACTACAGCACAATTCAATCTCATCATACAACATATAAGAGAAACACATCATAAGTAAACTTAAGACACACTTGTGCAATGCATTGATAAGACCCAATAATCCAACCCATGCTAAGTACCACTTTAGATCATCATAATCTTACTTCTTGGTTGGGAACTAGTCCCTCTTTTAAAACATTGGAACAGTAGGAGATACTTCTTAAAGAATATCCTAGTTCCTCTTCTTTACTTTTAAATACTATGAGATACTTCTTCAATAATGTCTTAGTTCCTCTTCTTTACTTTTAAATAGTATGAGATACTTCTTCAAGCATGTCTTAGTTCATTATTAGTTTGAGCACTATGAGATACTTCACTAAGCATGTCTATGTTCATTCTTCTCTTTGAACACTATGAGATACTTCTTCAAGCATATCTTATTTCATTAATGCTTTTGAACACTAGGAGATACCTCTTTAATCATGTCTAAGTTCATTGGATACAGAGATTGCTGCCAGAAATCGAACTTCTCTCTGTGAAGGCTTCCATGAAACCTACTTTTGGGAAAACCCGGGCTCTACTATGTGAGAGTTCTCCCTTTTATTTTGAATCCCGAACTCAACTAGGTGTGAGCCTCCTTTTTTTTTGGAAGCCTGAACCCAACTATGTGTGAGCCTCCATCTCGTTGTCAATATCCATTCGGGCCAAGTATACACCCCTTAGACTTGTTATTAAGCCTTACTTAACTCATGACTCATGGAGGGATGTCCTTGAAAACCAATCCATGTTTCAAGTGATTATATCACTTTATGCATTCAAACATTCAGGAGGTAGATGAGGTGGGTAAATTACTTCCACAACAATGGTATCTACTAGTCTACCATTTTTATATAGGCTTCACTCTCAAAGCCATTACATACTTAATTCAACACATTAGCTTTACTCTCAAAGCCCTAGCAATCAACATTCATGACTACATGCCTTAGTCTCAAAGCTTTACCTCTCACAACCATCATACATACCTAGATTTCAAGGTATTCTAATCACGTGCTTCATTCAATCCCAAGCTTTACTACTCATGATCCATCACATATACATTATTCTAATTCAATTCATGTCTACATGCTTTTATTCTTGAACAATTATTATACATTACTTCAATTTCATCAATTAAACTAGGGTTAACCATGAAAAATATGTAATATCATCATCATAATATGATTAACTACCCATTAATTCATAAACAATCAATATCCACTCAATTGGATTCATAATTAACTTAACACATAATATTAGAAGAAACCCTCCCTAACTTGAATTGGGGATTTCAGCTTCACAATTATGGAATAACTAGGGGACTCCATGGATGGAAGAATACATGGATGAATAAGTTGTCATACCTTGATTATAAAGCTTTACAAAGCATGCAACAATGAAATCTTCACTTGACCTAGCTTGATTCTCTTCTTCACATTCTAGAGAGAGGATTTTTTAGAGGGAATTGGGTTCTTTTTGGTGAGTATAAATAATGACTAGGATCAACTAATTTAGGGGTCTAAAGTCTTGATATTGTTGGTCTAAACTCTAATAAAATGACACTACTTAACCCCCCTAATTAATTTTGGAAAGTTCCAGTACGCCAACACTTAACCGTTTAAAATATCCACATTGCCTCACCCACGAGAACATACCCACAGGCTGTGGGTGGACCACAAGCTGTGGGTGGACCCCCGGGGCGTGCTAGTCAATCGTGGATGGAGTCGTGCAAGTCTGTTTTGGTGACTCTGACCCACGATCCCTCACCCATGGGGCGCGAGCCCCCCTTATGGGGCATGGTTCCCTTTGTAGGTGGACTGTGTTTGGGAAGTCTACTAGGGTCCTCCTCAAGGACCCTTGGTTGGTCTTTGGGGAGTTATCTTGATGTTCTAACCTTCAACCTTTCATTTTAAGTATGGGGAGTTATATCTACGACTCTAACCCTCACGTCAAGCTCTAGTTTAGCCTACTAGTTTTTGGGGTGTTACAATGTCATTCATCACTAAACTCATATTATTTAAATTTACTTTCAGACCAGTTGGGATTTTTTCCTCTTCAGATGCATATTGATTTAGCTTCGGCATAGTACATGTTTTACTTAGTTTTTTTTCAGTATGCTTGATATATGCCTAACTCAGAGTTAACTTGGGGTTACTTGTGATCCTAGGTATCGTGTTACATCTACTATGTAGCCTTAGGGCGTGACATATAATGCAGAGAAGTTGACCAAGATATATCTTCATGAGGTAGTTAAATTGCATGGAGTTTTGGTCTCCATCATTTCTTATAGAGGAGGCCTATTTAATCTATCTTTTGGAGAACATTGCATGCTGGGTTGTCCACTATGTATTTAAGTATATCTTTTCCACCTTAGACTAATTGGTAGTTTCAACTAATTATTCAGAGATTGCAATACACACTTTGTGCATGTGTGATCGGCATTAGTGGTCATTTGGACCATATCTTGCCATTGGCTGAGTTTTCATATAATAATAATTATCACTAAAATATTAATATGGCTCAATCTGAGGCATTGTATTTGAGGAAGTATAGATCTCCCATTGGTTGGCTTGATGCATTTGAGGTATGGTTGTGGGGTACTGAACTTCTAAGGGAGTTTTTGGAGAAGGTGAAGATGATCTCTAAAAAGCTTTTGGTAGATAAGAATAGATAGAAGGAATATACATATCATAAGGTTAGTGTAACAACCCAGCCCACTAATATTATTGTCCGCTCTGGGCCAAGGCCTGCATGACTTTCTAATGCGTCACTAGTTAGTAAGGCCTGATAACTTATATACCCAACATCACTCTTGTGTTTTACTAATGTGGGACTTCTAATATTAAGATGGGGTGTCACATACACTCGTTCTATGGACTCAACATCCTCGTGGAGGTTTGCCCTTACCGAATGGGATTTGCCTAGAATCAGCACTGAGCTTTGCCCCGCCTTACCGAGATTTGCCTAAACTTAGTAGACCTCTAGACCACATTAACAAGGTCGACACAAGAGTGTCTCTAATACCATTTGTAATGGCCCAGCTGATTAACATTTCAAGGACACTTTGTCCAATTCTAAGTGTCAACAATCGCTAGTCAGTGTAAAACCCAACTAAATGAGTTGGGGTCTAATCCAACAAGGAGCGGTACATGTTCAAGATTCAATAGTAAAGTGTGAACATGATTAAATCAGTCATAGAAATACACATTAACGAATGAAAACATAATTCAAATTAGGGGGTGACACGAATGTCAAATAAAAGAGGTTTTGGTTTTAATTATCAACTACAACAACAGCAAAAAGCATGAAATATCAATAATGAAATGGGTTATTCAAATGTGATTAGATTATAGGCTAATATAGGCAAATGAGTAATTGCAACTGTTAGGAAATAGTTGAATATTAGTGAATAAGCTAGACTATACAGGGGGTAAACTTTCTCTCGAACAATTTACCCTTAATCAAGTTGATTTCTCTCGAACATCAACACACATGCAAAATAAGAACAGCCTATGTTTTAGTCCATTCACTCTCTCGAGTTGAATGTATGGAAAATGGTTTAGGATTCACTCTCTCGAGCAGAATCCATGACAACCCATTACCCACTGACCATCAATAAATAATCTCAGTTTTAAAACCTCTTTCTCGAGCAAGCCAAAAATACAATGGTAGAACTGGCTTTGCAACTACAATTCTTAAATTAAACCACATTTACTGATTGACCTCATTCTAAATAGCATTTAAACTAACAATTAACAATATCCATAAACTAAATCAGCCCATAATCAGATAATCACAACCCAATAATTGGGGTTTTAGCGAGACATCATAAAAAGATAAAAATCATTAACAAATTAAGTTTCCATCAACTGGGTAAGATTAATTTTCTCCTTAGAATGGTCCATGTTGAAGAATCTCAACGACCCACTTCCAATTTCTCAAAAGTGAAAAACTTCAATTCTTCAAAGCTAAGGAAAAACTTGAGAAAACATGTCTTAATACTCTGAATAATTACAACTCCAAACTGAAAATTATATGTAATGAAAATATTATTATAAACTAAATGTTCAAAAATGTATTTATATTAGCCAAAAATGTGTTGTGATGACTCACTCGGCAAAGAAAGTCGAGATTGTTGATCCACTCGGTGATCCGCCCTTTGGTCAATTCCATCACCTTTCTGCCATTGCCTTCAGCATCCTCATGGTCCATAACTTTGGGTGATCCAACACTGCATCGCGGAACCACTTAGAAATTCGCTGACTTACTCACCCTTATCAAAGATTCTCAAGTTCGCAAAACTTGTTTCAAATGCATGTTCAAGCTCAACAAAGGTACTCAAATGCCCTCACACAAAGAATGATTCCATATTGACACAATTGCTCAACACTTTATAGTTTCGGAATCACATACAACTCTCACACTCACAAAAAGGAACACTTGCATGACTCCACCCATAGGTTTGCCCTTATTTTCCAACCAACATTTGTTTTAGCTCACTAAAAATCAAAAAGGTCTTTTCAAGGCTTGTGACGGGGCTGAGTGTAAAGGTATGGTCATTTAGGCTCAGTAGTTGCTATCCTCATGAATTATGGTATGAACAACACTTTCTTTCCTTTTCTTAATCATTCTCATTCATGCTCAAAATTCCCCCCATTATTCACTTTCCATGGAATATCGGACACCCCATTTATTTTGAAACTTTCACAACTTTATTCCACAACTTTTTCATTCATTTTCTTTTTCATTTTTCTTTTCTTCTTCTCTCTCGTTTTTGTATGGAGGGTTTCCATCTTTCTCAAGACCATGGATCAAGGGGGACTACTTTGCACTTCTTTATTTACTTGACCCCATTTATTTTGAAACTTTCACAACTTTATTCCACAACTTTTTCATTCATTTTCTTTTTCATTTTTCTTTTCTTTTTCTCTCTCGTTTTTGTATGGAGGGTTTCCATCTTTCTCAAGACCATGGATCAAGGGGGACTACTTTGCACTTCTTTATTTCCTTTCTCTTTTCACCACATCCCCAACTTAGGCTTTTGGCCTAAGTTGGATATTCAAACAAACCACACTTCATGAGGATTATTGTCACAACCCGAGTCTACCAGAAGCGACACTGCGTACTCGACCCCGAAGGGGTCTTATACAAGCCTCATAGCATATTCATTGCATAAGATACTTAGAAATAGTGAAGAATTTAAAACTTTTCTTTTATAAATCCAACAATCAAAAAAATTAAAAGCAAGAAGAAGTCTATCGTCTCACATGGCCATCTAATCAACATACTTGAAAAAAATAGGGTCACGGCCCTTTACAATCGACAAACTTAACAATAGTCTATTACATGAAAAGAAAGGAAACATCAACTACTTGTCCTTGATCTATGAGGGCATACCACTTAGTCTTGGGGAACTCAAATCCAGGCTCACTAGAGAAAACCACTCAATTGCCGGAACCTACACTTATAGTAAAACATGAAGAAGAATGGGGTTAGCACAATTAAGTACTAAGTATGATAGCCATGCAAAAACATGCTTAAAACAGAAATTTTATTTGAAAGTCATGCTTTTATACTATTTGGATAAAACTTCATGAACAAAAGTATAAGAGGCATAATATTCAAACATAACCAACATACAAGTCATTTCAAACCATTGCCTTCACTTTAAGCCTTAACCTCAAGTAACCCTCAATCTGTACTTTGTGCAATGTATGGATAGCATCCCATACGACAATCCGCACTAACGTACCACCTTAAGGTCACCAAAAGTGAACCTACCATTCAACCTTTCCATCTTTACACAATACTCATACATAAGAGACATAAACCTTTCATAAGTCATATCATCACATAAGGGCCATCACCTAAGATAGCCCTAAGTCATACTAGTACAATGTGCAAGTAGCATCCTATACACTACTCATACTAAGTACTCCTTCGAAGTCACTATAGGCAAGGCACATTCATATACAATAGTCCATATCAAGGAAGTAACTCATAATACAATCCAAGTATAGCATGCATCATTTAAAACATCTAATTTAAGTATATAAGAGTCAACATCATAATACAATCCAAGTATAGCATGCATCATTTAAAACATCTAATTTAAGTATATAAGAGTCAACATTCTTCATTAACTTCATTTAGGACACATTCATACATTAGCCATTAAGACTTAGAGAACTCACTATGACCCTCTTAAAGCCTACTCGTGCAATGCATGGATGGCATCCCATACTACCACCCACACTTCATAGAAATCCTTAAGAAACCATAATGCACATCTCACATGATGGGAATAAGCCTTTAACCGATATAGACTATGTGAGCTCGACATGGAATCATGTGTCATATAGCCCCACACAATAGAAAGGTGGTCTACTTTCCTAAGGAAGACCGGCAACATTAGCTTGGATGGAATACACTAGCTAATATCCTATATGGGCACATAGTGATGGGATAGGAAGACATTCATTGGAACTCTAGCCTAACATTGCAAGAGTTTCCATCTTACCATATCCACTCGGTGCTTAGCCTGCATTCCTATAGAGTATTTCATTCACATCACATCATTGTACTTGAGAGGGCCACAAACATTAGGCCTACCAACCTAAATCACATTACACATGAAAGGCAACCAACATTAGTTCAACTGATTCAAGGTAAATTTAAGAATAGCTTATCGACCTTTCTAGAAATAGCCACCACCATTAGGTCTACCATTTCTAGGTTCATCATTTCACACAAGAAAGGGCCACCACCATTAGGTCTACCGTTTCAAATTTAAACATCATATTAATTCCTAGACTCCTCATGAAAGGCCACCAACATTAGGTCTACTGATCTAAGGTTTAGCCTAGAATACTTCAGCATTTATTCATTCATGAAAGGCTACAAACATTAGGTTTACCAATTTAAGACATTAAGACATTATGTCAAGACACATTCATTATACAAGAAATGGATGCCTAAGACTACCAATTCAAGTTACATCATTCATTACCTTCAATTATACAAGAAAAGGATGCCCAAGCCTACCTATCCAAGATATACAACAATACATTATAGAACCCTTCACATTCCATCATCATCATTCATGAGTATCAATAGAGAATATACATTCAATCAGAACACTATTACAATCTAAATATAATCAACATACTATCATTGAATCCACATATATGCCTTCATATCATAATCATACTTTAACCTTCACATCTTGCCTTTCAACGCCATGGATCACATTCACCCACACACCTTTGATCAACATAGTTAGGCAAATGTAATAACATAATTTCAACATTCTATATCCATATACACATAAAAAATTCACATACTTTATAATCAATCAAATCCCAATCACAAATCACAACTTAGGAATTTGGGAGAAAACATGGGTTCTAGTAAAAAATCATCTTAATTCATCTTTAAATTCACAATTCATTCACAATTCAATGCAATAATGCCTTAAGAAATCGTTTTGAATCATACCCATGCATAGATTGAAATGTAGGGTTTTGGGGTAACATTGAAGATTTGAAATCCCTTTTGAAATTGGCTCCTTGAAAGATAATAAGTCAAGGATAAAGACCACCATACCTTTAATCGAAGAAATCCACGAAAATCCCTTGAAGATTTGACCTTGAGAGCTTGAAGTCTTCACCTCCAATGGAGGTTTCTACAGTGAGAACTTTTGAGAAGAGAGGTGGGTTCTATTTTGTGATTTTGAATAATGAGTTGAAAAATAGAGTTTAATACTTTTAATACTCTTAAAATACTTTAATTAGCCTGAAATACCGTCCATGAACTAAACTAACCAAGGGAGGAATTTACCAAACCACCCTTGCCTTAGCAAACCAAGACAGCAACGCAGGTGGGACCTACGATACCAAATCATGGACCGTGGTCTGGGTCACTAATGTTTGCATAATCAAGGACACAACTTACAATGCAAGTGTCAATGATCGTGCAATATTATAATAACCTAACCAAGGGTTGGGATTGTTCCTAAGGGAGTGGTTTTGAGAATTAATAGAAAAATAAAATTGCGTTCTAACTAGTCGTAGCTAAAGACATTACCGATTAAAAACATTGTAAATTAAAGGGGGACACAAGAGTGTCAATTAACTATGGGCTAATGAGAGGGGGATTCTTAGGATCTGAATGGAATACAGGATAGACTAAATCATTGAGTACATGCTTTTGGTAGGGAACTCATAGAGTAATTTTGACTAGGCTAGTCTTTAAAGGGGATAAGCTCTCTCTCGAGCAAGTTATCCCATTTCAAGCGGGTTCCTCTTGGACACCCATTTGTTGCTGAAGAACAACCTCTGCCTTAACCTATTCACTCTCTTGAATTGAGTGTGTGGACATGGGACTAGGGTTCACTCTCTCGAGCTAAACCTCATGTCGACCCACTCACATTGACCATCAATTTAGTTGTCTTAGTTTTACGACCTCTCTCTTGAGCAAGCAGAAAACACATAAATGAACTTATATTTGCAACTCCAAATTCATTAAATTAACCCATAACCACTAAAAAATATCACATTTAAACTACGAATAGACTATCAGCAAGCAAGACCCAACAACTAATCTAACTTATATTCACAAAATCACACCCCAAGAAGTGGGGTTTTTAGCCACACAGATATAAGAGATAGAAATTTATACCAAATTGAGCTTGCATTCAAATGGGTATGAAGATTTAAGTCGTGACACAGGCCAAAATTGAAGAATCCAAGAGACCCAAGTCCAAATTTTAAATATGAAACCCTTTGGATATTCAAGTCTTCAAAACCCTTTCAAACTTAGAGCAAACTATCAAAAAGTACTATTCTATATGAAAATTATAATAATTGTTCCACACTTAAACTACAACCCTAACTAGTATTTATACCTTCCACAGATTTGTGCTGCAGTGGATCATTTGGTGTTGTTAGTCGTAAACACCGATCAACTAGGCAATTTGCCTTTTGGTGTAGTTCATCCCCGTTTTGCACCATTCTTCAGCATCATCGTGCTCTGGGTCATTGGGCGACATGGCACTGCTTCGTGGAACTTCTCAGCGATGCGCCAATCGCTCCCTTTTTCTATCGACTTGATCCTTTCCTTTAGGGCTCAGCACACTGAAATAAAAGGTGAAGTAGGATCTTTCGGCTACTCACCAAGTGGACTCAGCGATCCTCAAGCGTTCATTTCTTCATTCTTTTCAACCTTTTCGTTCCATTTTGCGACGTAGTGTCATGCTTTCTTTCAAACTTCAAATACCTAATCCTTAAGGGTTTTCATTAGATATTGATATAAAATAAGCAATTGAGGACACAATTTTTCTTAAAATATTGCCCTAACTGAGTCCAATTTGTGGACTCATCAACACCCCCAACTTAAACTTTTGCTTGTCCTCAAGGAAACTCAAGTTCAGCTGTTCAAAAGGGTGTCTCGAAAAGTGATACACAAGACTCAATGATGAATACACACAACAAGACTCAATTTACTTATGCAAATATCAAATGTGAACTCAAATATTCAAGTTGTTACTCACCAATAGCAAAGAACCTCATGCTCACAATACTTGCTCCAAATGTAAGTTCAAGCTCAACCAAAGTGTTCAAATGCCCTTACACAACGAATGATTCCATATTCACACAATGGTTCGCAGTTTAAAGCTTTGGAATCAAATGCAACGCTCACACTCACAAAGAAGAACACAATGCATGCTTTCACCCATATGTTTGCCCGTATTTTCCTGTCAACATTTGTTTCAGCTCACTCAATATCAAAAAGGTCTTTTCAAGGCCTATAATGGGGCTGAGTGCAAAGGTATGTTCATTTAGGCTTACTGATTTTCATCCTCATGAAATGTGGTGCTCACAACACTTCCTTTCCTTTTCATTCATCATTATCTTTAGTGCTCATAAGCCATCCTATTATTCACTTTCCATGATTGTTTGGGAACCCCATCTCTTTTATTATTGCACAACTTTATTTTTCATTCTTTCTCTCTTTCTCTCTCCTTTTTTTTATATGGAAGGGTCCCATTTTTCTCAACACCATGGGTTAAAGGAGACTTTCCTTGCACTTCTAGACTTGCCTTTATCTTTTCAACACACCCCCAACTTAGGCTTTTTTTCTAAGTTGGCTATTCAATTTACCACAATACAAGAGGATTACAGGTATTGGATAAATAAAGGTTATGATTTCATCAAGTTTCTTCCCAAGAAAGGTAAGGCTCAAGGGGTGTTCAAAAGTGGTTCACACACTCACAAAGTATGTCACAAAAGAGGTATATGTAAAATTGGCTCACACTCTTAGAAGTTTCCTATGATCATATCAAGAGATAGCATCACTCAGTTGACTGGACCAACGAGGAAAATTCTAGGATCTATCATGCATGGTTCAAAGTAATCTCATTACACTAAGCATTGATACTAAAGTCAAACAAGACTCCACACTTTCTCTAGTGTGCAATGATCATCACAAGAGAATCGATTTGATAAATGGCTAATAAAACTGAGATGCAAAGAGTTCATATATTTTCTATGCAACTTCATTTGGCCTCATCGTAGTTGTACATTTTTGTTCGTTCGGTTGTAAGCACTATTCAAGTCATCGGTATAGTTCGAAATCGAGACTTAAATTTTACAAAAGAACAGCCACATTCAACACACGAGAGGTGGCAAAAATTTTCGAATAGGTCAAAATCATTTTGAAATTTAAAACAAAAGGAGACGTAAGCTCAATCATCCACAAAAAAGTAGTATTAACACAATTTTAAATAGAACAACCCAAATATATACACGAAACACAAACACAAGTAGCACACAAAAGGTGTGGGCCTCACCCCACCACAAATAAAAGCAATTTGTCGTCAAATGCAATTAACAAAATATCCAAAATGTAAAATTAAGAAAGGCAAAGGGGGAGGTAATGAAAAATACTGTCTACATAGTTGCTCCATATGTCTGGCCATTAGTACCCGATGTGTTAGCTTGGAATTTAATAATGTCCCCCGGAGATTCTTCAGAAGATTCAGCGGCAGCTAACTTACTAAGATTTTCCAAGTCATGAGTCGCCAAAAAGAAGTGAATAGATGTGAAGAATCCATGTCTCCACAAGGGAATAGTGGGGTCTCGGGGTTTTTTCACTTGCTGGCACTAGGCTTCTTGCCCTCATTATCATTTTTGGGAGGGTTTGTTGCCTTTGTATTTTTCCTAAAATTTTTCGCTATTGTCTGTCGGAGTGGGATATCTCTTCCAGCTACTTTTGGTCTAGCCATTTTTTGCAAAGCTTCGAGAAAAAATTAGAAAGTATTCGGACAAAAGCAAGGTAGTTCAATTAGAGAATCACTTCGCCGAACCAGTTTGCGAAGCGCGCAACCACTTAGGTAGTTCACCGAGTGCAGTTCATGGAGAATACAATGGTGCAAACAAAGGGTGAATAGGAAATCTTTCAGTGAGGCGCCGAATGCGTTCGATGAAATTATGCTTCTCGCCAAAAGTAACAGAATTGAACATCATATTTGACATTAAATTAAAGGCGAGATGGATATTTAAGGCGAATCGCCAAGTGACTCAGCAAGCTCGAACTAGCTCACCAAAAGACCCAACATGCATACTTTTGACCCAACTTCCCGAATTCAACCCTACAACCCCCCGAAGACAAAATTAAGGCATGCAAAACTCAAATTAGGTTTAGACCCCGTGATAATCATGTACAACCCACGACTTTCATCCAATTTAAAGCACAACCTTCATGAAGGTAATGCCAGAATTTGAGTACAACTTTCCAAGAAAGGAATGCGGAGTTTGAAGTACCAATCTTTTATGCCGATCAAATGGATATTGAGATGCTAGGATGAAATGTAATCTAACTCACAGTGCAATTTGACAGTAAAAATACTCTAGAAATGCGAAAATATAGAAACTAGAGTACAGGTGTGAGTTTGGACAGATAAAAAGTGAGGGAGAGTGAATGAAGTCGAAATTTTAAACCTTTGTCTTGCAAAAACCATCTAGTTTTCTTCCACTTGGCGACATTAGTAAAGCTCGCCTATTCACTCGGTGGAACGCTGACTGTTTAGTTTCTTTGTCAAAATTTATAGGACCTCGAGTTTATGGGGGGTCCAAATGGCGATTTCCATCATTATCGCCAAAATGGTCGGCGATACACTATTAATTTCAAAAGCTTGCCGAGTTTTACAAACTCTAATGTTGATGATGTCTTGAGTCAAATGGCAGATAAGGTCGGATTCGCCGACCCCTTTGGTGACTCGCAGACTGGATCTATTGCTTGCCATCCTTCACTTTTTTGAACATTTCTCATACTTTAACCTGTACCAACAACACACCATTATTTTACCAAGAAATAAATAAATTAAAATAAAAGTAATTAAAGGGGTTTTGGGTTGCCTCCCAAACAACCCCTTAGTTAACGTCGCTGCAAGATGCAAGTCCACCTTCAAACATTACTCTCGGGGTTAGCCATAATATCACTAGGCAAACCCCTATGCTGTCTCGGATTGAGGTGAGACGAGATATGACCCATTTGGGTCTCCAACTGCTTGATTGAAATAGAACGGGATGTGATGTTCTGACTAAGGGTAGAAACATCTTCTTTCATGCCTTTTAGCATTTTGTCTGACCCTTCAACTTTTTTAAGTATACGTGAGAGCATATCCTCATATTTGCCACCTTTCGAATCCTTGGGCTTCTGACGCTCATAGGGAGGCATATATCTATCCTTCTCCCCAGCTTTTCAGTTTGGATTTTAGTCCCTCCATTCACGATCTCTATCCTTCCAGCCTTTGTCTCTTGCCCAGTATTGGATACCACCCTGCCTTGGGTAGTTTGAACGGTAGCCCCCCCTTGATTTTCTAGAAAATTTACCTCATCATTATATAGGGCTTCAAATTTCATCTCTTCAGGATTTGACACCCGACCCCCACAGCGTTGACACTACGGACACCAGCCCCCATGACATTTTTGTATAGAATTATAGAATGTCAAGTTGTGTCATGATTTTGGCCATGTTTTGGTCTCACTCATTGTCTTTTCCAATCTTTGCTTTAGATAGCTTGAATGTGAGAGGGGATACTTGATCCTCGCGAGTGTACCACGCTCTATTGATGGTTGCCATGCCATCTAAATGTTAGGCTGCTACTGCATATAGCTGTTGCATTAATCCTCCAGGCAAGAGTTGGTCAACTACACCATTGTTTACCGAATCCAAACTTTGGTAAATGTATTAAAGTATCGCATTGTCCGACAAACCATGTGTTGGGCATTGCAGCACCAATTTTTTGAACCTTAGCCAAGTTTCGTGTAGAGGCTCACCTTCTACACGTTTGAAGCTCTGGATGCTATCCCGCAATGTCATCATCTCCGAGGGAGGGAAAAATCGCATTTGAAATGTGGTTACCAACTCCTCCTAAGAAGTGATGGATTCACGTGGTAGCTCGGCTAGCCACTTGCACGCCACTCCCATCAATGAGAAAGGGAATAACATCAACCGAACTGACTCCTAAGAGATGTTTTTGAATGAGAATGGTCCGCAAACATCTACAAATTTTTGAAGATTCTTGTGAGGATCATCATGAGCCAGTCCGTTGAAAAGTCCCTTTAGTTGCAATATGGTGCTCGTTATGTGTAAAACTGTGTTTCCCTCAACAGGGGGTAAACGGATGGCTCCAATATCTCATATGAGATGGGGGCCATTGATATTGGGCTCTTGGACATCGTTAAGATTTCCGATGTCGTCATGGTGGCCTATCTGGCTACCAATTCTACCATTAACACTCATGCTTTTTGAAAAATTCGTATAGCAAACAAAACAAAACTAAAAATTAGGTTAGTAGACTACAACTAAGAAGAACAAAAATTCTACTACTATAAGAATTCTCAAGTAACACCACTCCCTGGCAGCGGTGCCTTTTTGATGTTTGCGTAATCAAGGACACAACTTCCAATGCAAGTGTCGTTGATTATGCAATAGTATAATAACCCAACCAATGGTTGGGATCGTTCCTAAGGAAGTGGTTTTGAGTAGCTGAAGACATTAACGATTAACAACATTGTAAATTAAAGGAGGACACAAGAGTGCCAATTAACAATGGGAGTTTTGTCTCAAGTAAGTAAAAACAACAAAATAAATAAGTATTTCTAACTAATGAGTGGGGGATTCTTGTGTTGTGAATGGAATATGGGATAGACAAAATCATTGGGTACATGCTTTTGTTAGAGAACTCGTAGAGTGATTATGACTCGGCTAGGCTTTAATGTGGATAAGCTCTCTCTCAAGCAAGTTACCCCATTTCAAGCGGGTTCCTTTTGGACACCCACTTGCCGCATGAAAAACAGCCTCCACCTTAATCCACTCACTCTCTCGAGCTGAGTGTGTGGACATGGGACTAGGGTTCACTATCTCGAGCTGAACCTCATGTTGACCCAATCGCACTGGCTATCAATTTAGTGGTCTTAAGTTTAAGACCTCTCTCTTGAGCAAGCCAAAAACACATAAATGAACTAATATTTTACACTACAAATTCATTAAATTAATCCACAACCACTAAGATATATCACATTTAAACTACCAATAGACTATCATCAAGCAAGACCCAACAACTAATCTAACCCATATTCAAAATCACATCCCAAGAATTGGGGATTTTAGCCACACATGTATAAGAGATAGAAATTTATACCAAATTGAGCTTGCATTCAAATGGGTATGAATATTTAAGTTGTGATAAGGCCAATATTAAAGAATTCAAGAGACCCAAGTCCAAACCTTTAAGATGAAACCCTTTGGATCTTCAAGTCTTTGAAACCCTCTCAATCTTAGATCAAAATATCAAAAAGTACTATTCTATATGAAAATTATAATAATTGTTCCACACTTAAAACTACACTCTAACTTGTATTTATAGCTTTGACAGATTTGTGCTACAGCGGATCATTTGGTGCCGTTAGTCGGAATCGTCGATCAACTCGACGACTTGCCTTTTGGTGTAGTTCATGTCCGTCTTGCACCATCCTTCAACGTCATCATGCTCTGTGTCATTGAGCGACATGGTACTGCATCGCGAAACTTCTCGATGATGCACCGACTGCTCCCTTTTTCTGTCGGCTTGATCCTTTCCTTCAAGGCTCATCACAGTAGAACAAAAGGTGAAGTAAGACCCTTCAGTGACTCGCCAAGTGGACTCGGCGATCCTCAGGCCTTCATTTCTTCATTTTTTTAGCCTTCTCAATTCATTTTGTGATGTAGTGTTCATGCTTTCTTTCAAACTTCAAATACCTTAAACTTAAGTGTTTTAATCAGATATTAAGACAAAATAAGCTATTGAGGACACAATATCTCTTAAAATATAGCCCTAAATGAGTCCAATTTGTGGACTCATCAGTCATGCGCTATACGGGTCAAGCGTGGTTTGGGGTTGTGGCTTGGTTTTGGGGGCCATGACCTATGAAGGCCATCCACGAGGCGTGGATGGTCCTACGGGGCGTGGTCCCCTTCTGTAGTTAACCAAGTTTTTGCAACTTTTCTCTATTTGGGGCAGCCTTGGGATTAGGCTAAGGGTCCTCCTCAAGGACCCCTATGGTGGTCATTGGTGAGTCGTGCCTTGATGTTTAACCCCTAAATTCCTCAACCATAACTCCAGAAAATAGTTTGCACCCTCAAACTTCATGACAACTCAAAGACAAACAAGTTAGGCTCTAGTTTCACTTATTCGTTTTATGGGTCGTTACATGCTCTCACACATTCTTAAAAAGGTTGAATGGTCTGATAAAGTTTTAAAAGAAATGAAAGAGGATGTATTGACTCTCAACTAGACAGTGACCTATCACTCAGTCTCAATTAAATAGCTGGAGACCCAAATGGGTCAAATTTCATCACATTTGAATCCAAGACAACAAGGGGGTTGCCTCGTGATATGACAACAAACCCCAAAAATGAAGCTTGAATGGATACTTACATCAGGCCACGACATTAACTAAGGCGCTTCTTGAGAGGCAACCCATGTTTTCAATGCTTTATGTTTGATTTTGAATAACGAGTGTTGATCTTACAGGTTGAAAAGTGAATTATGTTTGAAAATAGGTGGCTTGGCGAGCCATGAGTCTGGTTGGCTACTCGCTAAAGAGGTCGGCAAGCTTGTCTTGGACCGTCGTTCGACCCATAAAACATGAAGTGGAAGTTTATAAAACTCGGCAGGCAAATTGTCTAATTGACGACTCACTAAATAGGTCGGCGAGCCAGATTTCGTCTGTCGTTTGAACCCCAAAATTGACTGGAGGTCCTGTAAAACTCAGAGAGGTAAGTCACCACTCAGCCCATCACTGAGTGGTTCGGGGCGCTTGACTAATACTACCAAAAGGGTCGCGAACTGAAAGGTTTTGAAAAGCTAAATGGTTTAAAATTTCAAAATCTTTCATATTCTCTCATTTCTAATGCCATACACTCTCACCCGCACTTTAGATTTTCTATAATTTCCTATTGCATTTGCTTTTTGTGTGATCCCATGCTCGAAATCAAATTACATTGCCCCTGGCTTGTCACATACTCAATTCGATATTCAAGTTGGTTTTTCGAACCCTGCACCTTTGATAAGTGGTTGACTCAAAGGATTTTGGTAAATATGTGTTGTTTTGTGTTGCGTATGTGTTTAATCATGTTTTATGTGACAGATTGCCCATATTATTTTGGAAATTGTGCCTAATTGCTTAAAAATATGATTTCTCATGTTTTGTGCGATTAAATTGATTCTAAATTCTTGGGTTGCGGTTAATTTATATTGGTTTAGTAGGGTGAAGTATGAGTAACCCCAAATTGTGCCAAATGATGTAATTTTCCCAATGATAAAGCATTTGACGTCATTCATAAGGGCAAAAGTCGTCAAATGGCCAATTTTGGACAAATAGATGAAGTCTTAGTACCCCGAAGGCATGGGTCCTATAGGACTGGTTTGAATTGAGTAGCGTGTGTTTGATTTTTATTTCAGAGGTTACAGGCTGGATTTTGGGAAACGGGGTTGAAATTCGCCATGTTGGGTAGTTTGGCGAGCTAAGTTGAGCTCGTCAAATGGTTCGGCGGTTCACCAACGTCCTCCTTTAACTACACTTAATTTCTTGATTTTTCTTATTTGAATCTCTAACTTTCGGTGGGAATCCTAAGCTAGCTGATTTCACTCGACAAATCGCCGAAAGATTCCTTCGATTGCCCTTTATATGCCCCTAACCCCTAAAACACACTGTATATTTCAGCGGGCTAGTCTAAGCTAGCTGAGTGGTGTCAGTGATTTGATGAAGGGCCCTAAACATTGCCAACATGCTTTATTTCTCAAAAATTTTCAAGCTGGTCCTTTTGGCGAGCCCGATCTGACTCTCTTAAGTGACTCGGCGAGTATTTCTGCAACTTTCCTTAACAATTTCTAAAAATTTTCAATGTGTTTTGCAAATATGGCTAGGATAAATTTGGATGAAAGTGGCATGCCACCCCACAAATGAGCACGGGGCATAGTAATAAATTAAGGAGCAGCCACCCCACATCTCAAACGCATATTAGGAGTTTCTTAGGTTTTGCTTAGTATTATAAAAGATTCGTAGAGGGGTTCTCATTTATTTCGTCCCCATTGACAAAGTTGACTTAGTAAACAATTAAGTTTCAATGGTCTAAAGCTTGTGAGTAAAGCTTCCAAGAATTGAAAACACAGTTAACTACTGCCCCAGTATTGACCTTACCAGAGGGTACACAAGATTTTGTTGTGTATTGTGATGCGTCCAGAGTTGTTTTTGGATTGTGTGTTAATGCAGAATGGTAAAGATATAGAATATGCATCTAGAAAGATGAAAGTTTACAAGAAGAATTACCCAACCCATGATCTATAGTTGGGTGTTGAGTGTTTGCTTTAAAGGTCTACTGTCATTATCTTTATGGTGTTTATGTGGATGTGTTCACCGATCACAAGATTCTCTATTATGTATTCAGTCATAAAGACCTTCAATCTCAGACAGAGGAGGTGGTTAGAGTTACTAAAGGATTATGACATGAGTATTCTATATCACCCAGGTAAGGCTAATGTTTTTGTTGATGCTTTAATTAGGTTGTCAATGGGTAGTACCGCCAATGTTGAGGAAGAAAAGAGGGAGTTAGCGAAAGATGTGCACAGACTTGCATGATTAGGAGTTGGATTAATAGATTCCACAGAAAGAGAAGTAGGGGTGATAAATAGGGCTGAATCATCATTAGTGTCAGAAGTGAAAGAAAAGCAAGACTAAGATCCTATTTTGCTTGAATTAAAGGAAAATGTTCATAAGCAAAAAGTGATGGCTTTTGAACAATGGCGAGATGGTGTACTGAGATATCAAGGTAGATTTGGTATGCTGAGGGTGGATGAACTCCAAGAGAGGATCATGGAAGAAGCTCATAGCTCAAGATATTCTATCCAACCGGGGTTCCACAAAGGTGTATCGTGATCTAAGATAAGTATATTTGTGAAATAGAATGAAGAAAGGTATTGCTAAGTTCATTGTTAAATGCCCGAATTGTCAACAAGTGAAAGTAGAGCACCAAAGGTCCGTTGGTATGGCTCAGAATATAAAATTTCTAGAATGGAAGTGGGAGATTATCAATATAAATTTCATTACTGGCTTGCCGTGGTCTCGCAGGAAAAATGATTCTATTTGGGTGATTATTGACAGAATGACTAAATCTGCCCACTTTTTGCCGGTGAAGACTACCCATTCAACATAGGATATGCCAAGTTTTATATTCAAGAGGTAGTAACACATCATGAAGTCCCAGTGTCTATTATTTCAATTAGAGGTGCACAATTTTGGTAGTCATTTCAGAAAGATTTAGGTTCAAAGGTGAACTTGAGTATTGCATTTTGATATACCGTGAGTTTGCGGCATTTTTAATACATTTCACTTAAGAGTTATGTGTGTCTAGGGCTATTTTGTATTTGTTTTTATGTATTTTTATCATGTTTGTAGGAAATATGTTCAGACGTGGGAATTCAGAGACACAACTGAAGGATGTGCGAAAAAGGGCATCTATGAAGGTGATCCACGGACCGTCGGTCTATTCACGCTTCGTAGATGGGTGTCGTACATGGGCAGGCAAGTCATTAAAAGAGATTAGGGAATTATTGACTATGTGTGGAACCATGCTTGTAATCGACGAACTGTAGATTGATCTACAAATTGTATTGCAAATCTATCAAATGATTTAGAGAAGGGGTTCCAGTACCTAATTTTGAAGATTCTAAGTGTGGAGCTACAGAGGAGGATCTATGGACCGTGGATCAAACCATGGTCCATACTGTTCATCTGCCGTTTGCTTCAAAGATGATGTTTTAGAAGCTGAAAATTTGCCTAAGTTCTGAGTCAGGGAAGGGACCTACGGACAGTAGGTCAATCCACGGTCCATAGGTCAGTGTCGTAGATCGAAGACGCATCCTGAAACATTATTTCCTTATTTTGTTTCCTTTTTAGTTAGGACTTATTTTTCTATATATAGGGCATGTAAACCACATTTTTTGGGGTTAGACTTTATTATTTTAGTTCTAGTTTTTGGCTTTGGAGATTAACTTGCAACTTTAGCAATTTTTAATTTCCTAAATTTGTTTTGAAGATTTTGGTTTAGAAATTCAATCTAAGATTCTGGGTTTATTCTTCTCATTACGTAAGTTCATGATTTTTTCATCTTAAAATATGAATTGTGTTCTTGCTACTATGGGTAACCAAATCCACAACTAGGGTTGTGCAAACCGTGAGTGATTAACAATGTATGAATAGTAACCAAGTAATTCTTAAAGAGTGTTATTCCATGTATTGATAATTCTTCCATTTAAAAGTCTTTTTAACGAGTGCACACGTTACAACACGCCTTGTTGTTACTCCAAAAACTTACATGGACCTTCATTAAGACCTTAACTATGGAACCAGTGGGTTACCACGGCCGAAATGGCCCATTTATAAGGTCAAACAAGCCCTGAGCAGGTAATCCCCCTATTTTGCCGATTTTCATGTGCTATAGTCCACGACATTTTATGGTGACCTGTAATACCGATGTCATTTGAACCAAAAGCTTACATGGACCTAGGTTAAGATCTCAGCTATAGAGGAAGTTGGTCGCCACAGCTAAAACGGATAGCTTACAAGGTAAAACGAGCCCCAGTCAGGTAAACCCCCCATTTTACCAATTTTCGTGTGCTATAGTCCACGACATTGAATGGTGACCTAGAATTCCAAAGTTATTTTTGCCAAAAACTTGCAAGGACCTCCATTAAGACCTTAACTATGGAGCCAGTTGGTCCCATGTCTAAAATGGCCCACTAACAAGGTCAAATGAGCCCGATTATAGGTACACCCCCATTTTGCTGATACTTGTGTGCTATAGTCCATGACATTTTATGGTGACCCAGAATTTCGACGTCATTTTTGCCAAAAACTTACATGGACCTCTGTTAAGACCTTAGCTATGGAGCCAGTTGGTCGTAATAGCCAAAACGACCTATTTAAAAGGTCAAACGTTCCCCAGAGCAGGTAAACCCCCTATTTTGCCAATTTTCGTGTGCCATAGTCCACGACATTTTATGGTGACCCAGAATTTCGACATCATGTTTTCCATAAAATTTCATTAATCTCTGTTAAGACCTCAAATATGGAGCCAGTTGGTTGCCATATTCAAAACGACCTATTTACAAGGTCAACTGAGCCCTAGTGCACGTAAACCCCTTATTTTGCTGATTTTTGTGTGCTACAGTCGACAAAAATTTATGGTGACCTAGAATTTCGACGTAATTTTTACCAAAAATTTACATGGACCTTCGTTCAAAGCTTAGTTATGGATCCAATTGGTCACCAAGGCCAAAATGGCCCATTTATAAGGTCAAATGAGCCTAGAGCAGGTAAACCCCCTATTTTGCCAATTTTCATGTGCTATAGTCCACGACATTTTATGGTGACACATAATACCGACGTCATTTTAACCAAAAACTTACATGGACCTAGGTTATGACCTTAGCAATGGAGCTAGTTGTTCGCCACTGCCAAAACGGCCCATTAACAAGGTCAAACGAGCCTAGTTCAGGTAGACCCCCCATTTTGCCGATTTTCATATGCTTTAGTCCACAACATTTTATGGTAACCAAGAATTCCATTGTCATTTTTGCCAAAAATTTACATGGACCTTTGTTAAGAACTTAACTATGGAGGAAGTTGGTCACCATGTCCAAAATAGCCCATTTAAAAGTCAAATGAGCCCTATTGCAGGCGAACCCCCCCTCCATTTTGCCGATTTTCATGTGCTATAGTCCACAACATTTTATGGTGATCCATAATTCCGATGTCATTTTTGCAAAAAACTTACATGGACCTCCGCTTAGATCTTAGATTTAGAGCTAGTTGGTCGCCACGGCTAAAACGACCCATTTACAAAGTCAAACGATCCCAGAGCAGGTAAACCTCCTATTTTTTTTATTTTCATGTGCTATAGTCCACGATATTTTATGGTGACCCAGAATTTCGACGTCATTTTTGCCAAAAACTTACATGTAGCTCCATTAAGACCTTAGCTATGGAGCCAGTTGGTCGCCATGGGCAAAATGGCCCATTTACAAGGTCAAACGATCCCCAGAGAATGTAAACCCCACATTTTACTAATTTTCGTGTGCTATAGTCCATGACATATTATGGCGACCCAGAATTCCAATGTCATTTTTGCTAAAACCTTACATGTTGCTCTTTTTAGACCTTAGTTATGGATCCAGTTGGTCGCCATAGCTAAAACGACCCATTTACAAGGTCAAACGAGCTCGAGAGCACGTTAACCTCCCATTTTTCTGATTTTTGTGTGCTATAGTCCACGACATTTTATGATGACCCAGAATTCTGACGTTATTTTAACCAAAAACATACATGGACCTCCGTTAAGACCCTAGCTATGGATCCAATTGGTAACCATGGCCAAAATAGCCCATTTACAAGGTCAAACGAACCTCAGAGCAGGTAAACCCCCTATTTTGCCAATTTTCGTCTACGACATTTTATAGTGACCCAGAATTCCGATGTCATTTTTGCCAATAACTTACATAGACCTCCGTTAAGACCTTAGCTATGGAGCCAGTTGGTCACCATTGCTTTCACGGCCTATTTACAAGGTCAAACGAGCCCAAAGCAGGTAAAACCCCTATTTTGTTGATTTTCATGTGTTATATTCCATGGCACTATATGGTGACCCAAAATTTTGATGTCATTTATTCTAAAAGCTTACATGGACCTCCGTTAATACCTTAGCTATGGAGCCAGTTGGTCACCACAGCCAAAACGGTCCATTTAAAAGGTCAAATGAGCCAAAAGCATGTAAACACACCATTTTACCAATTTTTGTATGCTATAGTCCACGAAATTTTATGGTGACCCTAAATTTTGACGTAATTTTTGCCAATAACTTACATGGTCCTCCGTTAAGCCCTGTCTATGGAGCGAGTCGGTCGCCAATTTCAAAACGGCCCATTTACAAGGTCAAACGAGCCCTAGAGTAGGTAAGCCCCCCATTATCCAATCTTTGTGTGACATAGTCCACGGCATTTTACGATGACCTAGAATTCCGATGTCATTTTTATGAAAAACATACATGGACCTCTGTTAAGACATTAGCTATGGAGCTAGTTGGTCGCCACGACCAAAACGGCCCATTTAAAAGGTCAAACTAGCCCCAGAGCAGTTAATCCCCCAATTTTGCCAATTTTCGTGTGCTATAGTCCATGACATTTTATAATGACCCACAATTCTGACGTTATTTTTGCGAAAAACATACATGGACTTTCGTTAAGACCTTAGCTATGGAGCCAGTGGGTCGCCATGGACAAAACGACCCATTTACAAGGTCAAACAAGTCCCAGAGCAAATAAACCCCCCATTTTACCGATTTTCGTGTGTTATAGTCCATAACATTTTATGGTCACCTAGAATTTCGACGTCATTTTTTCCAAAAACTTAGATGGACCTCCGTTAAGACCTTAGCTATGGAGCCAGCTAGTCACCATGCCAAGACAGTCCATTTAAAAGGTCAAAATAGCCAAAGCATGCAAGCCCCCCATTTTACCGATTTTCGTGTGCTATAGTCCACATCTATAAAGCCAGTTGGTCGCCACAGCCAAAACGCCTATTTACAAGGTCAAACGAGCCGCAGAGTAGGTAAATCCTCCATTTTGCCTATTTTCGTATGGTATAGTCCACGTCATTTTTTGGTGACCCGAAATTTCGACGTTATTTTTGCTAAAAACTTACTTGGATCTCCGTTAAGACCTTAGCTATGGAGCCAAGTTGTCGCCACGGCCAAAACTGCCCATTTACAAGGTCAAACGAGCCCAGAGCACGTAAAGCCCCCATTTTGCTGATATTCGTGTGGTATACTAGTCCACGACATTTTATGGGGACCTAGAATTCCGACGTCATTTATGCGAAAAACTTACATGGACTTCCATTAAGACCTTAACTATGGAGCCAGTTGGTCACCACAGCCAAAACATCCAATTTATAACGTTAAACAAGCCTAAAGAAGGTAAACCCCTTCTTTTTTCCAATTTGTATGTGCTATAGTCCACGACATTTTGTGGTGACCCGAAATTCCGACGTTATTTTTGCCAAAAACTTACATGGACCTTTGTTAAGACCTTAGTTATGGATCCAGTTCATCTCCACGGTCAAAACAGCCTATTTACAAGGTTGAACGAGCCCCTGAGCATATTAACCACCCATTTTGCCAATTTTCGCTATAGTCCACGACATTTTATGGTGACCCAGAATTTTGATGTCATTTTTGTAAAAACCTTACATGGACCTCCATTAAGTCCTTAGCTATGGAGCCAGTTGGTGGCCACAATAGAAACGACCTATTTACAAGGTCAAACAAGCCTTGAGCCGGTAAAGCCCATATTTTATTAATTTTCGTGTGCTATAGTTCACGACATTTTATGCTGATCCAAAATTTTGACGTTATTTTTGCCAAAAACTTACATGGACCTGCTTTAAGACCTTAGCGATAGAGCCAGTTGGTCGCCACTTGTAAAACAGCCCATTTACAAGATCAAACGAGCCCCAAAGCAGGTAAACCCCCCATTAGGCCAATTTTTGTGTGCTATAGTCCATGACATTTTATGGTGACTAGAAATTTCAACGTCATTTTTGTCAAAAACATACATGGACCTCCATTAAGACCTTCGTTATAGATACAGTTGGTTGTCATAGCCAAAACGACCCATTTACAAGGTCAAACGAGCCTACAGCAGGTAACCCCCCTCTATTTTGCTCATTTTTGTGTGCTATAGTCGACGACATTTTATGATGACCCGAATTTTTGACGTCATTTTTGCGAAAAACTTATATGGACCTCCGTTAACACCTTAGCTATGGATCCAGCTGGTCACCATGCCAAGATGACCCATTTAAAAGGTCAAAATAGCCAGAGCAGGGAAACCCCCCATTTTGCCAATTTTTGTGTGCTATAGTCCATGACATTTTATACTGATCCAAAATTCCGACATCATTTTTGCCAAAAACTTACATGGACCTCAATTAAGACCTTAGTTATGGAGCTAGTTGGTCGCCATGGCTAAAACAAACAATTGACAAGGTCAAACAAGTCTCTGAGTAGGTAAAACCCCCATTTTGCCGATTTTTGTGCTATAGTCCACGACATTTTATGGTAGCCCAAAATTTTGATGTTATTTTTGCCAAAAACTTACATGGACCTTTGTTAATACCTTAGCTATGGATCTAGTTCATCTCCATGGTCAAAACAGCCCATTTACAAGGTCAAACGAGCCCCTGAACAGGCTAACCACTCATTTTACTGATTTTCGTGTGTTATAGTCCACGCCATTTTATGGTGACCTAGAATTCTGACGTCATTTTTGCAAAAACCTTACATGGACCTCCATTAAGACCTTAGCTACAGAGCCAGTTGGTGGCCACAACAGAAATGGCCTATTTAAAAGGTCGAACAAGCCTAAAGCCGATAAACACCATATTTTATCAATTTTCGTGTGCTATAGTCTACGATATTTTATGCTGATCTAAAATTTTGGACGTCATTTTTGCCAAAAACTTAGATGGACCTGCTCTAAGACCTTAGGTATGGAGCTAGTTGGTCGCCACTTGTAAAATGGCCCATTTACAAGGTCAAACGAGCCCCAGAGCAGGTAAACCCCCATTAGGCTAATCTTTGTGAGCTATAGTCCACGACATTTTATGGTGACTCAGAATTTCGACGTCATTTTTGTCTAAAACTTCGATGGACCTCCGTTAAGACCTTAGTTATAGATCCAGTTGGTTGTCATAGCCAAAACAACCCATTTACAAGGTCAAACGAGCCTAGAGCAGGTAACCCCCCCTCCCCCCCCCCCCCCCCCCGCCAATTTTGCTAATTTTAGTGTGCTATAGTCGATGATATTTTATGGTGACCCAGAATTTCGACGTCATTTTTGTGAAAAATTTACATGGACCTCCGTTATGACCTTATATATGGAGCCAGCTGGTCACCACGCCGGCCCTTCTCTAATTGAGCTACTATTAGTGCTGGTAAATCTGAACATTTTTGTTTTGTAACTTTGTTTATTTCCATTTCTTCGTTATTTAATAGTTTATCTATTATGTAATTGTCTTCTTGCTTAGTATCTATTAATATTAGATGTTCTTTTTCTTCTATTATTCCTACTATGTAGTAGTTGTTTGGGATTATATCATATGCTAACTTTTTTATGTATTCTCATTGTAGATTATTTTTAATTTTTCTAGCTCTTCCTATTCTTTCTTCTATAATATCTAAATTTTCAGTAGTGTCTATTTCTTTATATGAGTAATTATTATTATCTATTATTTTAACAAATTGTTCAAATGGGGTTTCTATCTCTATTCCTTTTATTTTACTTTTTGCAGTTATTTTATGTTTTGTAGTTAAGACATATAAATATTTACATCTGGCTGTACATATTTTACTTCCTGGGGTTAAGGTTATTCCATTAATTTTCCAATATAATACTAGTGCTTTATCTATATTTTGATCATGGTTGAGTAGTATTGAGATTGAGTTTATATGATACTATATGACTATAATTGATCAAGAAAGAGGCTATTATGTGTGTTGAGTTGTATAAGGCTTGATTGTGAAAGAACTTCACCCACATGACCTATAATATGCATGAAATGAATGTCTTACTTGAGTCACGATTCTATCCATTCTAATATAGTAAATGCTAGATGTGTTGACTTAACATGATCCATGATCCTTAAATGCAAGATATGAGGGGTATGCATGATTATAATATTATGTGCATGTTTTATGAACACTTTGTGAGTGAAGTGTCTATGATTATAATGTTGCTGTTGTGTCATTGAAAGGACAATCACACACACACCCCATGCATGAAAATGACTATGATGTGACTAAGGTATTTATTGAGTTATTCAATCATGATGTTTCCCTTATCTAATGTAGCAATTCTAGATGTTTGGGTTGAGTTGATTCATAGCCCTTGAAGGGCAAGTTGTGAGGGTTTGTACATGTTGATAAGAATTGTGTATGAACTCATGATTCACTTAGAAAGTGAAGATCCTATGACCATTGTGGTATTGATGAAAGATCATTCTCCCCTTACCCTTACACATGGCTATACATGAAATGTCTAGGACTATGATAATGTTGTTGTGTTGATTGATAGGCTATTCTCATTAACACTATGAATATGATGTGAAAGGTTTACTCACATATTGATGATTCTAAGGTTGAAAGGACATTCTCACCAAATGGATCTATGAGCTATTATGATGTTATGTTGGTTTGAGTGCCTAGTGTATTCTTTCATAAACATGAACTTAAGAAAAAACTTAGTATGAATTTTAAAGGGAATTATGCTTAGCACCGAGTGGATATGAAAATGAGATGGAAGCTTTTACGTTAGAAATTCCGGCTTCCCAAAGTAAGTTATCTCATGAGATGGAAACCTTTTACGTTAGAAAGTCTGGGTTTCTAGTAGCAATATCCTTATTCCATAACTATGTGCCCACATAGGTCTTTAGCTAGTGGATCCACCTAAAAGCTAAATATGTTAGTTCTACCTAAGGCAAGTAGGACACCTCTTTTCGGTGTAAAGGTAAGACACCAGATTCTATGTAGCTCAACATGGCCTAAGTCGGTTAAGGCTATATTTCCCTATATTTTAAGAATATTAATTATGACAAGAATATGAGTTATGTACAATGGTTCCTCAAGAAGTTCTACTTAGTATGAGTGGGGGTATGGGACTTCACTTATGCATTGCACCAGTAGACTTTAAGAGTGATTGTCGTATGTTTCTCTTATGATATGATGATTTATGAGTTAATTCATGTTTTACATGAATTATGAACATGAACATGAACTATACTTATGACTTCTTAATGAGCTTTACTTAGTGTGAGTGGGGGTATGGGACTTCAATTATACATTGAACAAGTAGACTTATAAAGACATTATGGTGTGGTTTCCTTATGCTACAAAGATATATGAATTCATGCATGCATGACATTAATTGTTGCTAAGAGTGACTTTACTTATTACAAGAAAAGAACATGAATGTCTCCTTGTCTAGGAATGTTGGCTATGGATAAGGTCAAGGTATGTTATTCATGATCATGGTGGCCTAGAAGTGGTACTTAGATTAGATAGGATTATGGGATCCTATCTATGCATTGCACAAGTATAGCTTAAGGATACTTACGAGATAGTTCTATTATGATGGGATGATCTTAGTATTTAACTATGTGTGTGAACTATGTCTTGTGAAGATTCGGATATGTCTTATATTTATGTTGGAGACTATGACTGTAATTATGATGATATCCTCTATGCTACGATGAATTGTACATGAGTTGTCTAATGAGCTTCATTCTCCAACTATTTCAAAGATGATTTTCAAAAGTGGCATATAGCATGGTTTCAACTAAAATGTCCCTTTTTGTATGTTTTAAGGATTTTTATGCATAGCTTCCATACTTAGTACATTTTTGTTCTAACCCATATTTCTACATTTTCTATAAGTGTAGGGTTTGGTGATATCTGCTTCTACCCTCATGGCTAGGGCCATAGTTGATCAAGAAGAAGAAGATTGGTGAGTCCTCATAGTATTCGAGGGCTTGACTATTATTTCCTTTAAGCCTTTGTTTATGTTTTTATACTTTTGTAAGGGTCATGTCCCTAAGATTGTATTCAAGTGTTATAGATTGTTTGAGACATAATGTTATAGACTCTCTCTTGTTTCTATAAAAAAACTTTGATTGTAAGAAAAGTTTTAATTTTCCGAATTTTTCCCTATGCTCTTATGTTATGATATGCTACGAGGCTTGTATGAGGCTTTTCGGAGTCGTCATGTCACGTCTAGGGGGTAGCCTTGGGTCGTGATAAAATGGTACCACAGTCTATTAATGGGAAGGTCTTCCAGAACATACCCCAGGTAGGCATAACCTTGACGGATGCCCAGACGACCCATGGTGATGTTGACAGGCCGTCAAAAGGTTCATCAAATGGGTCAGTCAGGAGGGGGTTCTCCACTAGTCATTGGCCAAGAACCACATACACCTAAATGGCTCGTGAAGCCCCACACGGACTGTGAAGTTGTTCGTGGCGGGGGTTTATCAAACTTAGAGTCCAGGTTAAACTTCAAATGATCATATCTTTAGAACAAAAATGATATAGTTGTCCTATAACCTATACAATTAACGGTCTCTGAGTCCTCTTTCCAACGCCACCGAATTCGCCTAATTCCAAGCTTCTGAGCAAAAATTAATGCCTAAAATAGTGAAGCCCTATCTGGCAGATTTTCATCACGACCCGCTAGACAGGTTGTGGTGCTCTAGACGGCCAATCTATGCCTTCCAGTGAGCAAATTCGGCAATTTAAAGTTAGGGGCTTTTGGGTCTTTTCCTAATAATTTTAACTCTATATTCTATCATTTTACCCTTTATTGAAAGCCCTATATAATGATTTTTAACCACCAAATCCCCCAATTCAATTCATTATCCTGAATTCCCCAAAGTTGATCAAGTTCCTTCTCTCAAATATTTCTATCTCTAAGGAAGAAGCAGAAGAAGTCAAGTTAGGATTTCAAGATTAAGCCTCCAATTCACCAATTTGCTTAAAGGTTTTGAACTCCAAGGTATTATAGTGTTCAACTATGGAACTTTTCCTCTATAGGGTTCCTAAATTCTTCAATTTAGAAGTTAAAAATCTCCAATTGAAGTATGGGTTTTCTTCCATGCCATGGGTTCCTTCCAATGTTGATCCAATTGATTGTTTTATGACTTTTTATGCATGAATTGAAGTAATTGCATGTTTTTAAGATGAATCCCCACGAACCCATGCATAACCCATGTTTTCTAAGCTATGATGATATAATATCAATCTTGAACTATGAAATATGAATTTATGAAGATATGCATGTTTTATGAAACTAATGCTTATGACTCAAGAAAGCTTATAGATAAAGGTATCTATATGTTCTATGAAGCTTGGCCACATGACATGACTGACATCTAGATTTTCCCTCAATGATTTTTGAGCTATTTTCCTAAATTAGATCTTGATTAGTATGCTATCTGGATATGTCATCAATGATCATAGATCATTGTTTCAAAACTATTTTCATTAGTATAGGGCATTTCTAGCATGAAGTGAATGAATAAGAAGCATTAAAGCTATCATGAAAAGATCATGGAACGTGAAAGATTATCTCACGCATGGTCTATGGAGCTATCCTATGATAAGACAAGAAGTGACTACTCATGTCTCTTAAAGATAAGTTAAGACTAATGACTATTCTGTGAGATTTATGCGTAGCTAATACGCTCAAATTACACCCCTATTAAAGAGTATAAGTGATCATTGTCAAATAAAGAACCCAACTTGTAGGTTGGGGTCAATCCCACGAGGAAAATGGATTAGACTTAAACTTAACTTACGATTACTTCCTTTTAGTCAAACTATTTCCAAGACAAATAAATAAAGAGAGGGTTTTGTAAGCAGGTAACATATTGTTGATTTAAGTAACAAGTAAGCAAGATTCAAACTTTAAGTTATCAATTTGAGAGAGAAACTAGGGCATATGTGTTCCCCATAAACTCTTAATGCAGGAATCATAATAATAGTAATCCTTTCCTACTGATTTGCATGAAAAGTTGGTAAGTTAGGCATCCCTAAGTGATTGGTCCTCTAAGTAGGGAATTTCACCCCGCACCTTGGTCCGGCTACGTGTGTATACCTCACTAACCCTTACCTTTACCTCAGATTAGACATCACATCAATGTATGGCTTAGTTTTCACCCTCGCACCAATTGACATTAGACTATTAGATAGCATCCACTAAATCTTTGTTGTTAATTCTTTTCTCATTAACTACCTCCTTGGTCCGACAAGTATCAATGAGGTGAGTTCTAACGTGTGCACTCGTTAAAAAGACTTTTAAGCAAAAGAATTAAAAATACATGCATAAACACTATTCAAGAATTACTTAATTATTATTCATACTTTGTTAATTGCTCATAGTTCCCACAACCCTAGTTGTGGATTTAGGTACTTATGCTTGAAAGAACACAATTCATATTTTGATAAAAAGAATTCATGAACTTACGATTAGAGTAGTAGAAATCCGAAATCTCCAATTGAATTCCAAAGCAAAAATCTTATAAACCAAAATCCGGAAATCAAATTGCTAAAGTTGCAAGTAAATTCCACAAAATACCAAGAACTAAAAGTAAACAATGTTGTCCAACCCTAAAAATTGAGTTTTACATACCCTATTTATTGAAAAACATGTCCTAACCAAAAAGGAAAGAAAATAAGGAAATAAGTCGTCTAAACTCAGTTTATATCGATGACTCGACCTACGGACCGTGGATCGACCTACGATCTGTATGTCATCCTCCGTTGGTCAACACTTAGCACTTTTTCAGCATGTACTAGAACCTTCACTCTCAGATCATTAACGAAGGACGTGTAGGATGAATAGTGGGTCGATCCACAGTCTGTGGGTCCTCTTCAGTGGCTCCACACTTAGGATTTTTCATCAGGTACTAGAACTTCAACTCTCTGAACTCATCGACGAATATACAGAACAGCCCGTGGGTCGACCTACTGTCTGTCAGTCGCTTCGTAGTTCCACACTTGGTAAGAATTCTTAGATGATCCATCCACGCCAGCCCAACAACTGCTCGTCACAGGACCTACGGTCCGTAGGTCACTCCATGGGTGGCTACTTCTGCATAATTTCAGTTGTCATCTCCATTGACTGCATTCCAAGCTTATTTCCTACAAACATAGCATAAAACACATTATTCCTAATACAATATGGCTCTAGACACACATAATTTCTAAGTGAATTGCATCAAAAATACCGTAACTCACGGTATATCAACACCATCAACTTAAACATGTTGTTTGTCCTCAAGTGACACACTAAAACTCTAAACCACTCTTGTATAGAAGTAGACATACAAACTCAAGCAATCACATGGCCTTTTCAATCTATTCCATTTTCTTAGTGCAAATCTTTTCTATTAGACTCAACAAACTAACTTATATGGATCGAAACATGATATAGATCGACCAACAGACATCACAACATACACCTTTCACATTCACCATGGTATTAATTCTCCAACAATGAAACTAGTGCCCTCACTTCAAAAGAAATCCTTTTCTACACACAATAGATATGTTTTTCATGATTTTAGGATTCATTCACTAGTCACAATCAGAAGTGACTACAAATATAGTTAGTTCTCAATACAATAGGCTTGCCCTTATTTTCACTGCTTAGACTTTCCAAACTAGTTGTTTGTATCACTATAGGACTTCGTAGCTTGTAACGTAGGCTCAGGGTCAGGTGTGGTACATTTGGGTACTTTTTAGTGACTTTCTGCCCTCCTTGACATTACATTGGCTTTTTTACATCTTTTCTCAACCTATTTTTGAAATCTTTCATTTTACTTTATTTCCCTTAACTCTCTTCAACACAGATGTGACTTTTGACTTTATGAATCTTATTTTTCACTTTCTTCTTTTTCTGTCACTTTATTTTTCTTTATTTCTTTCAGCACTTTTGTTTATCATCTTTTTGCTTCTTTTGCAAAAAGTCACATTTTTTTATGTTTTTCTCTTCGACATACAACTCTTTTCATACCCCTTTTCTTTCAGTTTCCTTTTTCACAGCCACCCTCAACATATGTGTTTAGCATGAGTTGAGGTGCACAATATCCGATGTCGAACCAGGGCCAAGATTAATGAAACTTTTGAATTAGCCACCCTGAACTTAGGCTTTTGTCCTAAGTCAAGGTGCACATGTCCAATGAGGGACCGAGCCGAAAACAATTATTTTAGGGAAGGTGAGGTAGGTGAATTAAAAGAAGTGGTCTATCTTAGGCTCAAACGTTTGGATAAAAGGGACATTGATTTCATTTGGTTAGATCATTTTAGGTTTTAGTGGACTAATTTGAACAAGGGTCTATGATCACTTCCCAACTTCTAGCCTAGATTATCTTAGCAGGACCAACGGGGCAGGTTCTAGATTGGCACACACGCTATAAAGATTCACACTGTCCTTACACACACTTGGCACATTGTTTCATTATCATATTATTCGACTACGCAGTTCAAGTTTTAGCTTAAGTCATGAGGTCAAATCGGTTCCTTATCATGTCATATTGAGATCCAACACATTCAACTTATCAAGCCTAAAAATCTAGCACATTTCACACTTTTTTTGGACAAGGATCATTTTTCTTATGCTTTTTATGCCATCATTCTTTTATTTTTTTACTTACTCCTACACATACATTCCTAAACATGTCGATTCAATAGAAATTAAAATAGTCTCTTGGGGGAAAAGAACACAAGCAAGAAAACCCCAAGAGAGGATTATGAGTTGGGTTACTTAGAATTCACCCTATCACTCACAATCCATTTACCTCACCCCAACAAAATAAAGTGCAATTGTCCCCAATGCATAAAAAAATCAAATGAAAAGGATTGGGTGAAGCAAACCGGTGGCGCATATGCGCCGAAGACCATACAAGAAGTGCGTGGGTCTGGTTTCTCGAAGCCTACTGGATCAATACGCGGAACGCCATCAGTAGCGCTCATATCTACAATCCCAGCACTCTCAATAGTGCTCACATCAACTCTCCCAACACTCTCAATAGTGCTGACACCGCTGGATGGGCCAACACCTATCTCCCTGGCCCACTGTTGTCTCATCTCCTCTTTAGTAGCGATGCCCTCATGGCCTCCTCCAACTGTTGGCTCTCTTTCTTCTTCAATCTCTGGGCCTCAGCATCATCAGAAGTACGACCAAAGCCAGGGCAGTTCCCAGCAGCACGGGAGGAATTTGGCGGCCACAAAGCATCACCGAATAGGGCAATCATCACCACCTCATCAACCGATGCCATAGGGGAAGAATCTGGATTAGTCTCTGGGGGACAGAAATGTATCAATATTAGCACGGTGGCTAGCCAACTCCTATTGGAACTTGGTCACATCAATGGTCGGGGCTGGCCTCTCCAACACGCGTAACTCAAAAGCATCCAGGCGCTTATGATCAGCCTGAACCTTCCACTCCATCATCCGCTCCATCATCCGCTCCATTCTCGCCGTGGACTCTGCTATGGACCGCTGCATCTATGGCTTCATATGCTGAAGCAAGGTGGCCATCTATGTCTCCAACTTATAGACTCGGGCTAGAGGGATAGCGGTGGAACCTGAAGAGGGAGTGGATCTGGATGAACTAGGGGCCTGACTGGCGAGCGGAGATGGAGGAGCCTAGGCATCCGTTGTAGTGGTTGGAGGGGCACTGTTATCAACCTGCATCTACTCCACATCTGCTACAAGATCATCTCCTAATTGTGGCACCTCAACTGTGTCTCCCTGCGAGATATAGCTTTATTTACCTCATCTCGAATAAGGCCGATATCCAGAGTCTTGGTTGCATGAAGCAATCTGTCATAATGCCATACTGGTACGGATGAATCCATGCATAGCTGGAAGATGAGGCACAGGAAGGGCAAGGTGGTGGTGGCCTTGAAGGCCCTCTCATGGATCTCTACAATCAATATGCGGGCAAAATATATCTCAAGCCCCGCTACCATAGCTGCAACCAACACCGCTCGATCGCAAGTGACCACATTATCCACCTGAGTAGGGGACACATGATTCCGTACTAGAAACCAGAAGAATTTTACAGCCAAACCCAGTATCGACTACTTGATAACAAAGCTAGGAGTCTGGACCCATTTTGTGCGCTCTCCATCCGTAGCAATATGATGTGCTAGCCACCTCAAAAGTGACTCCCTCTAATTGTCATTCCTCTAAAATGCCCCACTCTGAATGATACCCATCTAATAGTCGAACTATGTTGTATTAACGGGTAGAGTGTGGTCTGGGCCACAGATAAACCTGCGGAGGGTAGTCTCGGAGATGTCAACGGTGAAACCCTATACTATTGTGGCCTCAAATAGAGGCTGAGTTTCGGGCTTGGCCCACTTGGAGATGAAACCTCTGATGGTAGCGGCATAGGAAGAGTAGAACTCCCGTACTATCTCCTCGTTGTATGTGCCTTGGGTCCGCGCCTCCACTCATACTTTTGTCACCAGAAAAGATCATGGATGACCGGAGTGGTGTAGAGGCTACCTGTGAGAACCTGGCGATCCTCTGTGATTAATCGAGCCATCTTGTTGTGCTCATTTAGCATGCGAGCATCAGTGTATATCTGATAATGGCCTTCCACACACCACCTATTTGGCTCTGTGGCAACTGCTGGTGGCTTAGAACGGAGGGGGGTAATAAAGAGTCTCATGTGCTATTAGACTCGTACGAAGAAGCGGTGCTGTCGCAGGGGCTGGAGCTAGAACCGTATGGGAACTCTAAGCCAGCATGTGATCCAATTGGTGAGGCCCCTTCCTCAGAATTGGGGGTCAGTGACCACGTCAAAGCTCACTGGACGGGATCTATTTCGTATAGTGCAAGGAGCAGTGGGGGAGGTCCTAGTGGGAGGTGATATGTAGTCCCCATCTGTATCCTCATCGAGTCGACTTATAGCTGGAGCAATGGATTTTGATTTACCCTTTGCGGCATATGTCAGAGCTTTCTACGGATCCATGGTACATGTGGAGGCTTAATTAGTACCAAAATAGTGCAATAATACTCATGGAATAATTTTAGAACAAGTGTCGGACCAAAACACCAACTCAAAAAATTTTTGGACAGTAGCTGAACTGTCAACCTACGGTGGGTACCGACGGTCCGTCGAAGGAACGACGCTCCGTGGGTCCCTTTCATAGGTTAGAGTACCCAAAATTGGGTCTCTGATATGGGAACCATGGATGAGCAGAATGGTTCATCGATGGAATTACGGACCGTAGTCCACATCGTGGTTCGCCACTTAGTTAAAACTCTATGTCTTACCGACCTACGGTCCGTAGATAGGGTCTCGTGGGTCAGTTATGTGCTAGGTTTCAAAGCTTGTTTCAATTTCATGCCTTTTCTTTCAACAATTACAAACAAATTAGGCCTACACAAGCATTTCAACATGTAATTTGGTAGTTAATCATCCTTAGGGTCTCGTTGGCACAAATTTAACAAATTATCAAACTGAAACCTAAGAACCCTAAGTCAAAACTTATAATTCGGCCTATTACTTGATTTAGTTGGTTAAAACTTGTAACACACTCACATTCAATCATTCCAAAGGTGTTTCTAATCACAATTCAACAATTAATTAGAAGAGTAACAACCCAAGGTCAAGAACCAAGTTCGTGAATTCATGATACAAACAATGAATAGTGAATTCAAGGTTAGAATTAAGTTGTTTACCTTACAAGTAATCGAAGTGGGTGAGTGTGGTAATGCAAGAAATTCCTTAGATATTTGCTGCCCTTTGACACCGAACCCGAACTTTGTGATCACTTTGAGGAGAAAATGGGGTGATTTAGGAGAAAAAAGGATGAATATGGGATTTGGGGAACAGAATTGGGTATTAATATGGGGTTATTGGGTTTAAATAGGAGTGATTGCGGGAGAAAGGGTTGAAAAATGCTTGGGGGATTATCTGGACGTGGGATGTCCTTGAAATGAAAGGAGTTTTATTTAAAAGGAGTCCAGGTCGGGTTGGAAGAACCCTAATTTTGGACCCACGAGACCCTGTCAATGGTCCATGGGTCGACCTACGGACTGTAGGTCAGGTCCGTAGGTCACTCTGACACTTAGAAAATTTAGAAAACTTACCTGGGGTCTACGAACGCCATTCACGGTCCGTGGATGGACCGACAGACCATCGATGGGGTCCGTAGACCACTGCACAGCTGTTTTACTGCAGATTTTTGCCTTTTGTCCCTACACATGTAGCAACCATTAGGACTTTCTTTGTACATTTTCTGGACACTTTTTAGACACAGACCCTATTCTATATCTAGTCAACACTTAATACAAAAAATAAAACACCTATCTAAAGAGTTACAAATATTAAAATTAAAGAAGAAAACTCCTATATCAAAAAGAAAAACCTATAGTTGGCTATATTGTACATCTTGGGTTGCCTCCCAAGCAGCGCTTGATTTAGTGTCGCGGCACGACACAGACACCTTGATTACTCAGACTTCATCAAGATAGTACGCCTCTATCACTTCTTGGACACTCTCCAACTTCCCCATGTAGACCTTGATTCTTTGCCCGTTCACTTTGAACCTTGTTCTCGAGCTTGACCGCTCCATGTGGAAATACTTGAGTGACTCGAAATGGCCTGGTCCACTTGTACTTGAGCTTGCCAGGAAACAATCGCAGCCTCGAGTTGAATAAAAGCACCAGATCACCCACAACAAATTCACATTTTTCAATCTTTTGATCATGATACTTCTTCATCTTCTCCTTGTACAAGGCTTAACTTTCATATGCTTTTAGGCGAAACTCATCAAGCTCATTCATGTCATTCACTCTTTGACTCGATGCGGCTCCCCAATCCAAATTCAACTTCTTTAGAGCCCACATGGCCTTATGCTCTAGCTCTACTGGCAAATGGCATGACTTCCCATATACAAATTGGTAGGGGCGCATACCTATGGGAGTCTTGAATGCGGTGCGATAGGCCCATAGAGCATCATCAAGCCTTCTTGACCAGTCCGTTCTGTTGGCGTTCACAGTCTTTGCAAGGATTTGCTTTATCTCTCTGATTGACACTTCAACTTTACGACTAGACTGCGGATGGTAAGGGGTAGCTACATTGTGACAGACTCCATGTTTTTCGAGCAATGCCTTGAACAACTTATAAAAAAAGTGGGAACCTCCATCGCTGATAATCTCCCTTGGTGTACCAAATCTGGAGAAGATACTCTTTTTTAGGAATGCGGTGACACTCTTACCCTCATTGTTTGAAAGAGCAATTGCTTCAACCCATTTCAATACGTATTCAACCGCAACAAGAATATATTTCATCCCATGTGAACTCACAAATGGACCCATAAAGTCAAGGCCCCAAACATCAAACAACTCGATCACTAATATCGGATTCATAGGTAGCTCTTGCCTCTTTGAAATTCCTCCTTCTCTTTGGCAATGATCACAAGACTTCGTAAAATCATGAGCATCTTGGTGGATGGTAGGCCAGTAATAGCCACATACACTACAAGATTTTATGAGCAGTCTGAATACCACTATAATGCCCACCAACAGGCTATGAACGACACACCTCTAGTATACTCTTCATCTCAACCTCGGGAACATAGCGATGAATAATCCCATCAGTACAAATATGGAACAAGTAAGGCTCATCCCAAAAGAACTTCTTCACATCATGCATAAACTTTTTCCTTTGGTAAAATGACAAATCCGATGGAACCAGATTACTTGCCAAGTAGTTAGCAAAATCTGCGAACCAAGGAATAAGATCATAAGAAGCAACCAATACTTGTTCGTCTAGAAATACGTCATTAATTTCAGCTCCATCTCCTAGCTTGAGCATAGCTTCCTCCTCTAATCTGGACAAATGATCGATAACTTGATTTTCTGTCCCCTTTCTGTCTTTCACGTCAAAATCAAACTCATACAAAAATAATACCCATATGATCAACCTCAGTTTTGCATCCCTTTTAGCTATCAGATGCCTTAATGTAGAATGGTCAGTATGCACTATGACCTTAGTACCAAGCAAGTAGGATCGCAATTTCTCGAATGCGAAGACTACTCATATTCAGTCACCGTAATGTTCTTTTGAGCCACATTTAGAGCTTTGCTGGCATAGTAAATTGGATGAAGAATATTTTCTCGCCTCTGTCCCATTACACCAAGCGCCACTCCACTCACATCACACGTCACTTCAAACGATTGCCCCCAATCCGATGAAATAATGATAGGTGCGGAAATTGGCTTTGTTTTCAACTCTCCAAATGCTCTTAGACAAGCATCATCAAACTCAAACTTAAACTCCTTTTGCGAGCAGTTTGCACAATGGGTATGCAATTTTAGAGAAATTCTTGATAAACCTTTGATAAAAACCTACATGCTTGATGTTTGCGTAATCAAGACACAACTTCCAATGCAAGTGTCTATAATCATACAATAGTAAAGTAACCAAACCAAGGGTTGGGGTCGAGTCCCAAGGGAGTGGTTTTGAGAATTAATAGAAAAATAAAATTAAGTTCTAATTAGTCATAGCTAAAAACATTATCGAATATAAACATGTTAAATCTAAGGGGTTACACAAACGTCAATTATCAATGGGGTTGTTGACAAGTAAGCAAAAATATAAGGAGTACTAATCAAGGAGGGGATTCTTGGGATGTGATAGGAATGCAGGATAGACTAAACTATTGGGTACATGCTTTTGATAATAAATCTATTGAATATTTGTGACTAGGCAAGACTATAGTGGGGCTAAATTCTCTCTCAAGCAACTTACCCAAATCAACTCGATTTCTCTTGAACACCGAGTTGCCACATAAAGAACAGCCTCTGCCTTAGCCCACTCACTCTCTCGAGCTGAGTGTGTGGGAGAAGGACTAGGGTTCACTCTCTCGAGTTGAACCTCATGTCGACCCAATCCCACCGGCCATCATTTTAATAGTCTTAGTTTTACGACCTCTCTCTCGAGCAAGCCGAAAACACAAAGGTGAAATCATACTTGCAACTACAATTTCATAAAGTTCCACCACAACTACTAAATAGAATCACATCTAAACAACAAATAAATCATCAACAAGCAAGACCCAACAGATAATCTAACCCATATTCACAAAATCACACCCCAAGAATTGGGGTTTTAGCTAGACATGTAAAAGAGATAGAAATTTATACCAATATGAGTTTGCATTCGAATGAGTATAAAGATTTAAGTCTCAAAACAAGCAAAGAGTGAAGAATCCTCAAGACCAAGTCCAAATTATTGGAGTTGAAACCCTTTGAATCTTCAAGTTCTTCGAAACCCTCTCCAAACTTAGAAATCAAAATTCTATGTTAAAAATTTCTATATTAAAAATCTGATATTAAGATAAAATTTGCAACGAGTATTTGTAGTTTTTAAAAATTTGTGTTGCAGCGAATCATTTGACGTCGTTAGTCGAGATTGCCGATCAACTCGGTGATCCGCCCTTTGGCAGGTTTCATCGCCGTCTTACTCTATCCTTCAACATCGTCGTGTTTTGGATCATTGGGTGACATAGTACTGCTTCGCGGAACTGCTCAGTGACACTCCAACTGCTCCTTTTCACCGCCGATTTGATCCTTTCTTTTAGGGCTCGTCATTCTAGAACAAAAGGCGAGGATAAGACCTTCTAGCGACTCACCGAATAGGTTCGGCGATTCTCAGATCTTCATTCTTCATCCTTTTAGCTGCCTTTGTTCCTTTTTTGCTAAGTAGTGTCCATGCTTTCCCTCAAACTCCAAATACCTGAAACTTAATGGTTTTCATAAGATATTGAGATAAAATATGCATTTGAGGACACTATTTCTATCAAAATATAGCCCTAAATGACTCTAATTTGTGGACTCATCAACACCCCCAACCTAAACTTTTGATTGTCCTCAAGCAAACTCAAGTTCAGCCATTCAAAAAGGGTATCTTGAATAGTGTTGCACAAGACTCAATCTTGAATGCACACAACAAGACTGAATTTACTTATGCAAAGATCAAATGTGCACTCAAAGATTCAAGTTGTGACTCACCAATATCAAAGAATCTCATGCTCACAATACTTGCTTCAAATGTAAGTTCAAGCTCAACCAAAGTGTTCAAATGCCCTGACACAAGGAATGATTTCATATTCACACACAAAGGTTTACTCATTTAAAGTTCTGGAATCAAATGCAATGCTCACACTCACAAAGAAGAACACAATGCATAATTTCACTCGTAGGTTTGCCTGTATTTTCCAATCAACACTTGCTTCAGCTCACTCAAGATCAAGAAGGTCTTTTCAAGGCTTATAATGGGGCTGAGTACAAAGGTATGGTCATTTTAGATCAGTGACTTTCATCTTAATGAAATGTGGTACTCACAACACTTCCTTTCCTCTTCCTTCATCATTTTCTTTAGTGCTCATAAGTCATCCTATTATTCACTTTCCATGAATTGTTTGGAAATCCCATTTCTTTAGTATGTTACTCCACAACTTTTTTTTTTCATTCTTTTCAACCCCATGACTTTCCTTTCACTTCTTGACTTGCCCTTATCTTTTTACCATACCCCCAACTTAGGCTTTTAGCCTAAGTTGGCTATTCAACTTACCACAACTTCATGAGGATTATGGGTGATGGATAAAGAAAGGTCATTGTTTTCATCAAGTTTCTTCCACAGAAAGGGAAAGCTCAAGGGGTGTTCAAAAGTGGTTCACACACTCACAAGGCTGGTCACAAAAGAGGTATATATCAAATTGGCTCACACTCTTAGAAGTTGCCTAAGATCATATCAAGAGATAGCATCACTTAGTTGACCGAACCAACAGGGTAAATTCTAGGATCCTTCATGCATAGTTCACAGGTAAGTTCATCACACTAGAAATTGACATTATATGTCAAACAAGACTCCACACTTTCGCTAGTGTGCAATGATCATCACAAGAGACTCAATTCAATACTAGGCTAGTCATAACGAGATGCAAAGAATTCGCATATTGTCTATGCCACTTCATTTTGCCTCATCGTAGTCCCGCATTCATGTTTGTTCGATTGAGAGCACTATTTAAGTCATCTGTATTGATCGAAATCGAGACTCAAAGTTTGCAAAAGAATAGATGAGAGGTGGTAAAAAAAAATTGAAAGGGTCAAAATCATTTTGCAATTTAAAACACGGAGCCACAAGTTCAAACCTTCCACGAAAGAAATATTTAACACAATTATAGCTTACAGCCCAAATACATAAACAAAACACAATTCACGAATAGCACACAAAGGTGGGCCTCACCCTTCCACAAATAAAAGCAATTTGTCCTCAAATGCAAATAACATAATATCAAGAATTTAGAACAAAGAAAGACAGAGAGGGAGGTAGAGAAAAATTCTATCTACATAGTTGCTCCATCTGTCTGGGCACAAGTGCCCGATATGTCAGCCTGGGCTTGAATAATAGTCCCCGGAGCTACTTTAGAAGGATCAGCGGCAACTGGCTTGCTAAAATTTTCCAAGTCATGAGCCGCCAAGAAGGAATGTATAGCTATGTAAAATCCATAAGTCCATGAAGGAATGGTGGGATCTCGGGGGATAGATCTCTTACTGGAACTAGGCTTTTTTCCCGCTCTTTTTGTATTGGGAGGGTTCACTTCACTTGCGCCTTTCCTAAAATTTTTTGATATTATCTGTCGGGGTGGCCTATTTCTTCCAGCTACTTTTGGTCTAGCCATATCTGCAAGACTTCGGGAAAGAGTTAGAAAATATCTCTACAAAATCATAAAAGTTCAGCTACAGAAAAACTCCACTGAACCAGTTGGCGAAACGCGCAAATGCAAAGGCGATTTGTCGAGTGCAGTGCACAAAGGATACAAGGGTGCAGACAAAGGGTGAACAAGAGGTCTTTCGGTGCGACACCGAGTGCGTTCGGCGACATCAGTCGTCTCGCCGAAAGTTACAGAATCAACAGCACATTTATCATTAAATTAAAGGCAAGATGGGGACGTTAGGCCAACAGCCAAGTGGTTTGGCAAGCTAGACCAAGATCGCCAAACGTGCCTATTTCCAACCTATCTTCTCGACTTCAACCCCACAACCCTCGAAAACAAAATTAAACTATGCACTAGTACAATTAAGCTTAGACCCATAACAATTAATCATAACCCATGATTTTTCATCCACAATAGGGCACAATTTTCAGGATAAACTATTTAACTCAGTATGGTCAATATTATCAACTCAAAGCAAGCAAACAAAAATGCTAATCCTATCAGAGAGGACCAACGCACATTGTATCCATGAACGACATCAAGAAGTGATTTTTTTCTGTCCAAGCATTCAGTTTGTGGTAGTCCATGCATACTCTCCATCCAGTCACTGGCCTCATCTGAACAAGATCATTTTTCACATTAGGAACCACAGTAACCCCACCTTTCTAAGGTACACACTGAACAGGACAGACCCAACTAATACCTGCAATGGGATATATGACTCCAGCATCCAACCATTTGATGATTTCCTTTTTACACTACCTCTTGCATAGGCGGATTTAGTCTCCTTTGGTGCTCAATACTTGGCTTGTTGTTCGACATGAGCTGGATTTCATGAGAACACATGCCGGGAGGAATCCCAATAATGTTTGCAATAGTCCATCCAATAGCCCGCTTGAACCTTTTCAACACAAAAACCAATGCCTCTACTTGTACCTCACTCATACCGACCGCAATGATTATCGGCAAAGTGCCATTTCTTCCTAAGAATACATACCTCAAATGCGATGGCATAGCCTTGAGCTTCAATTTTGGATCTTCTTCCACAGATGGTTTTTCGTGTGGAGCATCGCAATTCTTCATATCTAGCTCTAATATCTTTGGTTTGGAACGGAATAAGAACCTATCAAGTGTGGCGACTAATTCATCATAGTCTTCAATACCATCACCCTCAAAATTCATCATTACCACTGCCAATGCATCAACACCCAACCTCCCTTCAATAGACATATCAGAACCTCACTCCACTCTATGATTCACCACTGATACTGACTTGAGATTGTTTTCCTACCTCATAGACCTACAGATATTGAATGCTACCTCTTTATTATTCAATAGGAAATTCATCTGCCCTCTCTCCATATCGACCAAGGCGCACCCAGTAGTAAGAAATAGTCTCCATTAGATGATGGGAACCTCAAAATCAACCTCACAGTCAAGTATCACAAAATCCTCTAGAAAAATGAACGACTCTTCTTTCACAAAGACATCTTGGAGAACACCAATGGGATTATTCACAGTTCAATCGGCCATGAGTAGTCGCATCGCAATCGATTTTGGAGCCCTTAAACCCAACTTCTTGTAGATAGATAGTGGCATCAGATTAATACTAGCACCTAAATCACACAACGCCTTCGCAAAATGCAACAAATTGATGGTACAAGGAATAGTGAAAGTTCCAGGATCTTCTTTCTTCTGCACAAGTGACCTCGTAGCAATAGCACTGCAATGTTGTAACCTCTCATCATTATCAAAACTAATGGCCCTCTTCTTAGTCGCCAAATCTTTCATAAATTTTGCATACCTAAGCATTTGCTCCAAAGATTCTATCAACGGAACATTCATGGAAAGTTGCTTCAACATAGTGATGAACCTTTGGTATTTTCCTTCTTCAATCTTCTTTACCAATCTCTGTGGGAATGGAGGTGGAGTTCTAGGCTTGGGAACAACTTTTTGGGTTATCTCTGATTCTTTCTCTGTAGCATTTTTAGACTCTCCAGTAACCTCTATTTCATCTTCATCTCTTTCTACCACAATTTCAACCTCAGACGGCATAGCGAGATCAATGGTTTGTTTACCATCTCGAGTCGTGACTACCATACAATGCCCATCATTCTTTGGATTCTGGATGGTGTTGCTAGGAAGTGTGCTAGGCTTACGTGGGTTTGCAGTAATTGACAACTGATTAAACTGCTGCTCAAGTTGCTTTATCGACACTGTATGGGCATCAACTTTTTGACCAATTCCAGACAAGTCATTTCACATCTCTTTCACATTCTCATCAGTCGCATCAAACCTTTTCATCATCTTCTGCATCATATCCTCAATACGTGACATATTACCCCCAGCTTCTCTATTGCTAGATTCCCGATTTGCAGGTGGAACATAAGGCCCAATTTTTTTGTTTTTGTTGCCATAGTTGCTCTAGTTGTAGTTGTTGTCGCGATTGTAGTTCCTATCCTGGACATAGTAACCCTCTCGATTGTAGTTACCACAGTTTCGACCTTGATTTCCTTGACCGTGGCGCCAATTATCTGAGTTGGAACCTAAGGCATTGGCTCAGAAAACCCTCGTCTGATCTTTCAGCAAATACGCATCCTCCTCATAATAGCATTCCTCAACTGGTGGTGGTGGAGTTCTAGCTAAGTAATTCACTGCATTCATCTTTTCTGCATTGCCGCTCACATGCTTCAACACCAACCAAAGTTTTATCATCATCTTAGCCATCTCCTCACGAATGTCATCAACATCTTGACTAAGTGCAGCTTGAACTGCAAATGTGCTTCTTCCAGTGTCTGACTTTCTAGTGCTTCATGCTTTATTATTTCAAAAAATCTTCTCCAGTTTCTAAGCAATCTCCTCAAAAGCGCACTCACCATATAATCCTCCAGCGATAGTATCCAGCACAGCCTTTCTATTGTCAGCCTAACCTCTGTAGAAGTAATCCTTTAGTGACACATCATCAATGCGGTGATTTGGAACACTTTTTATGAATGTAGGGAACCTACCCCACGAACTGCTCATAGACTCTCCAGGTAGTGCTACGAAATTGTTAGTTTCTCCTTGTGATTCAGCTTCTTGGACAACGGGAAATACTTTGCCATAAAAACCTTATGCAATTGGTCCCATGTATGAATCGAGTTATTTGGAAGCTAAGAAAACCACACCGCAGCATCACCGGTCAATAATAGAGGGAAGACTCTCAACCCTATGTCATTCATATCCAACTCCGGTCACTCCACACAAATCTTGAATACACTTCTCAATTTAGCCATGTGACTATGCGGATCTTCCAAAGCTAGACCAGAAAGCAACCCCCTTGTTATAAGCATTTGCATCAGACTGCTAGTCACCACAAATGTATGCCCTGGAGGTAGAGGAGGGAGAACAATAGGTTTTTCATATTTAACTATATTGAAATCGACCCTGTAGTTATCACGCAGCCTTGGTTCAGGCGGATTTTGTACCCTCAATGCATCTCTGAGTAGATTACCACCAGGAACCTGAGCATTATCATTATTCACTCCATCCTCATGCTCCTCTATGATTGGATTATTATTGCCCCCTTGATTTTCCATTTTTCTCAAAGTCTTGCTTAGTTCAAGGTCATATGGGGTCAATGGTTCACCTCAACTCCGTGTACTTGGCATACACTAGAGTAGAAACCAATAGAAAAAAAACATAAAATCAGGAAATAATTGACTAAAATTCAATATTGTAGTAAACTTAATTTAAGAGCCAAATTCCCCGACAACAGCGCCAAAATTTGATACGCTCAAATTACACCCCTATTAAAGAGTATAAGTGATCATTGTCAAATAAAGAACCCAATGTGTAGGGTTGGGTTCGATCCCACGAGGAAATGGTTTAAACTTAACTTACGATAACTTCTATTTAGTCAAACTATTTCCAAGACAAGTAAATAAAGGGGGGGTTTTGTAAGCAGGTAACATATTGTTGATTTAAGTAACAAGTAAGCAAGATTCAAACTTTAAGTTATCAATATGAGAGAGAAACTAGGGCATATGTGTTCCCCATATGCTTTTAACGCAATAATCCTAATAATAGTAATCCTTTCCTAGTGATAGCATGCAAGGTTGGTAAGTTAGGTATCCCTATGTGATTGGTCCTCCAAGTAGGGAATTTCACCCCGCACCTTGGTCCGGCTACGTGTGTATACTTTACTAACCCTTATCTTTACTTCAGATTAGACATCACATCAATGTATGACTTAGTTTTTACCCCGCACCAATTGATATTAGACTATTAGATAGCATCCATTAAATCTCTGTTGTTAATTCTTTTCTCATTAACTACCTCCTTGGTCCAGCAAGTAGCAACGAGGCGAGTTCTAACACGTGCACTCATTAAAAAGACTTCTAAGCGAAAGAATTAACAGTACATGCATAAACACTATACAAGAATTACGTATTTATTATTCATACTTTGTTAATTCCTCATGGTTCCCACAACCCTAGTTGTGGATTTAGTTACTCATTCTTGAAAGAACACAATTCATATTTTGATAAAAAAAAAAATCATGAACTTACTAATAGAGTAGAAGAAACCTGAAATCTCCAATTGAATTCCAAAGAAAAAATCCTGTAAGACGAAATCTGGAGATCAAATTGCTAAATTTGCAAGTTTATTCCACAAAATACCAAGAACTAAAAGTAAACAATGTTGTCCAACCAAAAAAAAAATGAGGTTTACATACCCTATTTATTGAAAAACATGTCCTAAACAAAAAGGAAACAAAATAAGGAAATAAGTAGTCTGGAAGCGGTTTCTGTCAATGACTCGACCTACAGACTGTGGGTCGACCTACGGTCCATAGGTCACCCTTCATTGGTCAACACTTAGAACTTTTTCAGTAGGAACTGGAACCTTCACTCTCAAATCATCAACGACGGACATGCAAGACACATCGTGGGTTGATCCACTGTCCGTAGGTCCTCTTCCGTGGCTCCACACTTAGGAGTTTTCATCACTGGAACTTCAACTCTCTGAACTCATCGATAAATGTGCAGGACGGCCCATGGGTTGACCTACGGTCCGTCAGTCACTTCGTAGTTCCACACTTGGTTAGAATTCCCTGATGATCCATCCATGCCTGCCCAACGACGGCCTGTTAGAGGACGTAAGGTCTGTAGGTCACTCCATGGGTGGCTACTTTTGCATAATTTCAGTTGTCATCTCCATTGACTACACTCCAAGCTTATTTCCTGCAAACATAGAACAAAACACATTATTCCTAATACAATATGGCTCTAGACACACACAATTTCTATGTGAATTGCATTAAAAATACCGTAAACTCACGGTATAACATTAGCTCTGAGAGGATATTGAGATGAAAGCTCTCCCATAGCTTAAGGACGAGTTTCTAGTAGTAATCTTCTTATCCCATACCTATGTGCCCCTATAATATGATGGTCATAGATAGACATTAGCTAGTTGTAAGCTAGAAGTTTATAGTTTTACCTTAGCAAGTAGGACACTCTCTTTTCGGTGTGAGAAGAGTACACCGGATTCCATGTTATAGCTCATCTGGTCTCAATGTCGGTTAAGGCAACTTCCCACAATAATGATGAACTAAGGTTACTTCAAGAAGTGTCTCACATATGTTCAAAGATGATTTTACTTGCATTGACCATGATTACGATTTATGTTTTCTAACCCTCTTATCTTATGTTTTGACTTGGTCTTTGCATATCACAAAAATCCTTTTAGCATGATTTCATAACTTTTATGAATTGTTATCATACTTGGTATATTTTCATACTAACATTTAATATTTCCTACATTGTTTCTCAAATGTAGAGTCCGACGTTTCAATTTTACATCTTTGTGGCTAGGGATTACTTAGTAGATATTTAAGATCGGTGAGTCCTCATGTTTCGAGGACTGAACCTTTATTGCTTATAGTCTCTACCATCGCCCATAGCTTTGCCTTCTGAACCATGATATTCATCCTTAAGAGACTCTTTTGTGACATGATAAGTAGCACCAGAGTCAACAATATTTTTTTCAAATTTGTTGCCTGAAAGAAAAATGGCATTTGCCTTTATATGAGAAATGAAAGCTTGGGTCAAGTACAATAGAGATGGTGCATCAAGAAAAAATTCAAGAGTAAATGCATATGCTTTCTATTTGAAAAATGAAAGTGGAGATATATTGTAGGGAAAAGGGTCAAAAATACCTCTAAACCTTGGTTTATTATATGGCTTTACCCTTTCTATTAAAAGGAAGTTAATTTTACCCCTCTCATTACCAATTTCACCATATCTACCCCTCATTTGACGAAAAGCCCAAAATTGACCCAAATTACCCGAATTTTTAAAATAAAAGCCATTCCCTAGTTTTAACCCAATGCCCCGGTTAACCCATTCCCCTTTTACCCATTCTCCCAAATTTTCCATATAAACCATTCCCCTTTACCCATTAACTTATCCTCCATTGCTCTTCATTTATCTTCCCACTAATTGTTTTTCCACCATCTCTTTCATTCACCTCTGATTTTTCTTCTTAGAAAATGTCACAAAATAGTTATTCATCTCAAAGAAAATGTGGTTGTAGTTTGGTTGTCAAAACACTGATTTTGAGTACTACATCTAATCCGAGAAGAAGATTTTTCAGATGTCCTCGTCTGGATGTAAGTATATGAACTAATTTCTTCCTATTATTGAATTGATTTTGTATTTCTTCGTATGAACTGATTTCATATTTCTTCCTATGAATTGATTTCATACTTCTTCGTATGAACTGATTTCGAGTATTCTTATGGCAGTTTTCTTCATATGGATATTGGGAATGGGAAGAACAAGCTTTTCCTGAAGTAGATTACCTACGTAATTTAGAGTCGTCATTGAAAGATGGAAATGGATTAATCGAAAATTGAAATGGAGAATTTGAAGATTGAAATGGAGAACTTGAAGATTGTTGTGGAAAATTTGAAGATAAAAGTAGGTTATTTGTCGGAAAAAATTGCTACATTGGAGGAATCTAATGATTTGGAAGTGGAAAAATTTAGGTCATTTGAAGATAAACATCATAAGATAAATTACAAATTTATGATTTCATGTTTTCTTTTTGTTGGATTTGTAGTTCCATTAACGACTAAGTGATTTTCTTTGTTAGTGTTCCTTTCAACATCAGTTGTTAGTGTCTAGTGAATTCAATTGTTAGTGTCCTGTGTGATGTTGGCTCCCTTTTTGTTCTTCTTTTTGGTGTTGTAATGAAAGGACCTAATAGGGCTGGCAAGGGGACGGGGATGGGGACTGGGGGAGGGGACAAGACGGGGGACGGCACTGGTGGGATTTTGACCGGGACCGGGATAAGGGGGACGAAAATACGTCCCGTCCCGTCCCATTATATATACGGGATAGGACGAGGTCTGGGGGGACGGGTGATTTTTTATTTTTTATATACTTATTTTTTTATATTGAAATTACATGTTAATGAATAATATTTTTAGTTTATTTCGTTTTCTATACATTTTTAGCTAATAAATAATGCTTAAGTTTTCAAATTTGAGAAGTTCAAATTTGTATTTTAAATATTTTAAAGTAATTTAAATTTGAAATTTCAAATGTCAAATTTCAATTTTTAAATTAAGTATTTTAAAGTTAGTTTAGTATATATATAAATATGTATGTATATATTACAATTAAAATGCAAGACAATAGTTGTATAAAAAATACTTGAATAAAGCTTTCAAATTTATTCAATAAAATCTAATTGCAACTTCGAACTTAGAACTTACAATTTACAAATATTAGTGGAGTAACTAATCTACGCAGCCACCTTCTAGGAAGGGTTCTATTTTAATAAATTATCATATGTAAAACTAATATTTGTTACAAATATTAGATGAGTATCTAATTTATGTTGCCACCTTCTAGGAAGGGTTCTGTTTCAATTAGTTCTCTAATGTAATCTAATATTTGTGTTCTCCTTTAAAATTCAATTCTAATTGTCAAATCATATCGATGGTGACATCCTCCGGTGTTGGCAAACTTGCTAGAAACTCTTGTGACTCTAATTCATCATTAGTAGATTCAATTACCGTTTTAACCCAAGCTTCTTGTCTGGAACTTAAATTTGGCAAATTATAGTTCCTTCTCTCGGCATTGACCCAGTCTCTAAATAAAATTGATGTTTCCAAACTTTCTTCTGCCAATGAATATCTATGATCGCCAATTTGAAACCTTGCTGCACTAAAAGCAAACTCCAATGCAACTGATGAAGTGTGAATAGCTAGAACGTCATAAACCATTTTTCTCAAAATTGGAAATGCAACACTCCACCTCCTCCACCATGCTAATAAATCTTCATTGCCAACTTTGTCTTCCACTGTTTCTAAAGATTGATTAAGATATTCTTCAAAATTATCACAGTTAGTAAAATTAAGACCAAGAAAACCTTGCATTTAACTTGAAATTCGATCTTTACTCTGAGGATTAGAAGTTTGACCAACTTCTCCTTGAGTATTTCATGTAGTTCTATATTTTTCATACAAAATTTTTGCTTCTACTTTTATGCTAGACTTACACATTTCACAAGTTGGACTTTCTTCCGGTAAAATTTCTAAAGTATCATGAAAAGTATCAACAAGTGCCTGTACACCTCGTAATTTATAGTCAGGATGAAGTAAAGTAGCGGTTAAATAAGGGGTAGGCGTCCACAATTTTGCTCCGTTGAATTTGTAGTTTCAGTTCGAACTTCTGTCACCGGACTAATAGGTGTATATTCTAAATCTTCTTCTCCCAGATCAACTTCTACTTCTTCACCTGAATATTCATCAAGATTAGGATTAATATTATCATAACGTCGTTCTAAACTTTCATAATCGTGTTGAACATTTGAATAAATATCATAAGAAGTATCATCAACATAAGTAGAATCATTTGTACTAAATCTAACTCTAGACATTGATTTAGAAGAAGTACCACCATAGTTACTCTTATTTTTTTCCTTACTACTTTTTTTATTAAAATTAAATAATTTACTAATGCCACTTGGTTCTTTCTCTTTTCCTTTTCCGGTATCTTTTTTGCTAGAACTCATATTTAATTATACGTAAATTTTAATATAAAAATCATAATCACACAAAAATTAATGACGAAAAACAAAATATAAATATTATGAAATGAATGTACCAAACGTCTGTGTTAATAATAGACGTTATAACCGACTCTTGAAACTTGTAGTTTGTTGTAACTTGTAATTTAGAACTCCAATACTTGATAGCAAATATGAGAATTATATATATTATAATATAATATGAAAATTTAGAATTGAAATATATGTATTATGATATAATATGAGACTTAAATGGAATAAAAAATTAAGATTTGAGATTGAGAGGATATAGAAAATAGATGAGAGAATAGATGATTTTGTAAGAAATAATAAGGGATAGAGGGGTATTTATAATATTAAAAATGGGTTAAAGTGTATTTATGATAACTTGAGGGTTTAAATTAAAATATTAAAAGTAGAGGGGTGGTAGGGGTATTGGGGAAATGAAAAGGTGGAATAAATCCATTGGGGGGCCCACTACCCGTTGCCCCAACGAATATAATTCAAAAAAAAAAAAAAATAGGGGATCCCACGAACTGGCTGGGTCAACCGGTTCGGGACCGGGCCGGGTCGACCGGGACCAAAGGGTGAACTGGCCCCTAACCCCAATGTCCCCCCAACCCGCGAACTTAACGGGATCGGGTCCAGTGAGCTGGTTCTCGAATTGGTCTCGGGCCGGGCTGGGCCGACCCAGTCCCCCTGCCACCCCTAGGACCTAAGCATTGATATAATATGAAGTGATGTTTAGTTATTGAAGTAATGTTCATGATCTCTCTTTTATACATTTATAGAACCTGAACAAAATCGCAATATATCTGATATTGAAAGAAACCGATTTTGAACATTACATATATATTGATGAACACGATGAACACTTCATATATATTGACAAAAAATTGATTCGAACATATATAAGTTAGTTCAATACATACCACAAAAAAAGTTAGTGCAAATACAAAAAACTTTTAAACACATAAACATGTTTGTGTATGACATTAGTATCTCAAAAACACACAACAAAATAGCAAAATATTGTCGTCATTACTGAACTTTTTATTGTTGTGCCTTGCCATTACCCTTTTTTGTCTTAAGTTTTTCCACACTTGATTGCTCCAACATTCTTCCAATAATTGATGCATTACCCTTCCATGTAAGTCCATTTGGTGCATACAAGTCACTTGGTACACTCAGACCATCTCCAAGGAAGTTGATTCTTCTTGATTCGGTAGGTTGTGCTTATTTTTGTCTTTGTTAGATTCTAGACTTCAACTCTGGAAAATCTTTTGGCTTCCATGGCATGTCATCCTCAACATCAATACCAAAATCTTCATCTTCATCCGATGCACAATCTTGAGTAGGTTGTGGAGCTGTCAAGGGGAAGTCCTCCACTGTTGTAGCAATTGGAGAACTGGGAGGGTATACTCAACATCTTCTTCATCAATTAGTGTCCTTTGCCTCTCATGTGTTTTTTTTTCCTTTGTCACATTGTTTATCCATCTATTATAAGAAAAAATACTCCATCTTTAACATCATAATACTAACTATACTAGAAAAAATTGTTCAGTCTCCTTACCTTTTGCTTTTTTCTCTTTAACTGTCTTCCTTGAGGGTGTTTTCACCCATCATTTGGTTCATTTAATAACATTATACTAACTTTAATACTCAAGCAAAACTGAAGCATCACATTGTAAAATAATTGACGACAAAAAAATGATGGATTTTACCTTTTGCTTCTTACTCTTAACCTGTCTAGTATTAGAATGCCTTCTTCACTAGTTTGATTAAACTGATAAAATAACAGAAAAATTACAATTACAAGATAAACTGATAATATTTTTGGCCTTACAATAACAAAACTCTAACAAATAACTAATTACATAGCAAATGAAATGTTTACCTTATGACAACATCTTGCATTGTGTCCAAGAATCCCACAGTTTGAACATGCCATTTTTTTCCCTCTACCCACCCAGTTTGTCTCTTAAGTGCTTCATATTTATATCTTTTCCTATTCATTCTAGGTCTGCCAGCTAAGTTTACCAATTTGGGTGGTTCCATTGCTTGTTCTGCTTCAATTTTCCAAAACTTTTGACCAGGCACTGGTTGTAACTTACAATGGTAAGTCAAAAGATAAGCCTCCTTAGAGTACTACCAATGAATCTCTTCCAATGGATCAAGATTATTTTAAATAAATTCCTTGATTGAATGGGGACATGGTATTCCAGTAAGATACAATGTGCCTATCATTTCCTTCACTTACCTCAAATCCATCATCTCCATTGAAGTTTAGTTCACACACATTAGCAATATTCAAGAATTCATTGTACATTTCAATAGTTGTAGGACTCCAATCACAGTTCCAAGTCATCAGCATCTTCATTTTTTACAAACTTGGTCATAACTTTGATTCTTATATCCTCAAGCACACCAATTATTTGTTTGTGTCTTACTTCCAATATCCAAGAGTTGAATGACTCGGCCAAATTGTTTTCCACCTTACTATTCTTGCAAACAATGTCAAAAAAATACTCTACACCAAGTCTGTATTGGAAAATACAACAAATGGTCTTTTGCTTCTTCAGACAACTAACCTAATGTCTTCAAATGATCATCCAACTCCTCTTTGTAGGTGCTCCATGCACACCACCACAATACCTTAGTCATCATTTTATATCTCTTACCTTTTTTTCTCCAATTGGCCTCTATGTGTCTCACACAATATCTATGCATAGCATTAGGTAAAACATTTTTAACAACTTCAATTAATACTTGTTTATCAGTCATAAATATATACAATACAAATGAAAATACATAAGATAAATAGTGACAACAACAAAATAAAGATATATAAGATAAAGATACAGTAAGAATGAATAAAGAAGTGAGAATTTACCTTTTGCATATCAGACATAAATGTGATTCCTTCTCCACTGTTGATGTTTAGAGACTTCTGAAGCAATTCCAAGTACCACACCCAAGATACCTTGCACTCTCTGTCCACAATAGCCCAAGAAATAGGATAAAAATGGTTCATTGAGTCTTGACCAATGGCACATAACAATGGACCTTTGGCTTTACCCTTCAAAAATGTACCATCCAAGCCAACGAAAGGTCTCAACCCATTCTTAAATCCATTCTTCAATGCTTCAAAAAAAATGTACATCCTCAAAAATTTTCTTTTTCCATCTGCTAATGCATTTCTTGAAACCTTAAGGACAACATCAGTTATTGGATTACTCTCTTTTAAAGCATTTGCATACCCCACAAGTTTCATATAATCATCAAAAAACTACCTTCCCTGTCCTCCAAAATCATTATTTTAGCTCTCTTACACTTTTCAAAATGAGAGAGTAGGATATGAAAGTGTATTTATATACCATGGAAAGCCCCTATAATCTATGGACGACTAGTGGAGTTCATAAAAGAAAGCAAAGAAAGGCACTACCTCACTTTTTTTTTCCCTATCTCAAGGGAGTTCAGTTCCCCAAGGATGAACAAGCAAGACTACAAGGCTACTTCCTTGCTTACTAGGATCTAGTCCAGATAATCTATCTATGATCTTTCCCTTCAAGCTAGTTAGGGAACTACCTTCGCTCCGCAACTTATCCTTCGATCACTGTTGAAAGCAGTTTTCAGATCAACTCTCATTTCCTTTATCTTGTATTTGGGATTAGCCTGCAACTTCTCCTTAAAGTAAACAGCAATTGTAGTTGCAATAACCTTGTAGTTACCACATAGATCATCATATTTATGCTCTCCTTTGAATGTTTTTACACTAACACCAGCAGAATGCTTTTCACCAGAAATTAGACATACAAAGTTGCATTTTTCTTCGCAAACAACCCTAAATCTTTTTGTCACTTTTTAATGGTTAAATTATAGTCATTTGCCAATGAATGCAAACTAATGTACTTTCTAGCTTCAGCTATATCCTTAAATGTCATTGACCTATGTAAATCCTTGTAATCACACAAGCTACCATCAATTACCCTCTTTCTTTCTTGTGCAAGAACCTCCAATTCTTCAAAATTATAATCAGAGTTATTAGTGGAGGCATCACTATCATTTTCAGTACCATCAGAAGTACAATTAGTAGTTACATCATCAATAACTACCACAATCTCTAACATTTTGATTATACTAGTCTCTATGCTTGTGCGGTGCACGTGTGTTCTGTGTTATTAGTACAAAAAAAAAAAAATTATATAGATGCTACTAAAACTTGCAAGTAATATTGAGTAACTAAATTTTGAAAGAGAAGTATAATTGTTTGTAGTTATACACAATCAATTGAATTGATATATGTGATATTTTTCTTATATAGTTCTAATATATCTTATACTTAGTACAACACTCCCCCCCCCCCCCCCTTTTTTTAATATTTCAACAACAAATAGTTTATATGTGACATAAGTAACGTTGATTATGTTTGCAAGTGTTTCACACATCTTAAAGTTTACACTTGTGTAAGAAACTATAACCTCCTCCTTTTTATAGACACATGCATATCAAGAAGTTGTTGCTGAATAAAAGTCGTATTTCATGTTGTACAAATACTGATCAACATATGTTTCTTTAAGGTAGATAATGTATCATTGTCAATTTCATGGGATACACTTGAAAAATAGTGTTTATTTGTGATAGAAATAGTTAATAATTAGTGACAATAGAAAATTTAACCGATATATAAAAATTCAATTGCACGTACAACCTTCTTTGTTTGATTCAAGCTTATAAGTCCTTTCATATGTAAATTTGATAGGAAGATATTAATTAAACTATTTAAATATAATCATATTACAAAATATAATATAATCGATCTATACTCACGAATAAGTAACTTGATATAAATGATTGATGAAATATTTAAAATATCTTATTTAAAAATACTGGGTGTACATCTTCAAAAAAGTATCCACTCAAAAGAATAATAATTTTATATGAATCTAAAGTCTATATAATTTATACTACTAAAAAATGTCATACATATCACAATTTTCCTACAGATTACATTATATTTTTGTTAAAACGAACATTGTACGTATTACTTACTTGATGACGTGAATGAGAAGTGAAGAATTCAAAATCATAAGGTAAAAACCTGAAACAGAAGAAAAATAAATAAAAATTAATAATTACCAAAAACAAATATAAGAAATATGGAGAACTATTTAGAGAGGATAAAAAGTAAAGAAATGATAAAAGATTACAATATATATAGATTTAATGAAGTTAGCTATTCATATTCCTAACTAAAGAGATTCCATGCATCAGTTGTACCATTCACTTTAATTAATATACTTCTTAGAAAACTGAAAATATCTTGATGCTTAGAAAACTGAAAAAATTGTTTGATGCTTAGAAAACTGAAAAATGCTTTAAAATCTATATTGGAGGAGGTATAACTCATAACTAATGAAAAAAAGTTAACTTTTGTGGTGGATTAGTAGTTAATAATTAATTAATATAAATACTTTACAACATTTTAATTTAGTGTAGAGGCCAAATGGTAATCCAACTTTGCACTTTGGTGCTTCCCACTTTTAATAATATATGATATAATTCTCAACATCAACATCTAACTTACTATCCTCCACAACAAATAAATTAATTACATCAAATTTATCATTAACAAAGGACAATAATGTCCTAAACCCCTCATCACCTTCTATTTCATAGTATTTTCCAGAAGGGACATATACTATTAATTGTTGCACACCCATATAGCCTAATGTATTAATGTACTCATTAGTAATATCTATATAAGATAAGACAGAATCATAACCTTCCCATTTGTACACAAACTTCCTCTCATAGAGCAATTCGGGCTCTCTTATCCATTCCCCACCATAGTGAAATACTAGATCAACCAAAATCATTTTTGGTAACCTAAGGCACACAAGAAAACAACATTAACAACTTTCAAAAGCATGAATGAGACAGAATAACTAAGAAGGAAAAGAGAGAACACAATCAAGACACACAAAGACAACATTAACAACTTCCAAAAGCAGTAATAACTTAACAAAACTAATAAAAAGGCACACAAAGACAACAAGAGACCACATTCAATAATAATGAATAAACATTAACAAACTGTAAAAAAAAAAAAACAAAGCGAACAAATAAATAAGAAATTTGGAGAAAAAGGAACCACATTCAATAACAATGAATAAAATATTGGCCCCACATCAAAAAGGGACCACATTCAATCAAGAATTTCACAATAAAATATTGGGACCAGAAATCAGCCCATACTCAATAACATCTCCAAAACCTAAACCACCTCCTCCAAATTCATACAATACCCTAAAACCTACCCACAAACCCTAACTCATAAAAAAGCAAACAAATAACTAACAAATCATGCAATTTAAGATGTAAAAAGGTAAATCCATAACTCAAAAACCTTAACCCATAAATCCTAACTCGTAAATCAACAACTAAACTAACAAATCGTTAAATTTTAGATGTAAAAAGTCAAGAAAATAACCCAAAGACAGATACCCAAAAACCCTAACTAACATATCGTAATATATATCGGTAAAAATGCAAACAAATGAGTCGAAAGACAAATACCAACAAACCCTAACTAACATATCGTAATACATATCGGTAAAAGGCAAACAAATGAGTCATAAATTTGGAGACAAACCCTAACTCGTAATCAACAACTAAATGTTATAGAAAGACAATAATCAAAGAAGCTTTGTTCAATTCGATACCTTAACAACGATTAGTACAAATTCTGATGGAGAGTATGGGTTGTGTTTTCTTTAACTGATCGTTCTTCGACTTAGCTTTTGATAGAGAAAAGGAGATTATCTTTTCAAATAGAGAGAATGGGTAAATGGTAATGAGAAACAGGGCATTGGGTTATACGGGTTAACCGAGTTATCCTCTAGAGGGGTCGTGGCATTGGTTTAAAAATACGGAATGGGTTTTTTTAAAAAAAATTTGGGTAATTTGGGCCAATTTTGGGCTTTCCTTCAAATGAGGGGTAAATATGGTGAAATTGATAATGGGAGGGGTAAATTTAACTTCCTTTTAACGGCAAGGGTAAAGCCAAACAATAAACCAAAGTTGAGGGGTATTTTTTTTACCCTTTTCCCTGTATTGTATTCAATATGTGCTATTATAGATGATACTACTAATACATATATATGCAGAAGTTAAAGCAATCTTAAAAGCTATCAAGCATTACAATCAAACGCGACATATGAAGGTAATCATTCAAACAAATTATTTATTAGTACTAACAGAGAAATGAAATTGTCCATGAAGCATAGATATGTGATAATACAAGAAAAGAAGTTATCCAACAAGCATGTACAATTTCAACATATAATAAGGGAAAGAAATAAACTAACAAATTACTTAATTGTATAATCTAACAATAGATAAATGTAGTTGTAGTTTCTTTAACTTACAAGAGATGAAAGAAACATAAAAGACGCTAATAAATGACGATAAACTCAAATTTCCTTACATAAAATTGTTGCCAAGTGAAGGGTGAAGGCACTGGGAAGGCTTAAACTTTATTTATTACAGAGATATTTACAAGCATGAAGGCAACAAAAATAGTTCAACAATTATCTAGCCTACACTATATCAGCCTCAAAAAGTCTTGAAGCAAAATAGGAGGGTCACTTGGTCAAATCGGAGTTGGAGAACCTAAAAGATAGTTTAATTACTGGATGATGTCGGACACTAGTGACTGGGAGCTTTCCATTATCTCAATACCAGCTACACCCACAAAATCAGATGGTCAAAGATATATGTGCATAAATATGAAAAAGGAGGAAGTATTAGATTGCTTAGTGAAGATAAATAGTCCTAATTGACAAAAGTCATCAACAAAGTATAAAAAATGATGAATGCCTCATTCCCCGAGAATACAGCTAAAGCAAAGGACATAGAGAATGGTAAAAAAAGAGAGGAAGCAAACCAATCAATAAAAAGGAAAGAAGAGTGGGCAACTTCTACTTTTCTATTTTTTTTTCTTTGTGGCGTGTAGACTTGAGCTTTAGCCCATGTAGTGTTTGAATTATTTGAGTTTTGAATGATTGATTAATAAAGCCCAAAAATTTTAATAAAAAAAAATTAGGATAGAAGTTGGAAACAAGTTATAAGCTATTTTCAAATTTAGAATTCAACTAGTGAACATTTCCGCGCTTCGCGCGGTCATAAAATTGTTTATAAATTTAGAAATAAATTTATTTAAATATAATCGAGATAATAACATTTTTTTCATGCATATCCTTACAAAATCAATAATATACATTAAAATTTTTCTTTCTAATAAAATAAAGTAAGCATGAAATGAAAAGTAAAGGTAGAAATAAGTAGAAATGAAATGTATATTTAATATAGTTTCTTAATTTTTTTGTTTTCCATTTTTTCTATTCCCATTATCTAATATCCCTTCAATTATTCATACCTTAAAAAATAAGCTATAGTTTGAAAAAAAAGTTATTTTCTCTCGATTTTTTTTTATCATTTTCTTCTTATCTCCATTTTCTTACCCTCTTATCCTACTTCATCTTTTTTTTTTTTTGGGACCATTAGTTTCTACAATCCTTCTTATATTTATTTTATTATTTTCTTGTTCCCTAGTTCTTGTTACTAGTCAAAGATTACACTCTATTTTTAAACAATCAAAAAGAAAATTTGTAAAAATATTTTCATCGCCTATTTGAAATCTAAACTCTTTCATCTTTCCCTGTCTTCTATAGTAATCATTTTCCCTAATTAATTGACAAATTATTTAGTTAAATTTAGATTTTTAAATTAAAAAGACAAGTACTAACAAATGAAAGAGATTTATTTATTTAAATATAATAAGTGGTAGTTAACAATGAGTAATTGAAAAAAATAAATAACGTATATTGAGGAGAAATATTTTAAGTAGTGACTTTTAATTATTTTTCGGTTTTAATAATAAAAACAGATTAAAAAATTAGGAGAATGGTAAAAAAACAATGAGGAAAAGAAAAATGTCGTCAGAACTCATTCATGTGGTGATGACCCTTGATTTATGATCTCCTTTATACTTTGAATAGTTGTTGTAGCCGGTTGACACTATTTTCTTTTCACTTTCTGCAATTAATGGAACAAACTCGTGTACAACAAAAATGATACTAAGCAATTAAAAAAAAGGATATATAGTTATTATAAAAAAATGATATAATATACAAATATAGTGTGAACTAAGGAGAAACTTTTACTTTAAAGTAATTGTCTTGTCAAACTTTCATGGCCACTTCATTGGTTTAACTTTTACTATAACCACGAATAACTAAATTACATTATTTTGATTCACATAAAACAGTTTGTCAATACAATTATCTATTATTCATACAAAAAAAAATAATAGTGTATATTACCCGACAAAATGAGAATCATGAATTTTTCATCTATCATAGTGGAGAAGTTGTTGAAGCTTTGTTTCTAAACTTCTATCATGTTATTGAGTGTCAGAATATGAAGAGGTGCAACATTTAAAACCTACTAATAAATATTAATTATTGGGAAGGAAAAGGGGATTATTGAAATGAATTATTTGGAGAAAAAAATACGTGCAAGACAAATGAATACTAAGAACATTAATAAATATAATAAATGTTGATTATGGGAAGTCGAAGGGATAAATATTTCTGGAAATTTTCGTGCAACATTGATACATATATACTTATGTTTATTCTTAAAATAAGGAGAGAATTCAATATTATGCTTTGATTTTTTGTAATAACTTAAAAAGAGGAAAAATGGCCAAAAATATCACTAAAAAAGATAAATATATTTTTAGCTCTTAGAGGCATGCCACATTGATTTTATGGACAAACATTGATTTTCAAATAAAGTAAAAAATAATTCTCAAAAAAGTAAATTCTTTTTTTGCCTGAATGATCCTAACTACTCTATTTGTTCTAGTTTATGCACCATAAAATTTTGAGAGTCAATCAAGTTTTTTATAATTGAAATTTTTTACAAGTCTTTCATATATTTTAAATTATTAGTTACTTTTGATATTTTCTAAATATACAAATTTCAAAAAATTTAAAATTTCCATATCGGAATTCATTTGATTTAAGAAGTTGTAACAGTGCACATAATTGCATGAGAAAAAGCACAAAATAGTCTCTTATCTTTGGGTTAAAACTCAAAGTCATCCTTGAGTTTTTACATGGAGCAATAATAGTCTCTCATGTTTGTAATATTGGTGCACTTTTGGTCCTCCACCAAAGTTTTGCCTATTTTTCAACATTGTTTTTATCCACAATTTATGTATGGTTTGTTCAGTTATTTTATATAACTCCATAGGAGAGAAGGTGAGAAGAGGAACATCAAGTTTTGTTTAATAGAAATATTATTGTAGCTACAATCGAGAGGTTCATCACGTCATTTTTACGTGTAATGGTATAACTTTTTTTTTGCAACGTCATAGTATGTCAATATGTTCTTAGTTTAGCTGCAATAATATTTCTGCCGAACAGAACAAGATTTTCTTCTTCTTACCTTCTCTCACATGGAGTTATTGTTTCTATTAAATATATAAAAAGACGATTCAAAATACAATACATAAAATTGTAGACAAAATTAATGTTAAAAAATAGACAAAAATTTGTGGGAGAAGCAAAAATAAATTTCTTCTTTTCACATTCTCTCACATAAAATTATTATTTTTATTAAATATATAAAAAAACGATTAAATATTTAAATACATAAAATATTAGGAGCCCTTTCTTGAGTTTCGCTTTAGGACCCTAATCTTATTGAGTCAGCCTCGGAACTAATATGGCTTCGGTGAAAACTCAAAAATGAGTTTGAATCTTTAACTCAAAGATAAGACCATAACAAAGTGCACAGATGCAGTATTTTTTTAATTTTATTTTCTGTTTTCGGACAGAGAACAGGTGCCGTGCTTCATTAATCAAAAAACCTTTGCCCGCTCTCTCGCAGGCCATAGCGATATAAAATCAGCTCCCTGCACAAATTACCTTTTACTTCATCTCTCCCATTTCAGAAAACCTCGATCCACTCATCAATGGCTGGTGTAAACAAACGAAAACGAGGAAGAAAGCCAAAATCAGACCCCCCTTTAACACCAGACATCCCAACATCAACTTCACCCCACATTGACGACGTTGTTTTCTCAGTTAGCAACGTTGAGCTAATCGATCCACCTCCTTCTTCCACTTCCCACCGTCCCCGTAGTGGGAGGCCGCGTAAAACACCTCTTCTACCCGAAAACTCTAAACTCACCAACCCCAAACATGGAAAAACCCTAAAAGTCACCTCCCCAACACGACGCTTAATCGATAAACCCAATGGGATAGCCTCTCTTATTTCTTCTGACACCACTATTACAAATGCTGCTGCTAGGGTGGTGCCGGCGATGGATGCTGTAGTCAAGGTCTTTTGTGTTCACACCGAACCCAATTATTCCCTTCCCTGGCAGCGGAAGCGACAGTATAGTTCCAGTAGTAGTGGTTTCGTTATCAAAGGAAGAAGGGTTCTAACCAATGCACACTCTGTCGAGCATTACACGCAGGTTAAGTTGAAGAAGAGAGGGTCAGATACCAAATATGTAGCGACTGTTCTCGCTATTGGAACTGAATGTGATATTGGTGAGCTTTCATTTCAATCTTAAAGTGTTGTGTAATGGAAATTACACTTCTCCCATAATTTGAATCATTTATTCTTCTCCCTTTGTCCTTTTTGCATGATAGTGTTTGATTCTGTGAGGAGTGAAGGTGTAAATTAGTGATGGTAGAAAAAATATTACAATTGTCAAAGTTCAAAATTTCAAGCAATAGTTTAATGATTTTGTATTTTTGGAAGTTGTACATCTAGAATAGCAAGTGTCATGTAAATTGAGACGGAGGGTGTAGTTTGTTTTAGGTGGGGCCTACTTATTACACTCAAATGATATTACTGCCACCAACGTGAATTAATACTGCATACTGTGCTAGGTTTTATGTAGAAGCTTCTGGAAGTGAATCATTAATAGTCTTCGGTACACTGTTAATTTGGTTTTTGTGTTGCTGCAGCGTTGCTTAGTGTGGATGATGATGAGTTCTGGGAGGGGGTCTCGCCTGTGGAATTTGGGGATTTGCCAGCGCTTCAAGATGCTGTGACAGTAGTAGGTTATCCAATTGGGGGTGACACAATCTCTGTGACAAGTGGTGTTGTTTCACGCATAGAGATATTATCTTATGTTCATGGGTCTACTGAACTTTTGGGGCTCCAGGTATTCAATTTTCACTGATGAATTATTATAATATTCTTTCCCAATTTGATGATCCAATTGCTCTTGTATCTGACGAATGTTCTTAGTTTACAGATTGATGCTGCTATAAATTCTGGAAATTCTGGTGGGCCTGCTTTTAATGATAAAGGAAATTGTGTAGGTATCGCATTTCAGTCCCTTAAACATGAAGATGTGGAGAATATTGGTTATGTCATCCCAACACCTGTAATCACGCACTTCATTAAAGACTATGAGAAGAATGGTGCATATACCGGTAAGTCTAATGGAACTCGTAGTTATTCATGTATTATTAACAAGAAAAAAGTTTTAGTTATTTACGTTGGTCACATCTGTCTTATTTCATTGTAGTCATTCATATTTGGTTACAACTACAAGATGAATGATGCTGAAATTCAAACGTCAACTTGAATGTGCGCTCATATATGATTGAATAAGATTAAAAGTGTATCATTTCTGACAGTGTGTCCAATAGCATACATAGAGCATAAACTAAAAGGTCACTTCAGACGGGTTTGCCATGTCCTATGCAGAACTCAATTTGCACCAATTTGTAAGTGCATCATATGATAATTGAAGGTGGTAAAATTGGATGCGGTAGACTTAGAATCATACTCGGGGAACTGTCTCAAAAAGCCTACAATGCTAAAAAGTGAAATCAAGGCAGAAGATATACGTAGCTAAGAATAGAAGCACCTTCCCCTCGATGAAAGTCATGGCGTTTGCATAATCAGCAGCTTCATCATGCACCTCTGACTCTTTAGAGTCCTGAAACAATTATTCTTCTTCCTCTATTTGGTGGGCATCTAGTATTCCCGAGTTCCTTTCGTTTTGCTGGGATGCTCTAGTGTTAGCTTCTATTTCATACGTAATTGAATCACACCACCCTGTCAAGTGTGGGCTCAAGTTGTTTTGCAACTGAAATTGGGCCCCAGAAAAAGGCTTTGGTCTGCTATCTTCTCTCCCCTTCTTCATTAATTGGCACACTTGCTTTTAAATCTCCCTTCTCCCGCTCACGTTCTAGTATTCCAACTCCAGATATTAATTTGAATTGCGTGTTAGGTTTTTCTTGTTCCATGTGACTCTCTCTCTCATTAGCACAACTGTCACAGCTATTGGCTTCCTTATGTATCTCTATTACCTGACGGTCCTCCAGGAGGTTCATCTTCTTCCCTTCGCCAGCGATAGCCATGGTTGATGTCTTACTCCATATGGCTATAATAAAAATTAAACCCCTGTCTTCAATCTCTACTTTTCAGAAACATATCTTCCATCCCCTTTGACCTTCATTCTTGCCCATTTTAGATTGTTTTTGAGAGATATTTGTTCCGCTGTTTCTATCCAACCTTTGCAATGCTCGCCGATTGCCTTAAAAAAAATTTCTACCCAGAGGTGAAGAGGAGGACCCATGATTCTTACCCATGTTTACTCTCTTTCTTGATTACTTGTACAGAAACCAACGATTAGATTCCACTATTCAAGGTGGGATTTTGCTTTTTTCCCAATTCCATTCCCTTAAAGAATTTGTTCTGCCATGGATTTTGTTGGAAACTCAAAAAAGAATGGATTATCTGCCATTTCATAAATGTTCACCCCAAAGGCGTTCTTCCAACTCGATACAGCCTACCTTCTTATATCTGAAAGTGTTGGTTTTCTCTTTCACGGCTTTGTTAAAATGGTTCTCAGCAGACACATCCCCTCTGACCACAATAATTTTCTTATCACTTGTGCTGACCAATGCTCTGGTTGACTCTTTCAACTGCCATTTCCTGGTTCTGATTGCTTCAGCATATAGAATTTTTGCGCCTGCCTTCCTAGGGATGGTTGTAATGAAGGGCTTATATCTCCCTTAATGAATCTAACAGTCTTAATTGCAGTGTTCCTTCGTCTAGCATTTAATGTAACTTCTGGGATAATAGTGAAAGATCTGTTGTCAAATTTCTACATAAACAATACTTATTAATCTACCGAACTTGTTGTTTTTCCTTGAGCAGAAAAAAGTGCATGCTGCTCCTTTAATTTCCACCTTTTTGTCTATGCTTTTTTATCCCTTCAAGCTTCCTGTTTAACGTGAATATCCACTCTATTGTTTTCGGTGGAGGAAGTTGAACCACTAAACACGCTGGTAATAGAGGGGGATATGGACACAACTCTTTGGGTCCATCAACACATAATTAAATTGAGCAAAGAATTTGGGATTTGCTTTGGTGGCTGACAAAGAGGCCATGTCTCTCTTCAAGAGAATAGATAAGAACAGGCAAGCAATAAGACGAACAATCAGACATGGGCAGAGATTGCAGCAACGTCTACAACAAAGAAGAAAGGCATGCAAGAATTAAAAGGGTTGGTGTTTGGCATACATTTTAAAGCAATGGGCTGAGAAGTAGTGGAAAGGGAGAAACCATCATGGATCAATGAAAATGAAAGTAATTTCCTGGAATGTGAGGGGATTTAACAAGTGTGACATCAGAAGGGTGATAAGTAGCCTCATTCATATGGAAGGTTGATATTTTGTGCTTTCAGGAGACAAAATTGGAAGGTAATATTGGAGAAAAGGTTTAATAACTATGGGGGAATATGTGTGTCAGATATGCTCAATTGGATGCAAGTGGAACAAGGGGGTGGGGGCGAGATAGTGGCAACTGGAATGTACTCATTGACGTGTAAGTTTACATGTCAATGAAAGTAGTTCAATTGGTATATGACGGGGGTTTAGGCTCCTAGCTGCAATAGGGAAAGGCAAGAAGTGTGGGAGGAAGTTGGGTCTGTGAGTGGACTGTTCAGTCGACCCTGGGTTCTGGCTGGAGACTTTAATGTAGTTAGATATCCCTCGGAACAGAGTAACTGCAACAGAAGCACCAGAGCCATGTTCGAAATTTTGAGTTCATTGATGATATGGAGCTGATGGAACCATTATGAGAAGGGGGCAACTAATGGATAATCAGGAAATAACATAAATCATTGATAGATTTCTGATTTCAAAGGATCTGTATGAGATGTTGTTTCTGCTTGATTTAAAAAAAGGAAGTTCAGAAACACTAAACAGGAGATACTAACAAGAATTTGTCCTGACCATTCCCGGGTGTTTCTAAAAATGTGGTAACTAGGAACATAACAAATCATACTTCCAAGTTTGAAAACTGGTGATTTGAGATCCAAGGTTTTTTTGATGAAGCACAAGAGCGGTGATCATGTATTGAGATTGGAGGCAGGCCAAATTACATGCTTGTTGGGAAGCTCAAAACTCTTAACAGAAAATTGAAGGAATGGAACCAAAACAACTTTGGCGATATGGAAATGGAAAGAATGATATTATGAATTAGATCAATAAGCTGGATGACACACAACAAAGAAGACAAATTACTGCTAATGAAATTTCCAAAAAGGCAAGCATGGTCATGGATATTGAAGAATATGCAAGAAGAGAGGAATAGCATGGAGCCATGGACACAAAGATCTAGGGAACTTTGGCTTAAACAGGAAGATAAGAACAGTAAGTTCTTTCAAAGAGTATTCAATGCACACAAAAGAAACTACTACATTGATAAGCTGGTGGTGGGAGGTGAATTCATTGAAGAACCAAAGATTTAAAAAGGGAGATCATACATTTTTATCATAATCTATATTCTGAAGCAGAGGAATAGAAACCTTCATGTAATATGATCAACTGCCCCATTATTTCTAAAAGTGAAAAATGTAACTTACAAAATAATTTTGAAGAGAAGGAAGTACTAGAGTGTTTAAAACGTTGAGCTGTGGACAAAGCTTCTGGCCCAAATGGATACACAATGAGATTTTTCATTCAATGCTAGAGGTGATCATGGCAGACGTGATGGCTGCAATTTCAAATTTTCTTTCAATGAAGATGTTTGAAAATAGCTTCATGCTACTTATGTGGTATTAGCACCTAAAGAAAGAATTAGGAAACTTCAGATCTATCAACCTTATTGGGAGTTTCTATAAGTCAATTTCAAAAATTTTTAGAGAAGGACTCGAGAAGGTGATGCATAAACTGATGGACACTCAAGAAATGACATTCTTAAAAGGTAGATAAATAACATATGTAATTTTCATTGCCAATGAATGCCTAGACTCTAGATTGAAACAGGAAAACCCAGGAATAATGTGCAAGTTGAATATTGGAAAAGCATATGACCATGTGAATAGGGGTTTTCTTGTTAGAATTTTTGCAGCAAATGACTGTTACCTTTGTCAAAAAAAAAAAAAAGAATTTTGCAGCAAATGGAGTTTGGAAGGAAATGGGTTAGTTGGGTGAAATTGTGCATAACCACTATAAAATTTACAATCGTGATTAATGGGGCTCCTGAAGTGTTCTTTGTATCTCAAAGAGGACAAAGACAAGGTGATCCCCTATCACCTTTTCTCTTCATTATTACAATGGAAGGTCTTAACGACGCTTATAAAGAAAATGAAAGTTTAAACAACATATTAAGGACAGTTCATAGAAATGGATGGATATGTGGCTTCAATGTGGCACACAATCATGAAGAGAGGGTGGAGTTACTCATCTGCAGTGTGTTGATAACACTATAACTTTTTGTGATGTTGAAGATAGTCAACTGAGATATCTAAGGATCATTTTGATCTTATTTAAAGCTATCTCAGGATTACACATAAACTATAGGAAGAGCTTTCATGTGATTACTGTGGACAGAATGCAACAGATGTTGAAATATTGGGTGGAGAAATGAGAAGCACTCCAACTATGTATCTTGGAATGCCCCTTGGGTCAAAGAGCAAATCCAAAGACATATAGTCTGGGACCAAGAGAGATTGAAAAAAAGACTACCAAGATGGAAATTTTAGAATCTTTCTTTAAGGGGTCATTTGGTGTGAAGGATGATACCAAATAGTCCTGCGATTTCTTTCTAAAAAAAAAAATATAGTCTTGGGATTAAATTATAGTACCACTTAATTTGTTGTTTGGTGGCAAGTTTGGAATAGCTTATCTCGGGATTAATAATTAGTACCGAGATAAGTTATCCCTCCCCTTGGGTGGTAGAGTAATCCCGGGATAACATAGGTAAATGACAAAAATGTCTCTTTCAACCCTTTTGTTACATCACTTTTTACATTCATGAAGGGCATTTTTGTAAACAAATAAATTGTTCTTAAAATTTATTATTTTGAATACAACAAACCAAACACTCAATAAAAAATAATCCATCATAACTTATCCCATCATAACTAATCCCATCATAACTTGAATTCAAACCAAACGACCCCTAAGAGACATACTAGTTCTTTAATCAACTTTGTTCTGGATGCACTCCCCCACTTACGTGATGTCATTATTTTCTATACAAGTGTGGAGGAGGACTTTCTTGTGACAAGGCAATAAAGAGAAGAGGGGATCTCATTTGGTTAAATGGAAAATGCTGACCATCAGTAAGATAGAAGGGGTATTGAGAATCAGTAACTTGAAGCAGCGGAGTAATTGCCTTTTAATGAGGTAACTATGGAGATTTACCCTAAAATGACATACTTTATGGGGCACAGTAGTAAAAACGAAGTATGGAAAAGAAGATTTTTTGATAACCAAAAAGGTGACACCACCTTGGAATTAGCCTATGGGGAAACATCAGGAATTTATGGCTAAATCTTGAAGGCTGATTGAGGATTAGTATCGAGGATGTCGGGAAATCATTGTTTTGGGGGGGATATATGGGTGGGTGAAGGTAGCATGAAGTTTCTATCGCAGGCTTGTTTGATGTAAGCTTACATCAGACAGCCACATTGAATGAGGTTTGGTCCCCTTAGGTGTGGAACCTAACTCTGATGAGATCATATAAGAGAGATATCAAGGATGACAAAACTATATGATTGTTTGGAGCAAAGTAGGGGGCCTATGAGAGAGATATCAAGGATGAAAAAACTAATTGAACGTTTGGAGCAAAGCAGGGGGCCAATTAGGATCACAATTAGCCTTTTGGCCATGGAAACACATATGGAAAGTCAAAGTTCCATATAAGATGGCTTATTTCAGTTGGTTGGTAGCTAGAGAAGCCATGTTGACTCGGAAGAACCTCAGACGAGGGGCATCAACAATGTTCAATAAGCTTTTTGTGTGGATAGGAGGCAGAGACAATTAATGATATAATATTGAAATATGAAAAACTAAACCCTAACTCTAAGATAATGGATAGAATTGTAACAAAAGTAGAGTACGAACATGTTTTGGATGTCTACCACCTTTTGTATACAACTTTTATACTGAGTTTTCTCAATTATATCAGTGTATCCATTACTTTTTTCGAAGAAAAAAGAGTAGAGAACCTATTGAAAGTCTGAAAGATATAGTTCTTTACAAATCGCAAATGATCTAGTAATAGGAACCTTGTGGATCCACTGAAAATTAACTAGAAAAAAAAGACATGCTCTGATCCATACAAAACCATTTTGTCCATTCCACAAAACTTACGTGTTCCTTTCCCTCCCAAGAACCACGATAGGCAAAGGGGCTATATCCCATGCTATACAACTTTTTCACAAGCTTGATTATAGAAGCCAATCAAACATTGGCCACATTACTCCAGATAAATTAAATACCATTCACCATAACCAACTAGCAACTTGGCAGTGTGGAAACAAGTGGTCCATGGTTACATTCAAGTGTTTGCACTTGGAACACAAGCTTACATATGTTTTCTTTTCTTTTCCTCAAAATATCAGCTGTATGATTGGCATAATTGCTGCCAGTTTTATGAAAAAATGTACTTTTTCCAAATATTTGGTGATGGATTTCACTGAAAGTAATCTACTTTCCCCTCCCTTCATTTTCCAAGCATCTGGGTCTGATGGTGTGATGTTCTGCTTGTAAAAGAATTCCATGAGGTATTTGAACCTTTACATCTCCGTATCTGATTTATCTCGAATCTCAAATACCATCAACACTGTTGCTTACAGATTTGTCTTATGTACACCGACTAGGCTATGACCTAACTGAATTTATTCAGTTGACTTTCGTTATTTGTTAAGAGATCGAAATTCTCCAAGTTCTTTTAAGTTTTGTTTTAATCTTCTGACATTTAATGCGGTTATCAATTGAAGGTCAGTAGATGAAACTGTCCTTTTTTTGGAGTATATCTTGTAATAAATACTCCTGTATTGTGCAACTAATGTAGCTCAAATAAAGTATAATTTTCGTGTAAGTTCTTTGAAGTTTATCCCATGGCTGTTAAAATGGTGTCTGTAAAATGACTGACAATATTGTATTGGCAAATATCCTCTTCTTTGGGTTGATTACTGTTAAAGTAACACAGTAGGATGTTCATTTGATCTTCTGAAAGGTCTTTTGCCATTTTTATCTTTCTAAGACACTGATAAATAGCTGATATTTTTGTGGAATACTAGCATTTGTAGATGATCATGGATACATTTGTGATGAGCTTAGTTCCTAGACTTCTTTCTCTTTTCTAGAATTATCGTTTTACTATCTTATGTATGCTGAAGTTCCTCAGGCATCAGTGTAGATATTTTAGACACACAAATGTAAACTTTTGCCGACGGGTAACAGAACTACAGAAGTGTCCAATCAAATTTTATTTTGGATTAAAAAAGAAAAAAAAATTCTGAAGGTGGGGCGGAAGAACTATTAGGAGCTACAAGTTTTGGTTGTTTACTAGTTTGCACGCCTTGCATTTTCGAGTAATTTCACACTCAATAAGGTGCATGTGTCGGGTTGTTTCAGCTACACTAATTTTAAGATTGCTTAGGGCCTAACTAAACCCCAAAAGCTAGCTCATGAGGGGAGCATATCCCAAGTCATCCGATGTGAGACTCTTAACACCCCACCGCACAGCCAAGGCTAAACACCTAGTATGCGTGTAAGTAATATGGCACGCTCAACTACACATCTTACAATTCAACGTGTAGGCAGTCGTTAGCAGTATAAAACCCAACGAGGAGTTGGGTTGAATCCCACAAAGAATGTTAAGTAGGAATTTAATTCACGAAGTGAACTCATGTACTTAACTTTTGTAAGTTTGATTAATCGATTTAGACATAAACGCAAGTTTGAGAGATTTTAGATTATCAACAAGGAGATGTTCAACAAGATGTTAACACAAGCGTAAAACAAGGAGATTCAACAAGTAAGAAGGGAATCTTAGGAGTGTGCATAATTGAACACCAATTTCGTATTGTGGGTAATTGTATTGCTCAAAACAATTGCTTATTGATGGGTAGGCTAGATTAATATGCACAATAGATATTTTTTTTTTTTTTAACTTGGTAACTGTTAGAATAGAATAGGTATACACAATCCTACATAGAATAGGAATAGTTTATAGTCTCCTATTTGGTAAGGAATTGTATGATAGTGTCTATAAATAGGGTTCTCTATGTAATAATTAAAACAACAATTCAATAATATTCTTCTCCAATATTTCTCACATGGTATCAGAGCAATTGTGAGAAAAAAAATTGCACTATGCAGTTTTTCCCGGTAACCTAGTGGCTGTCTAGTAATTAATTTTTTTCCGTCACTATTTTTCAATAATTCACACCACCACTAGGTGCGGAACTTCCTAGCGAGCAAACCCAGTCATACCAGCCGGAAGAATTTTTTCGGCGAGTTTTCAGATCCACACGTCCACGCGTGAGCCCTATTCCGGCCAGTTTTTTGATAGTTTTTTGTCTATCTAGGTAGCCTCTTCATTCCGAGGTTGCCCATATAATTTTTTCCTGATTCCGACCAATATTTGGCGATCAGATCTACTTTTCCGGCAACAACCTATTTCTTTTCCAGATTTCGAAGAAAAAAAATTCCACTTTTTTGGACTACTCATTACAGTTTTTATTATTATTGTTATTATTAATTTTTGGCTACATATTCTAATTTCACAACATGTCTTTCGGGATTGATACTTTTGGCTCCAAGAATGTAGGAATTGGAAGTTCAAGCCTTGTGATCACTTCAGAACCGTTAATAGGAAGCTCAAACTATTTAGCTTGGGCTTCCTCAGTTAAGTTGTGGTGCAAGGGTCAAGGTGTCCAAGATCACTTAACGAACATTGCTTGTGTGGTAGATGAAAAGGCAAAGGCTAGTGGGAAGATGCAAAAGCCAAAGCACAATGGGAGAAGGTTGATGCACAATTATGTAGTCTCCTATGGCGATCTATTGATTCCAAGTTGATGCCCTTGTTCCGTCCATTCCAAACATGTTATTCAGTTTGGCAAAACGCTCATGCTTTATACGCTAATGACATATCCCGATTCTATGATGTGATATCTTGTTTGACCAACTTAAAGAAACAAGATTCAGATATGGCCACCTACTTGGGACAAGTACATGCAGTCATGGAGGAATTTGAAACATTGATGCCAGTCACCACGGACGTGCAAAAACAACAAGAGCACAGACATACATTGTTTCTAGTTCTTACACTTACACTTGCTGGACTTCCTACTGACCATGATTCAGTGTGTGATAAGATTTTAGCTAGTCCTACAATTCCTACAGTTGATGAATTATTCTCTCGTCTACTTCGTCTTGCCGCGCCTCCCAGCCACAAAGTAGTTTCATCACCGACCATTGACTCATTTGCTCTCGCATCTCAAACCATAGAAAAATGAGCATATCCATCTATGGAGAATCGACGAGGAGGGGGTTGTTTTGGAAAACCTCGATCCAAGTGTAGTTATTGTCATAAATCTAGACACACTCGTGACATGTCATAATTTGCACGGTCCACCACCTAGTTATGATACTGTTGTTATAAAGGAATATAATGAGTTCCTTCGTAATCATACAAGTGAGCAGACATCTCCACAAGAAGCATTTGTTGCTCCGCCTGATCGACCATCCCATAATGCTCATATTGCTCAATCAGAATATGATGAGTTTCTTCAATATCAGTCAAGTAAGCAAACGTCTCCACAAGTAGCTTCGGTTGTTCAACATGATGTTGTTGTTGCAGGTAATTCTTTTGCTTATGTTTCGCAGTCTAATACTTATGGATCATGGGTTATGGACTCGGGCGCTTCTGATCATATTTTTGGTAACAAATCACTTTTGTCAGATATTATTTATTCACAATCTCTTCTTGCTATTACTTTGGCCAATGGGATGCAAGCAAAACCAAAAGGGGTTGGAAAAGCCACACCTCTGTCTTCTGTCACTCTAGACTCTGTTCTTTATGTCCCTGATTCTCCTTTTAATCTGGCATCTGCTAGTCATTTGACACGTGCCCTACATTGTAGCCTAACCTTTTTTGATGATTTTTTTCTCATGCAGGACCGCAGTACGGGACAGACGATTGGCACAAGACATGAATCACAAGGCCTTTATTATCTTACCTCTTCAAATTCCTTCATAGAATGCTCCCTTACAGATCCTCCAAACCTCATTCACAAACGTTTGGGACATCCGAGTCTATCCAAATTGCAACAGATGGTGCCTAGTTTATCTAGTTTATCCAAATTAGATTGTGAGTAGTGTCAACTTGGGAAATACACTTGTGCCACATTTTCACGTGGTACTGAGGGTCGTTCAGAGTCTATTTTTTCATTAGTTCATTCTGATATTTGGGGTCTTAGTAGAGTCAGTTCCACCTTAGGATTTCGTTTATTTTGTTAGTTTCATTGATGATTATTCAAGATGTACTTGGGTTTTCTTAATGAAAGATCGTTCTGAGTTATTATTCAAATGTTTCTTTGCTGAAATACAAAATCAGTTTAGTGTTTCTATTCGTACTTTTCATAGTGATAATGCCTTAGAATACTTATCATCCCAATTTCAAAAGTTTATGTCTCACCAAGGAATTATTCACCAAACATCTTGTCCATACACTCCTCAACAAAATGGAGTAGTAGAAAGAAAGAATAGGCATCTCTTTGAGACTACTCGCACTCTTCTCGTTGAATCTCATGTTCTGCATTTTTGGGGTGATGCAGTCCTTTCATCTTGTTATTTAATTAATAGAATGCCCTCATCTTCTATTCAGAATCAGGTTCCACATTCCATACTATATCCTCCGTCTCATCTCTATTCTATCCCTCCTCGTGTATTTGGGAGCACATGCTTTGTTCATAACCTAGTCCCAGGAAAAGATAAATTAGCCCCTCATGCTCTTAAATGTGTCTTTCTTGGTTACTCTCGAGTTCAAAAAGGGTATCGTTGCTATTCACATGATCTCCGTCGATATCTTATGTCTGCCGATGTAACATTCTTTGAATCTCAACCTTACTACACATCTTCTGATCATCTTGATGTCTCTGAGGTCTTACCCATACCTCAGGTCTTGCCTATACCGACTTTTGAGGGACCTACGGTTACTTCTCCATCTCCAGTTGGAGTGCCACCACTCCTAACTTATCATCGGCGTCCACGTCCAGCAGTAGTCTCAAATGATTCATGTCATGCATCGGACCCCTGCTCCCACTGTGGCCTTGCCTCATGCTGGCCAATCGATTCCACTTCAAAAAGGTATACGATCTACTCAAAATACTAATCCCCATTATACTTTCTTGAGTTATCATCGTTTATCTTCACCCCATTATGCCTTTGTATCATCTTTGTCCTCTATTTCCATCCCTAAGACTACAAGAGAAGCACTTTCTAATTCTAGATGGAGGCAGGCTATGATTGATGAGATGACTCTTTACATTCGAGTGGTACTTGGGAGCTTGTCTCCCTTACTATAGGTAAGTCTACTATTGGTTGTCGTTGGGCTTATGCAGTCAAAATTGGTCTAGATGGTCAAGTCGATCGGCTTAAGGCTCGCCTTGTTGCCAAAGGGTATACTCAGATATTTGGGCTAGATTATGGTGACACTTTCGCTCCTGTGGCCAAAAATGCATTAGTCCGTCTTTTTCATCAGTTGGACATTAAAAATGCTTTCCTGCATGGTCTTCTTGGTGATCTTGAGGAAAAAGACTATATGGAGCAACCATTTGGTTTTGTTGCTCAAGGGAGTCTATAAGCCTCGTACGTCAATTGTGTCGGTCACTCTATGGTCTGAAACAGTCTCCTCGAGCTTGGTTTGGAAAGTTTAGTACAATAATTTAGGAGTTTGATATGACTCGTAGTGGAGGTGGAGCTGGTCATTGTGTGTTCTATCGGCATTCAACACCAAATCTGTGTATTTATTTGGTTGTTTATGTTGATGATATTGTTATCACCTACAATGATCAAGTTGGTATCGCTAATTTGAAGCAATCTCTTTCAGCATTTCCAAACTAAAGACCTCGTCAGGCTGAAGTATTTTCTAGGTATTGAGGTTGCTCAGTCTAGATCAGGTATTGTTATTTCTCAACGCAAGTATGCTTTAGACATTCTTGAGGAGACAGGAGTGATGGGATGTAAACCTATTGACACTTCTATGGATCCGAATGTTAAACGCCTTCCAGGACAGGGGGAGTAACTCAGTAATCCGGAGAGGTATAGACGGTTGGTTGGAAAGTTGAATTATCTTACGGTGACTAGACTGGACATCTCTTTTCCTGTGAGTGTCATAAGTCAGTTTATGACTTCTCCTTGTGATAGTCATTGGGATGCAGTTGTTCGTATTCTGCGATATATAAAGTCAGCTCTTGGTAGAGGACTACTCGTCGAGGATCAAGTCCATGAGCATATCACCGGATATACAGACGCTGATTGGGAAGGATCACCCTTTGATAGACATTCTACATTCGGATATTGTGTTTTAGTAGGAGGTAATTTGGTTTCATGGAAGAGTAAGAAACAAAGTGTGGTTGCTCGATCTAGTGCGTAGGCAGAATATTGAGCAATGGCTGTAGCAACTTGTGAGCTAGTTTGGATCAAACAATTGCTTGGAGAACTGAAGTTTGGAGAAACCGGTCAAATGGAACTTGTGTGTGATAATCAAGCATCCCTTCATATCTCATCAAATCTAATGTTTCATGAGAGGACTAAGCACATTGAGATTGATTGTCACTTTGTCAGAGAAAAGATACTCTCAGGAGATATTGTTACCAAATTTCTGAAGTTAAATGATCAACTTGCAGATATCTTCACCAAGTCCCTCCTCGGTCCTCATATTAATTGCATTTGTAACTAGCTAGGTACATATAATTTGTATGCACCAGCTTGAGGAGGAGTGTTAAAATAGAATAGGTATACACAATCCTACATAGAATAGGAATAGTTTATAGTCTCCTATTTGGTAAGGAATTGTATTATAGTGTCTATAAATAGGGTTCTCTATGTAATAATTAAAACAACAATTCAATAATATTCTTCTCCAATATTTCTCACAGTAACTTTGTATTATATCACAAAATAGTACATGGGTGGGTTGTCCTGAAACCTTATATACAAATGGCCCCAATTCTTAATGCTCTATGGCTAAATTGAGTCTAAAACATCAATTATAGAGACTTATCATTTGAGTATAACTGATTACACCAAAAACATTATAGCAAAATGTAGTTGAGCTTCACTTTATGCACACTATTTTCTATGCTCTCAAAACACTTAGAGTTGCTCTCTTTCCATATTGCCCACCAGTTGCAGAAGGGATAAGTCTCCATTTGCCTGTCTTTTGCCTGTACTCCTGCTTCCTCCTAGCTCTTTAAAGCCTCATAAACTTTCCTAGGCATAGTCTAGGAGATGCCTTTGAGACTCAAAGTAATTCTCCATAATTGTCAAGTGTACTTGCAGTGTAGAAACAGAAGATTCACAATCTCTAAAATCTCCCCACAAAGAAAGCATCTAGAGCATAAGGTTATCCCTCTTTTGCATGACATTGTCTTGAGTAAGAGCTGCTTCCTTGGCCAACAAGCATACAAAGCAAGACACTTTGAGGGGTATTTTGCTTTTCCATATTTCTTTCCAGGGCCAATTTGTAATTTGTTGGTTTGTCTGATCTATAGCTAACTTTGTATGCTCCTTTATTGTTTCACGTCCACCATAGAATATCCTCCCCTCTATATGCACAATAGATATTTACCAATCAACTATCGTATATCATGCAAGATTTTATCAAAACCCGACATGTATCATATTCAAAACTAATCCAGCATCTTAATTCAACCCTCTTTATCAAGCAAGGCTAGCATATGAACTTAATCAAACAATTATCAACTAGTTCTTCCACCATAAACACCTTTCACAAGTAAGTTTAAAGATCTAAGGTAGACATGAGTTTGCCACCTCACATCATGAATGAAAATATGGAGAAATAGCTGAACCCATTTCAAAACAGCATTTAATTAAGCAGTAATAACAACCCACAAACTAATTAGGCATCCAATTACATAGCATTTTAGCCGCACATTCTAGACATTAAAAGAGTTTTACCAAAATAATTGCTCAACATCAAAGCTAGAAGTGCTTCAATCCTCAATTCGAATCAACCCAAATTAAAACCCCAATTTCCCAATTACTAGTTAGCAAAATGTCCAAAAGCTTTTGAAGATTCTGAGTACAAGAGAATATTTAGAATGATAAAAGATGTATTTCCCTAAAAGTTGGCTAAAATATCACTTCGAAATCATTTTGACGAATTTAGTCGCGCTTGCTGAACAACTCGGCAAGTTGTCGAGTGCTTCATTTCATTGCCCAATTGCTTTTTAGCTTTCTCCAAGCCTTCAAGTTTTGATCCTGTTCTGGCGAGCCCGTTGGAGACTGCCAACCTAGTCGGCGAGTCACTGTTTGATCCTATATCTCGCCGAGTTGGCTTGACTAAATGTGTAGAGTTCTCTGATCCTTTTGGCGAGATGACTTGAGTTGGCCGACCAGATCGGCGACTCGCCATTTACTTCTTCCTCTCCTCGAGTTAACTTGAACTTTAGAGCAGAACTTTCTAAACTTTTTGGTGAGATTAAGCCCAGTTTGCGACTCGACTAATGACTTTGGCGAACTTTAGCTTCGCCATTTTCTTTACTTTTCCAAGCTTTTGACTTTTTTTCGCTTTCATTTGTCCTCATTTTTTACTTGAGCTCTCACAGCTGAAATTCAAATAATTCCCATCAGAAATGGTTAAATAAGCACGGTGGACATGATTTGATGAACTAGAAGCCTAAAATGAGTCCAAAATCTCCGACACATCGCCCAACATCGGTACAAAATAATTGGAAAAAGTCCTGCTTTGATGTCATGGTAAATAAATGGATCTTGGGCCTAACTCAACCCTAAAAGCTAGCTCATGAGAGGAGGTTGCCAAGTCCATATAAGGAAATCACCCTTCCCTTTTTCATCCAATGTGGAACTCTTCAACACGGACTTAGAATTCACTAGGGATTCTTTGTATAACCCAAAGGTTACAGTTTTATTTATGATCAAATTCTACTGTAGACTTCTAAAAAATCCTGAATTGTTGATCTTCTTGTACGGGAGATTTTTACAAATCTTGTACTGGAGATAAATTTAAGAAGTTATATTTAGGTGGGGACAGAAGTTGTTCTGAAGTTGAACTTGATGTTTCCTGAGTATGCAATTAATGAGGATGATCTGCTGATCTGCATATTCAACAAAGTTATGATGCTACCTTAATTAAAAATAAAAGAGAAGTCAAAAGGCTTTGATACTTTCAAAATGAATAACTGAATAATCTTCTTGGTGTCATCAAAAGGCCATGGCTAAGTCATGCATGTCCAACTATAAGAAACAATTATTTAAAATAAGAAAGATGGATAGAATGCATCATAGGTTACTACCACTGGCGCTCTTTTAATGTGATACAAAAGAACACCTTTGTGGTTGATGCATGAGAATCAGGTCTTATTTTCTTATGATGTAGAGCGTGAACTTGTGACTACTTTTTGCAAAAATGGACAAGCTATTATATACAATTAATGTCTGCATATTATCATTATTTTCATTTTGTCCAGGGTTTCCCATTCTTGGGGTTGAGTGGCAGAAGATGGAAAATCCAGATCTGCGTTTATCAATGGGAATGAAACCTGACCAGAAAGGTGTCCGTATAAGAAGAATCAACCCTACTGCCCCAGAGTCTATGATGTTGATGCCATCTGATGTAATCCTAAGCTTCGATGGGGTTGATATTGCCAATGATGGAACAGGTTGAAATGCTAACTGTGCTTTCTTTCTTTTGCACTTTATACTGAACTTATCCCACCACCCTCCTCATTAGCTTACCCATTAAGCTCTAATATTGAAATGCATATATGCTGTTGTAATTTTTACCTTATTGACTAAAAAAATGATCTCCTTGTACTTTTCCAACCTAAGCTCTGCAACTAATGCAGTAAGTTTGATTAGCAGTTGTTGGATTTACTATTAACTAACTCATAATTCTTGTTTTTTTTTCCTGATGTTATTCTTGTGTTATCATTTCTTTTAAGTGGTAAAATCATTCATGTTGATGACCTGACTAAGCCTGATGGCAGTATTAAAGAGATTTTCATATTGCATGAGGTATTTAGAGGAGAACTTTGTCAGCTGGTTTGTATTTGTACTTCTTGGAGTGTGCTTCCATTCCACACATTTGTTTTTGGAAGAAGGTGAATATCTTACCTGATGTTGCAAGTAGAATTGCCATCTTTGTTATGGTTACTAATGGTTCAACCCATTTAGAAGAATATATTGTCTGTTGGAGTTGCATGATAATTACATATATTGATTAATTAATACTCTTTTTTTATTAGCTTTATCTGTTGTCACTCCTATTCAAGTTAATTTTATTTTCAGTTGACAGTTCATATGATTTCTCCTTTGATTATTTTCAGTTCCATTCCGGCATGGAGAGCGTATAGGTTTTAGTTATCTCGTATCCCAAAAATATTCGGGTGACAGCGCTGCTGTTAAAGTTCTTCGTCGTAATTCTGAGATATTAAATTTCATCATCAAACTTGCAACTCAGATGAGGCTTATTCCAGCTCACAACAAGGGGAGACCTCCGTCATATTATATTATAGCTGGATTTGTTTTTACAACTGTATCTGTTCCATATCTTCGTTCAGAGGTACACAAATTGCTTTGCCATATTGATGTGTCATATCCTCTGTACCACTGCCCTTCTCTTTTGATTCCTCGTTTCAGTGTCTTATTCTTCTCTATTTAATTGTCATGGTCAGTGTTTGTGATAAAACTGAGTTACCTTCAAGTTTCTTTGCTTGTATGTGTTGGAGTTTATGTGTCTTATTGCCACTTCTAGGGGAATAATGCCTGTATAGTGAGGTTTATCATGCCTTCTAGAATTGGCTTGATGGCATCATGAGTATTCTTGGTGGTATTATCAAATTTTATTTACAAGCAACAAGGTCACCTTCTATCTATCATAAAAGTTTCCTACCTCATCCTGGGACACTAGGGTCCAAATTTTAGCAGAGGCAAAGTATATTTGGGTGATTTCTTCCTATCCGCTTAATTTGGTGGGTGTAATTACATTGCCTCATGCTGATGGAAGGATGGGAAGATGAAGATACAAGGTGGGTTCTTGTCAAGGTGCATAGCTGCACACATGTTGGTCCAGACACCACTATTATTTAAAAGAAAATCTTCTTATAGCTCATAAGTTGAAGACATTTTCCAGAAATCCCCTAATTCCTATGCGATTGAGAGTAACATACTTTATGATTAGGATGTATAATTCTTAATGTTTATAGAACTGTAATAGATTGGTTTGATATAATTTATGATTAGGATGTACAATAGGTAGGCGTAGAGCTATATAAGAACCACCTATGTGCATGGGTTAGCGGAGGAGAAAACATAAAGAGTTGTATTTTTACACTATTATTCTATTATCTTCTTCACTATGCAAAGAGGGTTCTTATCATATTATTGTTGTCAGTTTCTGAGTTAGTGTTTTAGAGAATGCGTAGATTCTACCTTTATGTTGAAAATAACATGCTCTACATGGCCAATTGCGTCACTCTTTTCAATATTGTGCTTAATAGTGATTCATGTGTGCATACGATGCCTCGTCATTTATTGCGATAGTTCTATTGTCTAACTCCTCCCATGTGCTTATAACCAGTATGGAAAGGATTATGAGTATGAAGCTCCTGTAAAGCTGTTGGACAAACTCTTGCATGAGTTTCGGCAATCACCTGATGAACAGATTGTCGTGGTTTCCCAGGTTATGCCTCACTTAAAAAATAATCCTTGAGAAGCTGCGGGATTGTTGTATTGAAGTAGTATCTGATATTCTTTTTTTTGCTTTATGAAATGTTTTAAGGTTCTTGTTGCTGACATTAACATTGGATATGAGGAGATTGTTAATACTCAGGTTGGGGGCAGATGCATCTCTAAATCTTGATATCATTGTTTCTTTATTGGGCTGTCAAACAGACTTCCATTGATACCATCTTCCTGTGGCTTTCCGATTATGTTGTAGGTTCTTGCTTTTAACGGTGAGCGTGTAAAAAATTTGAAGAGCTTGGCTAGCATGGTAGAGAAGTGCAATGATGAGTTTTTGAAGTTTGATTTGGAATATCAGCAGGTATGAACTTTCTGTTGGTCTGGGTTTTTTGAGAGATGTGTGGCAAAATGCTATATTAATCCTAGTTTGTTTTATGCAGGTGGTAGTCCTTCAGACAAAGACAGCAAAATCTGCAACATCAGACATCCTTACTACACATTGTATTCCTTCTGCCATGTCGGAGGATCTCAGGACATAAATCATTTTCAGCAAGGTCAAATTAAAATTCTTGTTGCCAGCATGGCAATATTCATCCTATTTTTCCTCAGTGTCCTTGGCAAGCTGATGATTTTTTGTAGTATTTAACTGTCAGTGGATGGTATATTAACCTAAGGTGTTGGTACCTAATGCTTAAAAGAATTAGTAAAAGGTACCATTTTCTGAATTTTGGCTACCTTTGTCATAGCTGTAGAGCAGTCACATATTGCCTCAGCTAGTGGATGGATTAAAGGTTTTTTGTTTTGTTTGTTGGGTTATATATGCGTAGAGAATGTGATCACATTCTCAGATGGAGCCTGAGCCTGTGCCTGTCAAAAGGAGAAGACATATTTCACCAATTTTGTTTTCCAAATATGGGTCAGTGCGCAGAAAATAGATGATATGTGGGGTTATAGGATAGACACCTGTAGCTTTTGTGGCAATTAAATGCAAGAATGTGGTTTGCTTCCAATCAAGCTATAAAAATTAAGCGAAAAGGCGTTGCTCATAGTATAGTAGATATAAGCGTAGGGGAGCTGTAACTTCAATCGGTGAATGCACAAGTCTGCTATCAAATTTATAGGAGCTCGGGGAAGGGGAGTAATAGTTGGAACAATGCCCATTCCACTCAAAGGATTGATACGATGCACACAAAATATGATTCTAATTTATTTTGTATTCAACTCAAGTTTTGCACACTACATATGAAAAATTAATACTCCCTCCGTCTCATTTTATGTGAGGTAGTTTGACTCGGCACAGAGATTAATAAAGAAAAGAATACTTTTAAAACTTGTGGTCCGAAATTTGTGTGGCTATAAATTATTTTATTAAAGGTAAAATAGATATTTTATAATTAAATGTTATTTAATATAGAAATGTGTCATTCTTTTGATACTGACTAAAAAGGAAAATAAGTCACATAAATTGCGATAGAGGGGGCAACATCTAAACATCCATCATTTGATGAATTTCTAATTCAAGGTAAGGGGTAGTTGAGACGAAGCAATATATATATATATATATATATATATATCATCAATATAAGCGTGCGTCCTCAAAACTACAAAACCAATAAATAATCTCCACATAGATTAAGACTTATTAATTTATAATACTAATGAGACTATATTTGTACATGGAATTTTTCAATCACTTTGAAAATGATGAAGAAAATAAGGTCTTCTATGATAAGCTTGAACTCAAGCAAGGGAAGATGGAAGTGGTTGTTTAAGGTCTGTTTGGAGAGTTCTAATACTAAAAAAGTTAAGCTCACACATCTTGTGGAGTACAACTACATGCTCTTTTATTATTTGCTCCAATATTTCTTGAATTTTGATTGAGATTGTAACAAAATTTGCTTTTGTACTAATGTTAGTTACTTGATAATGTATTAATTTTGGACTATGTAGCATAGAATAAATGATCAGTACTTAAAGAATAGTAACGAGTGTGCTTTACATTTTAGCTTTATTTAGTGCACTTTCATTATCTATGTAACAAAATATTTGATTGGAGTAAATAGTGTAATTTTTTAATTGAAAGGGTTTGGGTGAATATTCTTCTGCCTCAATCTACATACTTAGTTGAATTGAGATGTGCATAAAGTGAGTCAAACATCAAGATAATTTGTCTTTAATATAATATTTGCATTATATAATAAAGTTTGCATATTACATTTTGTGCTTCATATGCAACGTAACAAAAACATTTTATTTTTTTATTACTACATTTAAATTTAATTATTATTGTATATAAGCAACAATAACAGTAATATCATCAATTTTTCCTCCTTTATGTCGTCCCTCAGATGCTTTAGCATATGGTGTATCTGCAAATCTGTCAAATGAATTATACAAAGCAATGTTCCCAATTTGACTAGCCAACTCCTCTGCCTTCAACTTCTGGTCTATTGCTCTTTCAACAATTTCCTCTATCTCACTTTCAAATATATTATCAAGCATCCCATCCGTCCCAACCATCAAAATATCATCTTTCTCAACGTTTAATTCCATCTCCTGAGCAACACTAGGATTATCTGAGTTGCAGTTTCCCAATTGATACGGACATCCAAATCCTCGTTGTTGTATTGGCTACTTGTATTTAATTTTTCCTTTTCTGATTAATAAAAATCCACTATCACCAATATTAGCAGCAACTATAGTATTTTTCACCGAATTAAGAGTTATAATACAAGCTGTAGACGATCCTTTTGAATTTGTGTTTTTGTATGCTTCTTCAAGAACCCTTTTAGGGTTCACGTGACCTTTCATTGCTTCATCATATGTAGCGATAAATGAGTTCTTCATAAGCTCTCTTGCGTATATTCCAGCGTCAATCCCTTGTAGTGCCCAGCCACCAACACCATCAGCAACACCAATAGTTTGGTATAATTCATACATGAAGTGTGCATCTTCACCTAAAGGCTTGTTTGGATTATCTTTAGGTAAGTATACAGATCCAACCACCATTTTTTGGCATGGTAATTTGTTACTACTAAATTCATCATCATGACTAAATTTGAGTTTCTTGTTACTTTGATTTTCCGGATTATCATAATTAATTGCATGAGAAGAGAAGTCGAAATATCTCTTATAGCGTGACAAGTTGAAAAGTTTGTCGAATTTTATTTTGGAAGAATATTGATCATGACCTAATGATGAAATACATGCAGCCATTGTTGTGTTAATTGAAAAACTTTGGGAAGTAAAAATTATGTAATGGAAGTAGGGTTATAACTAATATATATATATATATATATATATATATACACACACACACACACATACATTACGTTGCAATTCTATGTAGCAGAGGTTGTGGAAAAACAAATTTTGTAACTTTTTAATATGGAAAATTTAGAAAATAACGTGTAGTAATTAATTTAATCCTACTTAGAAGTTAGAACAGGTTTGGGAAACAAAGTTATATTTTTGGAAATTATCTAAGTGAGATGTTATGGAAATACAACTTTTGGTAACTTTTTAATATGGAATATTTAGAAAATATCATATAGTAATTAAATCCTACTTAGAATAGGTTTGGGGAACAAAGTTTTTGGAAATTGTCTAAACAACTAGAAGAAGGTAATCCTCCTGCGTAAGGGAGTGAAAAGAAAGTGAGATTTTATCTTAACATAAATTTGCAAATAAGAACATTGTTGTGCTCTCTAATTATCACTCCGTTTGTTATATTGCCAAGAAAACTCTTAGTATCAATTTATAAATGGGAAAAAGCTCAAAATTGTCGCTGAACTATGCGAAATAGATCACTCAAACCTTTGGTTACATTTTGGGATAAAAAATGCTCCCCGCCGTTATCCTAATAAACTACAAATATCCTCAAGAGTTCACAACCCAAGCTGGAATAACTAGGATTCACTTCAAAAAACTAGACCTTTAGCGGGAACAAAAGTCACCACAAAAGCCCAAAATATCGTCACTAAAAATTTTCACTAATTTTTAACGTTAAATTATGATTTTGTGTTTTTTCTTCATTGTTTTTAAAAAAACCACAAATGATATCGATCAAGGTGAAGTTTGAAGGCACAATATATTTTATTTTTTATGACATATGTAAATGCATAAAATGTACAATAATGCATTATGTAGTGGGATATTTGAGTCGAAAAGTAATTTTGATGATTTTCATAATAATATTGGATGTTTTTAATATTGATAATATATGTTATTTATTTTAGAAAATTAGGTTGCAACTGAAAATTAATTATCATATTTTCTTGTTGAAAAAAATAAATTTTACTAGCAAATGATTATTGCAGCAAGCCTTAGTCGCCATTAAAAATCAGTCAAAACCTTTAATGGCTATAGTTTGATATTTTGTGGCCGCTAAAGGTCTAGTATATAATATAAATAAGGGCTCATCTTCTTCACACTGAAATTTAACTCAAAAACTTGTGTGAGCTTATTCATTTATTCTTACACACTTTCCATTACAGTTGCTCTTTTATAAACATAATTATTATCCTCGAGAATTCTTACAAATAAAACTAAACCATCAAGTTATTCTATTTGATCTATGTTGATGACGATAAATGTTTACTTTCATTCGAATCTAGCTGTTTTTCTATACAAATTGCATTTGATGAAAACAAGCAACAACTTTTATTAAATTCGTTATCAACGTCAATGATATCCTCCTTGCTTATATGCTCTACAAATGCTATTAGATATTTTGTCCACCTTTAAAGGTATAGAAACATCTAGACAACTATGGTCTACTCATGTTCGCTTTTCTTCTGCATTTCTCTTGCCTGAGTAGTTTCTCCATGACAACGCTTCAGATTTAATTCAGTTACTCAGCTTCTCCCCATTTGCAAAAATAATCATAAGTCTCTTCTAAACTCCTTTTCTCTTATCAGTTAAGTTTCTGTTGTTACCTAAAATTAAGATTTGAAGATACATTTGATCCACTGTTGATTGATATCTTTTCTTTCAGAATAATCACTACTGCTAGATAGAATAATGTCCAGCTATCAGTTACAGGTCTATTCAGGGGATGTTGGCAATTCTTTTGACATTTAGTTTTAGTTTTTTGCTTGTATAATTCTTTAAATGCAATATGCTATTTTAGAGTACTTTTTCCCGATCTCCTCCTCCAAACTTTTCACAATCTCTACTATGAGTTTTTTTCTTATTCTCTTCTGTCTTCTTACAATTTCATGTATGATTCTCTCTCAAATATTGCACGAATCTTTTTATTTTTAATCTCAATCTTCTTTTCTTACTTCATGTATTTGCGTTCTTTTAACAATTTTCAATTTGATGATTGAATTCCATGTTGTTATTGTTCTTGGTGATACTCTTATGTCTATAGAGGGAAGAAATTTGAAACTTTTTACTGAAAAAATAGTATTTGTTACTTTTATACGATTTTTTTTGGCTATTTTCAGCATAATCTTTTATTGAAAGTTCTCTTCTAACCCTTTTGCTTCATCCAAAAGATCTTAGAAGTTTAAAATAGAGAAAAAAATAGCAAAATGTAGTGAACTATAGTTTTCTTTCAACTTTCCTTTATCTTTTGGTTGCTATGTTTTTTTTTTTTTTTTTAATTTTTCTTTGAAAGGTATGTTGTGTGTAAAATATCTATTAGGATTAGATAACAATGAGTATTGATTTCATGTGCATTAGACTTCTTTTTGATTTTTTTAAGGGAAAAGGGCCTGATATACCCCTCAACTTTGCCATTTGAAACTGATATGCCCCTCGTTATGAAAGTGGCTCATATATAACCTTACCGTTATACAAATGACTCACATATACCCCTACCGTTACAAAATGAGCACACATATAACCTTCATTTAACGGAAGTGAAAAAATTAGTTTTAAATTTATATTTTTGACTTTTAATTTTTTTTAAAATTATTTAGGGGGTATATATGATTCTTCTAGCAAAGTTTAAGGTATATTTTAATCTTTTTCGTACATAAATTATTTTTTGACTTCTTTGATTATCATTAATTGCGTTTCTTATTCTTATTTTATTTTTTTCTTTCATTCCTTATTGTAAAGAAAAAAATTTAAAACTATTTTTTGTGGCTATATTATAATTTAAAACTATTTTTTTTCTATATTGGAATTTAATTTTTGTATTTGAAGAAAAAAAATTGGTCCTCTATAAGATGTTTTACAAGAATATTAGTGAAACATAAATAAATTTGACCATCAAAATAATAAATCTAAATTAGTCATAGAAACAAAAGAAAGTCAAAAAAAATATGTTTGAGGAGGATTAAATATACCCATATGGGATTATATTTTTTTTAAAACAATAATAAAAAAATTAAACTAAAATTAATTTTTTTCATTTCCGTTAGAGGAAATGGGTATATGTAAGCCATTCGTATATAATCAGGGGTATATATGAGTCACTTTCATAAAGAGGGGTATATCAGCTCTAAATGACAAAATTGAGGGGTATATCAGACCCTTTTCCCTTTTTTTAAAAAAGTCCCTTTTGTTAACACCGAATCTAATATTTTTTATGGATGAATAAAATAAACTCTTTATTTCATCTCCTGTCAGTTTTTTTTCATTCACTCTTCTTTGTTAATATATTTGAAAAAAACATCATAGCTATAGATTAATGATAATTTTATAGTTATAGATGATCATGTTTTTGAAATACTCTTTTCAAAGTTATCGCATTTGTTCTTTTTGAATGTAGAGCAATTTGATTCATGTTATCCGTATTGTCAGTGGCGTACGTAGAATTTTTTCTAAGCAGTGTCACCATTATGGTGCAAGAAGAAAATCAATGAAGGTTTTGCTTTAGGCCTCCAAAAATTTGAGACCCATTAATAATGAACTTTATGAAAAAGTATTTTTCTTAAAAATATAAAATTTTGATTAAATTAAAAAAATTGTCTATTCTTTTAATTAGATAATATTTTAAAATTTTAAATTAAACACTCACATCTTCATATTATTATATAAAGTTTTATACAACATTATTCAACCGATTATATTGCAAATAAATGATTAATAAAATTATTATTATGAACAAATAAAAATAAAAATTCAAGCATATAATAAAAAAAATAGAATAGCAAAAAAATACTAACATGATGTGGAGTTTCGAGATGCCGAATAACGATGATTGATGAATAAGAATGAAAAGAAAATTGAAGAAACTCACAAGTAAAATTATACAAGTACAAGGATTGGAGTCAACACTATTTTTATTTAACTATAATTCTAATTGATGAAGGTCTCAAAGATTTTGAGTTTTATTTTAATTCTAAAAATAAAAAAGAGTAGTTAGATTTTAAATGAATTAGAGTGGGTCGTAGGTTTTTAATGAACTATTTTGAATTTAAAACTAAAATTTAATAAATTTAAGAAAAGAAAAAATGACATGTGAAAAAAATCAAAACAAAAAAGCGACACGAATAAAAAAACTCACCCCGTGAGGGATCGAACTCAAGACATTACGCTTTGTGTGCAGCACTTCTGCCACCTGAGCTAGGAGCTTTCTGTTGTAAGGAGTGTCCTTTAAATTCTTCTACCTTCTAGTTTGCTTTTTAATTTTTTTTATTTAGGTATGTTCCGTAAAAAATTTCGACGAAGCCATGTCACGTGACACACCTTAGATGTACGTAAATCCGCCCCTGCGTATTATTTGACTTAATAGTAATCATCTTAGTAGAGAGACGATTTGTCCACTGTTTTGATTCAATAGGAAATAAATTTGAATTTGCAATGCTTCGTCTTGACAAGATGAACCAACCCCAGTCTTTTTACTACCAAGCACACAAAGTTGTTGATGGAGCTCTCTTAGTCTTAGCTGAGAATTTTGATTGTATGCATTCACAGAGTCGGTCAAGAACGAAGTATTTATAATTACATGTAAGTTTGACCTCTGCAAAATTAATGTTTTCCTGAACAGAAATAAGTGAGGAGATGTTCATTGAAAACTTATATCATAATTTTGCATTAGTCTATTAGTTTGATTTTTTCCGCCAATTTCTGAAAGCTGAATGAATAAAGAATAACTGTTTCTTGGTTTCTGATCTCTTCTGTTATGATAAATTGATATATAGGTGACAATAGGATTGTACATATTTCAGGTAAACTCAATAAATCGAATAAAAAAATGTTATTAATTTATCCATATTGTGTTTTTGATGTAATGGTTCAGAATGATTTAGCGCTTTTGGACTTCAGGATTATTAGTTTAGGACTCGATTTGTCCTATTTTCCTAAGGAGTTGTTTGGTGTGAGGTATTAGGAATTCTAGGGATAAAATATTGCATTTGGTTAGAGGTATTAGGCAGTTTTGGGACTATTATCCCACACTTTATACTTTAGTGAAGAGATAAGTTATTCCATATATATAGTGGAATAACTTATCCCAGGATAACTTAACTTGGGATAGTTAATTCTGAGATAACTTATTTCCAACCAAATGCCCCTTAGCGGTTTAACCTATAACCCGCTAAACTTATTATAATAAAAAAAAATCCATGAAATTATAAGTTAATGCTTCCAAATAAGCTAATCATACATAGCTTCCTAATGTTGCAAGACCTATAGTTAACATCTATCATAAAGAGCTTCTTTTAATGATAAGTTAGTACATCTGACATCTCGATAATTTTAAAATCACTATCCAATATTAATCTGTATGTATCATGACGATATGCTCCATTACTAAGTTAATGATAGGAAATTCTTACAAGTTATTTTTTGAGTGAGGTTCACATATATGTGAGCGTACATAAGGCATTCTTAAATTTGATATTTTCTTGATCTTTTAAATGTGGTGTCATTAGTTAATACTTAATCAATAGACTCAGGATAAACTATATATATAAATAGTTGGTTTCCAAACTTGTCTAACAACTTGTGTAACTAATGCTTCATAAATAACAGTAAGTTTATTTATTTATGATTTAATTGCTAACTGCTACTACATATATGGTATATGACATAAGTTTCCTGGCATGTAATTAATAACTTTTTGTTTCTACACCAAATTAAAATTTCAGTGTCTTTATATCTATCATTTTCTGTCTGCTTAGTTTTCAACAAGAAGAACTAAATTAACTTCATGTTCTTTTTTAAGGTATCATTTTGTGGGTTGCAGCAAATATTACTATTTCACGTTTCAAATTTTGGTGCCCTTTTTAAATGTGATTAGATTAAATATATATCATTTCTGAGAAAATATTTATTATGATGATAATTTATAGGTTAGCTTTTTGTGGATTGTGAGTTTTGTTTCCATATAAAAAGCTTTCTTAAATTTAAATTATTTGCATAATGTTGAAATTTCTAATAGTTATGTTGGCAGCTCATTTATGTACTTCCACATTTCTTTTGAATTGATTTTATATATTTATTACTAGTTAATTTCTTATTGGTATCGTCTGTTAGTGCAGTTGGCTTAATTTTATTAGGGAGCTTTTAGAAGAATATTCTTTTCTTATTGATCTACTACTAATCTGATTTCATTTGTATGTTTTGGACTAAGTTATAATCTTTTGAGTAGGTTATATTCATGTTTCCATCTCTTCTTTAGTTGGAAATTTTGAAGTTGAAGCATTGGATTAAATACATATTCTGTGATTTTGAGTGCAGAACACATTTAGCTAGATTTGTGGATCGCATTGACAACAAACAATCCCCTTCTGTATTATTTCTTATTATATATACAGCAGAGCGAAAACTTTATTCGCAAAAAGATAAACATCTGAATTTAGAATATTTTATTTGTGTCTAATCTGTACTTCTTATCTATCTATCAAAATAAGAAGAGAAAAAAAAAAGTAGCACTGATTCTCTATGAGGTAAGTTGTGTGATTCTAAGTACATCGCCATTGGTGGTAAAGGAGTTAAAATATTACTCCCTCCGTCTCATTTTATGTGGCACTTTTTGGATTTCAAGATTCAAACAAGTCTATAGCCGAACTTTGGCCGAAATTGTTGTTACGATACCGAACTTTGGGAAAGACTTTTTACCCCTGCACTATTTAATAGTGTATTTTAAAGGTATATATGTGCCCACATGGACATCATAAATATTTTATAATTATAAATAATAACGTGTTCACGTGGCACATATATACCTTTAAAATACACTATTAAATAGTGCAGGGGGTAAAAGGTTCTCCATAAAATTTGGTATCGTAACAATAATTTCAGCCAAAGTTGAAGTATTTTTAAGACCCTTTTCCCTAAATTTTTCATAGATCTTTTAAACATTTTGAATTATCAATTATTGTGATTTATAGTACTTTTTACGTAGTTTACAAATATATAAATTTCATTTCAAAAAAATTGAAGATTTCATGCGCAAATTTTCGATCAAACTTAAATTGTTTGACTCTTGAAAAACGAAAAATGTCACATAAATTGGGACAAAGGGAGTACTACATTTAAACCTCTTCCATGTTGGTCATGTCTTAAGAGTATAGGTAATGATTAATTTCCTCATCTCTTGGTGACACTATCACATCCAAAATGTAGAGAGAATTCATTTGAAGAAGAGTCAAGCTTATTCAACTCTATTATGTCTGGTCTATAAAGGTGTTTATTTAAGGAAAAATTTTCCCTTCTTATAACCTAGGTTGATCAAAGTATGTCGATTGTTGGGCATGAAGATTGTTAAAGACAAATTAAGCAAATGGAGTAGAATTATCCACTCTTCAGTCCAATGGAAAGTTCTTTTCACATCGACATTAATATTTTTTTAATGATGTATTATTTAAATTATACTGCAAAATTATATCTGTAAATATTTAAAGTTATGTTATATTTTCAATCAATTATGTTAATTTTGAAGGTACTCTCCTTGATTGAGGGTTGATAACAATACATGCTTGATATTTGATATTGACAATATCTGCACAATTATGAAGTAGACATTGCATTATATTCTTCTACATATACTTTTTTTACTAATATATCATTATGTTCTTTTGCATATACTTTTTTTACTACTGTTCCTTTTCAAATGACTTTACAAAGTACCCAACACGGAAAGTGTAAAATGTTGGGCCCGTGTCTAGTTACTATTACTACTATATATAAGAGGCTAGGGAAGAAGCTCTAAGGGTAACATGGACAATTTTTAATATTCTTTTAATGTTAATGCTTAAATGATGTTGTACTTAGCTATTTTGTAATTGTAATTTTTAAATTTGGGAAATAAAAGTCCTTTTTGTAATTGTAATTTTTAAATTTGGGAAATAAAAGTCCTTCTGCATTTTACTTTTCAGCCGCAAAAATTTGCCCGTTTCCATGCATGTGGACCATTCTTTTTCTCCATTTTCCCTCTATCTATTAATGCATATACATATAAATAAGGGAAAAAGGTCTGAAGTATATCCGAATTTTGATCGAGATTGTTGGAACAATATCGAACTTTGAAAATGACCTTTTACCCCCTGCACTATTAATAGTATATTTTAAACGTATATATGTGTCCACGTAAACATCATAAATATTGCATCATTATAAATAGTAACGTATTCACGTTGGCACATATATACCTTTAAAATACACTATTAAATAGTGTAGGGGGTGAAAGGAAAAAAAATTTATGGTGGTTGAGGGATAAGTATGAGGTGACATACAAAAGTTGTATGAGTCTCCTTTCATAGTTTGACAAGTGGATTATTGAGTCTCATTTTGAGAAAAATGCATGGGACGAAATTCTCTCTCTTACTTTTTAACTTTTTTCCTATTACTTTAACTTTTCAAATTCTTATTTCTTTTGGCAAAAGGGTCTGGTGGACCCATGTAGTTATATGAGTTTGTATTCTAAACCCTTTTACTTAATCATTTGTCAACTGAACCCTTGAAATCCTCAAAACACTACATTTTAACATGTTTTCTGACTTGGCGTCCTATGTGGCAGACACAACCAAGGAGTGTGTGATACACACACCTGAGGAGCGTGAAATCTGGTTAAAAGGGTCTAATAGCCACATTAGGGTTTTATAAAGTGATCTTCTTCCCCATATGCATTTAACACCATTATTAGACAAATTTGAGCTTTTTCTTGCCTCTTTTTCGATCTTCTTTCACCAAATTTCTTCTACATTTTTTTCATCGTTATACTCCTCTTTTATTTCTATGCATTTCCAGTTAATTCTTTGCTTCATTTTGTGGTTGATCCTATTGTAGTTTTATACATCATCATGAAAGTTGCTTTTCTTAGAATCCTATAATCTAATAGAAATCATGAAACATGTAATTGAAAACATAACAAATAGAATCCCTAAATTTTTTTAAAAAAATCAGTATAATCGACTAAAAGCCTAAAAATTAAACAAAAACATAAATAAAAGATGAAATCTAGACTAAACAACATACAAATATGAAAATAAGTTGCAAACTTACATAGATAAATTAAAAATCAAACAAAACCAACAAAAATACTCAAACAATTTTGTGAGAATGAAGAAAAAAATGAGAAAGAAAAAATGTGGGTAGATATAGCCACATGGAGATACTTGTCTAGGATGACGTTGACACACTGTACACTCAAGCGGTGAACCTCTCTTCTTCGATTTGGATTAAAACAAAGACGGATTGCCTTGATTGTTGTTGGTGTTTTTTCTTCAATGAAAAGAGTAGAAGAGGTTGAAAAAAAAAGTGTAAGGAAGATGAAAGAAAAATGAAATGAGATTGTGGGGGAAAGTGGTGGGTTGGTGGCAAAAGGCAAATAAAAATAAAAAATATATTAATTAAATATAATAAAAATGACAAGATGACATGAAGTGGTATCTATATACAAGTGTTATTTTATAATTATTTTTAAAATTACGTGTCAGGCGTTTGTGGTACACGCACAACTAAAGGGTAAAAAAGGTGTTTAAAATGTTGAGTCTAGATGGGTTCAGGGGTCCAAATGACAAAGGGGTAATTAGAAAGGTTCACAATATAAACTCATACAAGTACATGGGTCCACCAGACCATTTTACCTTATTTTAACAATTATTTCAAATTTTGCTATTTTCCTTATCTTTAATTTTTGATATTATTTTTTTTATCCTATATTAATTATCTAAATTACTAAAAATAATTAGTTATTTATCTATTAACAAAAATTAAACTATCATTTTTTTTAAATTTTCATTACCCTAGACATTATTCTTTTTGAAAGTATAAACAAAGTTTGTAAGATTGAAAAAAATATATATATTAAAGAGTAAATTAGTAAATTATCATTTTTATTAGTAATTTCTTAAAGAATGTGTAAAAAAGTAAATAATTAATATGGAAAATGAAAGGAGTATAAAATCAATTTTTTTCTCTTCTCAATAATTTCATAATTTTCTAATTTCATAAACACTTAAATGTATCCAATATTTTCCAACAAGAAAATATAACAAAAAAATCATCTATAATCTCGACAAATAATTACATAAGTTTATTTCTATTTTCATGTAATTCAAAATCGAAAATCATCCATAAATTCCTACATACATACACTCTCTCAATTTTATGATATATTTTTATTCTTGAAATTCAAGCTATGTGAAATTTAATTAATATTTAACATGATAAGAATTGCAACTTATAGTGTTTGTTCAAAAATATAACCTTCTCACAAAGTTGCAATTCAACCTAAAATATTATTAGTTGCAATTCTTATCATGTTTATATAATAAAAATATTTTATAGCTTGAATTTAGAGAACAAAAAATAATAAATTAATAGAGAAAGTAAAATGAAAAAAATAATAATTATATTTTGATTTTGTTGATTTACAAGTAATTTTAAATAACTATTTATTTTTGTCCTAAAAATAATACAATTGATTATGTATGTTAAGAGCACAAATCTTAATTTACCTTCTTTTTAAATACGTAATTATTTGACTTAAAATCTAAATTAATATTAATATATTTATCTCTATTTGATTTTTTAACTAATGAACATTATAAATCATCAAAACAAGAAAGAAAATAAATTACTAATTTTAGGACATTACTATTTTTCTATTGAAGAATTGGAGAAATAATGCGCAAAAAGATAATAAATTACTTACTAATTTTAGGATATTATTATTTTTTATTGTGTAATGAAATATATTTAAAATTTTACAAAGTACTCTACATAGAGGGACATAGAGAGGGGTTAAATAGAAGGTGGGGTGGAGGAGTGAGAAGATAAAAGGAAAAGTTATAAAGATATGGACCCACAAAATATTTTTTTATCTATTAAAATAATCCGTCATACAACTATAATATGGTGTGCCTCAACCATCATAAAGTTTTTGGTAAAAGGTCCTTCATAATGTTTGGTATCGTAACAATAATTTCGCTCAAAATTAGAGTATTTTTCGGACCATTTTCCTATAAATAACATATAGGAATATAAATAACATATAGGTCCCACTTCTTATTTTTGAATACCAACTCCATTTCCTTCCTTTTATTTCTACTTCATAACTTCTTTCATTATGTTTTTTTATGGCAAAATCATTTTTTACAATGATAATTACTTTAATTTTTTTTATCAAATAGTGAAATATTATGTCTTCTTTTTAAGTTTGTTATATATATGAAAATGTATAAATAACTATAAATCACAATGATTAACTACTTAAATATTTAAAAGTTATAAAAGAAAACTTAATTGACTATCGAAATTCTATTGGTATCAATTTATAAATCACAATAATCAACAATTAAAAAAAAATATAAACTACATATAAAAAATTACTTGACTGTAACAAAATCTATCAATGCTGCATAAATTGGGACACGAGAAATAACATCTATGATTTGCAAATTACGTTAAAAAGATATTATAAATTACAATATTTAATAATTTAATATATTTAAAGACATATAAAAAATGGTTAATTTTTGAAATTTTATATATGCGATGTAAATTGAAACAAAAAGAGTAATATGTATTATTTTTTAAATTATATAAAAAAGTACTAACAACTTAAAATCTTTTTAAAATCATATAAAAATTTGGCTAACTTTTCTAGTTCCATGATACTCCCTCCATCCCAAATTAATTGTAACAACATGCTTCCGTCGTTATAGAAAAGCCAAAGGGGAAAATTTTTGGGTTAGAAAACTTTTTGGCAGTAACTTGAGAATTCCTAGCCTAGTTCAGATTAGACGAAATCGGAGTCATGAGAGGTCTAGGAAACTTTGGTAATGAATGATAGAGTTAATAATGAATTTGATTACATGAGTAGATAGCTAAGACGTTGAGGAAGCCATATGACTTTACAGAATCGAATTCGAGCGAGTAGAACTCCCGAAACTAATCTTAGCGTGAGCATATAGTTTTTGAACGTCTTGATTTAAGGTGGGTTGTGAAATGGGGGTTTTTAACTCAAATTCCGACTCACTATCTCCGTGTAAGCCATTGGGGTGGGGTCGTTGTGGCAGGATGGGGGCAGTCATAGCGGGCCAGTCACGACTTAAGCGACAATAAACCCCAAAAATGTTTTATTCTACAATTTTCGTTCTTGAGAGCTAGGAGACGAACTAGGGCAAGTTCTTGACAGTTTTCCACCTCTTCTAGCACTAAAGGTAAGGTTTTTACTCCCCTAATCCATTTTTCGATTCTTAGAACTTAGATTCTTGGTTAATTAGTATTGGCAGAGGGTTTTTGAACTGAAGTGGATGGTGGAAAAAGCCCTAGCTGCACCTTAGGATCATGGGTTTGGCTTGGGTTATTGAATTTCCTATAATCCGGGTAATTAGACCATAATTATGATCCTTGCATTATATTAATTATTTGTAGACCTAGAACAAGCAGAAAGAATCCGGAAAGGGAAGAATCAAGTTTCTTAGGAGGATTCAAGCTTGGTTTTGAGGTAGGTGATGGTTTGATTTCTTGTTTATGTGATGTATGTTAGTATTCGCTTCATTGTAATGCATGTATGTATGCGAATGTTGCACTATTGATCACATCTAATGCAAATGAGTATGAATGAATGATTTTATGCCATGAATCAACACTTGAATGTATGATTATGAGAATGTACATTGTGATTGTGATTGTGACTTGTTGAATGGATCGGATGTTACGTTCCAATACACTAACTGGGATCAGATGTCATGTACCGACATACATATTGAAACCGGTGTCACGTTCCGACACACTAACTTGGATCAGGTGTCACAATTCGGCACACTAACAGTTTGGGTATGAGTTCCATGAGAGGACCATTGACTTGTCATATATGTGTATTATTGAGAACGTGGAATGATACATTGATCCTGAAAAGATAACTGATATTGTATATGTTCGGTATATGCATGTTTACTATGTTGTGGCTGCTTATGTATATTTCACTTATGGAATAGCTGCGTGATCATATCAGTACACTGTGGTTGTGTATTGATATTGCACTTGCTCTTTCTTTGTTGAGTACATGACATCTTCAGGCGGCTACTGACAGACCTCATTTGGGAGATCACTGATCGAGATCAAATTCAAGGGTGAGCCAACTCTTCCAGGCTACTATGAGTTGAATTCAAGGGTGAGCCAACTCTTCCAGGCTGCCATGAGTTCTCTATGTTTTAGTCCACTCTTTTCGGACTCAGACTTTTTAGTTAGTTTTACTCATATGTTTAGTTTGGGTTGTACCCATTTTCCGTAGACTTGTTGAACTTCAGATGTTTTGGTACATTGACTTTTAGATTCTAGGGGTGCTTTCCATGATGTTTTAGTAACGAGTTGTTTGACTTTCGGAGTTTATGGGGACTCCACTTTATTTCTACATTTAAACCTGCTTCTGTATCTTTAAATGTTTAGGTCTTGGGTTAGCTGATTAGTATTAATGGTTCTCCCATCGGAGGATTAGTGCTGGTGCCAATCACGACGGTCTGAATCGTGAAAAAATTAGTATCAGAGCCCTAGGTTCATTGATTTAGCAGTACCAAGACGAGTCTAGTAGAGTCTTACGGAACGGTACTGAGATGTCTGTACTTTTCTTCGAGAGGCTATAGGACTTTAGGAAATTTCTCTGTTTTCTCTTGTCTCCTTTCGTGCTATAACTTGGTTTCAATTGATATCTGGTGATCCAAATTAGTATCTTACCTCCTTCACTCTTCTGTTCGCAAATGGTTAGCACTAGGTTCGATGGTGTCAAGCCCGCAACTCCCGTCAACGAACCAACTGAGGAATCCGCAGCGAGAGGTTGCGATCAAGGTAGGGTTAGAGAGAGAGAGAGAGAGCAAGGGGCAAGGGAAAAAGAAGTGTAGCACCCGCTAGGGGTGGAGCTCCGATTGAGAATGCTCCTAGAAATGAGGAGCCTCCTGCGCATCATGAAGAGATAGAGGAGAATGTTGAGGTTGATAATGATGAGGATATTGGACAATAGGAAGAGGTATATGCTGAGACTAAATGTATCCCTCTCTTAGACCCAGTATTAGCTCAATAAATTATGTTTTTCCTAAAAGGATTGGCTGGTCCTGGAATTCTTCCCGCGGTTCAAGCAACTCAAACTCCCGCCATTCCCCTTATTACTATTATTGTCCCCAAGGTGGGTGGAACTGTAGGTACTGATGCCTTTTTTCATCCTTTGTTGTGTCCTATGATGACTGGTTATGAACATGAAATGTTGACAAAGTTTCTGAAATTGAAGACTCCGATAATGCATGGTTCTGAGAGTGAGGACGCCTATGAGTTCATCTTAGATTGTTATGAGAGGCTACATAAGTTGGGTATTGTCCATCAACATGGTGTAGAGTTTATGACTTTTCAGTTTCTAGGTGAGGTTAAGCAGTGGTGGAGAGCTTATGTGGAATGCAGATCGTCAGATTTACCCCCACTCACTTGGACCCAGTTTTATGATCTATTCTTGGAGAAGTATGTGCCTTGGACTTTGAGAGACCGTAAGAAGGATGAGTTCATGGCTTTGGAGTAAGGTGGTATGCCTGTGGCTGCTTATGAGGCAAAGTTCCATGCTTTGTCTAAATATGCTACGCAATTGGTGACTACTGAGGAAGAGAGGATCCGTCTATTCATTAAGGGGCTAAACTCTGAGTTACAGGTATTTTCTGTGCACATGACTTCTGCAGGGAAAAGTTTTAATGAGGTGACAAATTTTGTGAAGATGGTGGAAGAGGTAAGGCGTGATGGGCAGGCTAAGGCATTGGCTAAGAAAGCTAAGAGCATAGGTTACTTTCAAGGTTCCTACTCCAAAGGTTCAGGGAGGCCGACACTTGCAGCCTGGCCAATTCAATCCGCTATGACCACTTCTATAGGTAATTACTCTGGAACTCCACCTCAGAATTTGATTTAGGATAGCAGGGAACTGCACCTTCAGCGGACAGCAGACCATCTTTTGATCGCACTTGTTATAATTGTGTAGAACCTAGACATATGAGAAGAGATTGTCCCCACCCATGCATGTTGGAGCCCGCACAACAGCAAACTAGAGCAGTGGTACCCGCGGGAAATGGTAATAATGGTCAAGGACGTCCACAAGGTGAGGGAGGAGGAAATCAGCGAGGCCATGAAGGTTGGGGTAATGGTAATGAATGCAGAGGTACAGCGCAGCCAGGCAGGGAAGTCGCCCATCAAGATGATAGGTTTCAGTGTTATGCATTTCCAGGAAAGAGCCAGGCAAAGTCTTCTGACACAGTGATCACAAGTACCATTCTTATCTGTGACCAGATGACTAATGTGTTATTTGATCCGGTTTCTACTTATTCTTATGTGTCTGTTCAGTTTGCCTTGGGATTTGATATGCTTTGTGATGTACTTGATGTCCTTATCCATGTTTCTACCCTAGTTGGAGAGTATGTCATTGTCACCCATGTCTTTCGTGTTTGTCCTATCTTGTTTATGGGTTTTCAGACTTGGGCTGATTTGGTTATTTTGGACATGACTGACTTTGATATAATCTTAGGCATGACTTGGTTGTCCCCCTATTATGTTATGCTTAATTGTAACACTAAGTCTGTGACTCTAGAGATCCTCGGTAGGGAAAGTATGGGGTGTACAAGCCTAAGCTAGCTAAGGTCTTATCCTCCATTCGGGCTAGGAAACTGGTGGGGCAGGGTTGTTTGGCATATATGACTCATATTCAGGATGTTGAGGTTGAGTCTCCCTATATTACGTCTATTCCTGTGGTGTCAGTTTTTAGAGAAGTGTTCCCTACTGATTTGCCTAGTATGCCTCTGGATAGGAATATAGATTTTTGCATTGATTTGGAACCTGGTACCCGCCCCATTTCCATCCCTCCGTATCACATGGCCCCGGTAGAATTGTCACGACCCAGGGATACCCCCTAGATATTACATGGCACATAGAACCCCGAAAGGCTCCATGTAAGCCACTTAGCATATCATAACATAAGATAATAAAAAAGTACGAAAATTTAAAAATATTTTTCAATACACTCGAAGTCACATAAAATGAAGCGGAAGTATTTAACATTGTCTCAAACCATCTAATACTTGAAAGTCTTTGGGATGCAACCCATACAATAGCTCTAAACATAAAATGAAAGGCATAAAAGGAAAGGGTGATCAATTCCTCGATGCTATGAGGACTCACCAAAACTTCTCTTCTTGATCTACTATAAACCTAGCCACAAGGATGGAAGTCAATATCACCAAACCCTACATTTGATAAGAAAGTAGGCAAAAGTATGTGTTAGTACAATATTGTACTAAATATGATGGTTAGCATAAATCATCTACATAAGCATATAGGAGGCATTACACAACATAAGACATTACCTTATTAATAAGAGGCAATAACATAAGTAATAAACATAAGAGACATCATAATAAGACATAGGCATAATCAATGCATTTAGAACAACATAACATAAGAGAAACACTTCATAAGCCACATCAAGGCAAGCTTGTGCAATGCATGGACAAGACCCCATACTCCCACCCATGCCAAGTAAGTCACTTTAGGTCCTTATTCATCTTTATTACCTTTATGATCTCATCCTTAGCTTATTTCTCATAGACAAGGGAACATTCATCTTTAGTCACACATGTATTGGAAGGGCCTTTCAAGCTACAATCCAATCTAAGCATACATCATAAGCATATTCATTACATAGATCATCATAACATAAGAAGAATATACCATAGATACCCTCAAAACATACTTATGCAATGCATGAATAAGACCCCATAAATCTCACTCATGCTAAGTAAAGCTTCTTGAGTGACCATAGTTCATACTGGACTTGATCTTGTGGGAATTAGCCTTAACCGACATAGACCACGTGAGCTTACATGAAATCCGGTTACCCACACCAAAAAGGGTTGTCTTACTTGCCTAAGGTAAGACCATCACCATGTTAGCTTTAGGTGGATCCAATAGCTAAATAACCTACGGGGGCACATATTTTATGGGATATGGAGATTGTTACTAGAAACCCCAACCTTAATTATAGGGAGAGCTTCCATCTCATGAGATTGCTTTTAGAAACTTGACCTTTCTTAACGGGAGAGCTTCCATCTCATATCAATATCCACTCGGTGCTAAGCATAATTCCCATAGAGTACTTATTAAGTCCTAACTTGTTTAATTAGGATAGCTCATTATATCATGCATGAGAATAACTTTTCACCGTCCATGTCTACATACACATTAGATTCAATTAGGTGAGAATTGCCTTTCAACCTAGAATCTTCATTATGTGAGAAAACCTTTTCATATCATGTTCATTTTGTGTTCATGAGAATAGCATTTCAATCATCACAACAACATCATCATATTTATGGTCTCTTCATTCATAGTCATGCATAAGTGTGTGTGAAAATAACATTTCAACAACACCACACTACATCATGATCATAATCACTTTGCTCTCAAAGTGTTCTTAAAGCATATACATAACCTTCATAAAACATGCACAATATCATATGTTGTCCTTTCAAGGGTCAAAGCTCATATCAATCAACATATCTAGAATGACTACATTAGACATGGATATAATCACAATTCAAGTTATCAAATCATTGCATGCATAATCTCATATATTCATCATATAGGTCATGTTGGCAAAAGTCTTTCCACAGTAATACCATATACAATTCAACATGCAAATCGCTTCACTCTCAAAGCCTTAATATTCCTAGTTCATTCATAATAGTTTTTACCCTTAAGGCCCTAGAAATCACATTCATACTACAAGACTTACTCTCAAGCAATACTTCACATGGTCATCATATATGCCTAATTCTCAAGACAATATGGCCACATGCTTCATTCTTAAACAATTCTAATCATATATCATCATATAAACTCAATCTAAACACTACTAGTCATAATTCATCATGTACACTTTAGTCTAATTCGATTCACGTCTAGGTGCTCAACTCACAAGCAACCCATATCTAATTACTTCAATTTCAATTAATCTATCATGTATTTCATCAATCTTAGAAAATTACATCTAAATCCTCAATTTCCCCTTTCATGACATAAAACCCACTTACTTCAATTTCATCTCTCTAGACATGGGTTAGGCATGTAAACATGTAATTTTATCTTAAACACATGGTTTACTACTAATTCAATATAATTGATCATTATCCACTCAATTGGATCAACAAACAACAATACCCACAATATAGGAAGGAACCCTAACTAGAATTGGGGATTCATCTTCACAATTGGGGGAAATGCTTTATAGATGAAAGGGATCCAATGAATGAATAAGCCATCATACCTTGTTATAAAGCCTAGGAATCTTCAAACAATGGAGTCTTGACTTGACCTAGCTTGACTGTCACGACCCAGGGGTACACCCTAGATGTAACATGACGTACTTGACCCCGAAAGGGTCTCATACAAGCCCTTAGCATATCATAACAAAAGATAATAGAAAAACACGGAATTTAAAAATTTTTCTTCATACAATCGAAGTCTTTTAATAAAGCAAGCGGAAGTCTTTTTCTAAACTTTGTCTCAAACCATCTAAACTTTACTTGAATTAAAACCTTTGGGACATTGCCCATACAATAGTCTCAATATGAGAAATAAAAGACATCAAGGAAATAATGGGTTTGTCCTTGAAGCTATGAGGACTCACCAAATATTCAAATCCTTTGCTCCTTAGAAACCTATCCTCCAAGAATGGAACTCAATCTCCGAAACCCTACATTTGATTAGAATGTTCGCAAAGTATGCATTAGTACAAAATGTACTAAGTATGTTAGCTAGCATAATCACAAGAGCATAAGACAAGGGTTAATCAATATAAGACATAATCCAAAATCATATGAAATACTTCATGAAACATAAACTATAAGCATAAGAGACAATATCATAATAATAAACAAAGTCTCCAACATAAGCATCATATAAACATTTATTCAACCCTTTAGTCATATATACCATAATAGGACTACTCTCAAGTAACCTAAAAGCATACTTGTGCAATGCATGAATAGCATCCCATAATACCACCCAAGCTAAATATCCCTTTTTGGTCATCTTGAACATAGTCTATATACATGGTCAAGTCTTTAAGCTTTTCTACCATACGAGCACTATACTCCTAAGAAACCTCAAAGCACACTTGTGCAATGCATGAAAGGCATCCCATACTACCCTTCACACTAAGCATAACCTTGAAGTCATCCTAGTCATACTTACCCTCCTTTGGTCTCATTAGTAGCTTACTTCATATAGACAAGGGAACTATTACCTTTAGTCAATCATCTCTTGGAAGGAAACTATAGCAACAACCCAAGCTAAGTCTATACTATATCATACTTGTGCAATGTATGAATAACATCCCATACTACTATCCACACTAAGTACCACTTTAGGCTATCATACAAACTCACTAGTTTGGGATTAGTCCTTCTTTACTATTTTCCATTAGTCATTTAAGGTACTTCTCTATTTAGTACAAGGCAAGTCACAACACATGAATGAATTTTATTTCTCAATTAAAGGCTACCAAGGAATAGCACCCTAATAAGCTAGACCATGTTATCATCTTGCTGACATAACTATATTAAGCTAAACTAACTACCTTGGAAGGAACAATATCATGCAAGTCCAATCTACTCTAGAAAGGGTACAAATGTTCCATCCTAGCTACCATGAAATAGTCTTAGACCAACTAAGTCATGCTACCCTTACAAGTACACTATGATGCTAATGTAAGCTACCCTTAGGAGAGTATGATTCTCAATCCTAAGCTACCATGACTACTCCTAACTCTAGCTACCCTTGAAATGCATCTTACAATGCTAAGTCAAGCTACCCTTAGGAGAGTGTAGATCCTCAATCCTAAGCTACCCTTAGGAGAGTATAAGTCCTTAATCCTAAGCTACCATGAAATGGTCTTAGGCAAACCAAGTCATGCTACCATGAAGAAATTCTAATGAGGCTAGTACAAGCTACCCTTAAGAGAGTATAAATCCTCAATCCTAGGCTACCATGATTATCCCTAACTCAAGCTACCATTGAAATGCATCTTACAATGCTAAACCAAGCTACCCTTAGGAGAGTATGATTCCTCAATCCTAAGCTATCCTTAAGAGAGTATGATTCCTCAATCCTAAGCTATCAATCTTGGTCTTGTCTTACCAAGTCAATTTATACCTGAAGGGAGCATATGTCACGACTTCAAGCTATTCTAGACTAACAAGATTTGATTCATTTTAGGTTATTAAGCCAACCTAGAATCATTCTATGTGAGAGAACCTTGGATCTCCTAGCATATTTATGCCTAAGTGTGTAAATGAGAAACAATAAACCACAAGATCACATCATATTAGCTTTACCCCAAAAGCCCTAACATTGATGACTACAAGCCTTATTCTCAAGCTTTACTTCTTACTATCTTCATTATACCTGTCATGCCCCGAGCCTACACCCTGGGCGGGACTGGCACCCAAAGACTATTGTTGGCTCCAAGCGAACCCTTGGCCTGGCTTACTTAACTCAACGGAAGACAATATTCATACTTATAATCATCAATACCACATCACTGAACTGAATAATAAGATAACTGAGAATGTTTAAAGGTTAAACATTCAACTTGACCAAATGTGGCAACCTAAGTCTTAACAATAAGAAATGATAATGAAAAGACTCAAAGGACTAACATCTGACTGTTTATGAAGACTCTAAAACAACTGAGATGGATATTGGGACAACCCCACAACATCCTAATGAACTAACTAGAAAGCAATGAAAATAGATCCTCCAGAATGCAAGGAGGCTCACCAATTGACTCTGAACTGCTCACTGGATCAATGGTGCGTTGGAATGCCAATCCTAGTGACCTGTGTCTACATCATAAGACGATACAGGCCAACTGGCATTAGTACATTGAATGTACGAGTATGCGAGTTGGAATTCTAAAACAACATAGGCTTGAAAGGGAATCTAAAAGAAACACTTACTTTGACTCTTCTCAACTCATGAATACTTAACTGAACTCATTTCAATATAACGCAGTTTAAAACAAGTGCAATATAAAGAAAAGTTATTTAAAAGCATGATGTCAACTCTGTGTATATACAAGGATACAATATAAATCTAAAATGTATGTAAAAATACAATAAACTGATGTATATAAAAGTACAATAACTTCTATAGGAGTTTCTCTAACCGACAACCATCACATAAGAGGTATAGTGATGATACAACTATCTACCTCACGCTACCAGTGCATCCTATACCTGGCAATAGGTATAGGACCTGAACTACTAAGTGGGTCCACTAGTCTATTGTAAGAAGGGTTCATTTAAAAAGTATGACCCTTTTCTACCCATGGTGGCTACATGGTTTTATGGAGACGTGAGTTATCTGAACTCATGCTCGCCCCCAATTCGGTGGTCAATGCTACTCCCAAAATATATTATCTCTTATGTTTAAAAAGTATACTTCTTCTGTGATTTGAGATAAGTGCTCAAAAAAGAAACTTACCACAAAGGCTATCTTGGAAATCAAAGTTTCCCCTCTTGCTTCATTTAGAAAGAGATTACTCTTTTATGAAAACTAGCCCGAAGGCTCTTTGGAAATATCAGTTTCCGTTCTTATTTAAAGGTGAAAACATTTTAAATCTCTATGGGAATACTTAGTCCCCATATACTTTTTGAGGAAATTAATTTCAATCTATACTCTTTACTATTTACTCAACTTGAACTTTAAGTCTTAAAACAAAGTTAAAACATTTGGGAAAGACTTTTGGAAAACTCTAAGAACGTCTCTTGACTTGACTCTTACTTCTCTTGACTTGACTCTTAACTTTCCTTGAATTGGATTATGGATTCAAGGTTCATGATCTCATGTTTATGGATGATTTCATCATGTTTATATGTAACTTAGAGTGTTGGAGTCAACTAGAAAATATAGGTACATTACTAAGGAACTAATACAAAAGGTTGGGGAAGAAATAGGAGGACTTGACGACCTTGGCACTCTAAGAAGCGCGGGGCGCCAGAGCACAAACTTCAGAGCTGAATTTGTGGCGCTCTGGTTGGCGCGTCGCCCCAGAGCCCAAAGTTCAGAGGAACTTTTGTGGCGCTCTGGGAGGTGCGGCGCCCCAAGCCTTTGCTCAGAAAATTCCTGATTTTTCTTACTCGTTTTTCATCTCTAAATACTCTAAACTTCAATGGTCCTTTCTTTAAGCACTTAGAATCATTTGTACCCTCAATATACATCAGATTCTACTCGAAAAACACAACTAACAACATAAATCAATCTCAAGAAAACTCCAACAACACAATCCACAAGAATTCAAACGAATTTCATCAAGAACTCAGGGATTTACTTTCAAATCTAATAAATTCGCTGAAATTGAATCATGATTGGTGCGTGGGTGAACTAACCCAACACTATGTGATCTCACATGCCTTTTAGGGATCACCCCCGACAAAATCCACAAGCTATCCTTGATGAAATCGACAAATCTTGCTTCCTCTTCTCCTTTCTCCTCTTCTCTTTTCTCCAAGCACTAGCGTGAACTCTAACTTCTCTAAACTGAACATAATCTAGTTCTACCCCAATTAATCTCCTAAAAATGGATTAAAATAATAGGGCAAGGAAAAGACTAAAATACCCTTTTGAAATTCGGATTAGACATTTCCTTATTTGAATAGACCAATTTCCGAAGGACTTAACTTGCTCATACAAACTCGAAATCACTCAAACTTGGCGGCGTTAGAAAGATCATTCCAAGATCTTTCCAACCATATCTAGAAGTACACCTAACTCATCCTGAGCTAGGAGTTATGGCCGTTTGAAGTTGACCAAAAACTCATTTTTCCTAACTTAAACAAAATTTTCAGATTTCATTCTTTCCAAAAATGACTATTTCCAATTATTAGCTTGTTCCTAGTTATTTCAAATTGCGAGATGTTACATTACCTAGATTTCAAGGTATGCTAATCACATCCTTCATTAGTAGGTGATTCTAGTCATAATTGATCATAAAGGTTCAAATTCAACTTTACTAGTTATGTTCCTTCATATTCAATAAAGTCTAGTTAAATTCATGTCTATATGTTCCTAACCTTGAACAGCTACTACATATGATATTGATTTTAGAAGATCAATTCAAATTCTTCAATTTCACCTTTGATGGCATAAACCCACACAATATCAAATTCATCAATTAGACTAGGGTTTGCCATAGAAATCACATAAATTCATCATAATATCATAATTCAATACTAATTCATTCATAATTAGGTATTATCCACTAGATTGGAATCATACCTAAACACTACCCACATGTAGGAAGAAACCTTAGATAGAGTTGTGTTTTGACTTCACAATTGGGGGAAAACCTAGGGGGATCTATGGGTGGAAAAACCCATAAATGATTAAGCTAACATACCTTAATTCAAAGCCCTAACCAAGCTTGAAACAATGGAGGAAATTTGCCCTATCCTCCTCCTCCTCCTCCTCCTCTTCTTCTTCTTCTAGAGAGAATTATTTAGAGAGAATTTGGGGTCTTGGAAGAATGAACTAATTGATTTGGTTTTGGGGTCTATTAGGCTTATATATGTGGTGTAATAACTAACTAACCGACCTAACTTAGCCCCTATCTAATTACCAATTAACCTTTAAGCGTCTAACTTAAAACTAATTCACTAAAAAACTGCCCCACCCACGGACCGTGGGAGGGCCTATGGATCGTGCTACACCTTCGTAGGTGGGGGTTCTGGGACTTAACATTCAGGGAAGCTTCAGCCTTAACCCACGACCCCAACCCACGGGGCGTGGGTCCATCCACAATTCGTGGATACCCTTTGTGGGAAGCTGCTATTTTGGACAACTTTTGAGCTGTTATAGGGTCCTCCTCAAGGATCCCTTGGGTGGTCCTTGGGGGATCGTAACTTGATTCCCTAACCCTAAAACCCTCATTCTAAGTATGGGAATTATTTTTATGATTTTAACCCTCATACCAAACTCTAAAACCCTACCACAAGGCTCTAGAACTTTCTAGTTTAGGTCACTAGTTTTCGGGGTATTACATTGACCCTCTTTTTCTTCTTCTTCTTCTTCTTCTTCTTCTTCTTTGTCTTTTTCTTCTTCCTTCTTCTTCTTCTTCTTCTTCTTCTTCTTCTTCTTCTTCTTCTTATTCTTCTTCTTCTTTGAGTTTTCTAGAGAGAGAATTTTTGGAGAGGATGAACTTTGGGAATTATTTTGGGTTTTGGAATGAATAACTTAATTGGGTGAGCTTTGGGGTTAAAATGACTTATATAAGGGTCCTAGACTTAGGCAAAATGACATATCTTTGAGTTAAGAAAATTGGGAAAAGACCCAAGAAGTTCCCTAACTGGAAACTGTCGAAATGGCATGAAGGACTCCTTCATGGATCGTCATCATAACCACGGCCCATCAAACGGGTCGTGAAGAATTTTCAACCTGACAGTGCTTCACTATTTCGAGCATAAATTTTTACTCCGAGATGTGAATTGGGCAAACTCCATGGAATTGGAAAGAGGACTCAGAGACCTTTAATTGGATAGGTAATGGCCCACCTAATTCGTTTTGAACTAAGAGATATCATCATTTAAAGTTGACCCTAAAATCTAAGTCTAGTAAAAAGCTCTTCATGTGAGGCTCTACTAGTTGTGGTGCCTCTCGTGGTCATGATACAGTAGCTAGGCAACCTTCCCCATAACCTCTAAAAATCTAAGGCACCACCACGATCCTTCCCACAAGTCGTGGTCATCACCACAAGCCGTGAAGTGGCTTGTGTGGAGGGGATTGTTTTGGGCAGCCTTTGTTTAGCCATTGCCTAGCCTACCACGAGCCATGGTGGTGGTCATGGAATGTGAGGCAGTGTCCATGTAAGAGTGGACTACCCTAGTCCTCTTCCTTGGATCTTTCCCTATTCCTTGGCTCTAACCCTCACACTTAGCCTAAGTTTAGTCTACTAGTTTCCGGGGTGTTAAAAGAATTGAGAGAGCTTAAGGCTCAAATTCAAAAACTCCTTCATAAAGGTTTTATCCGTCTTAGTGCTTCCCCGTGAGGTGCTCCTGTCTTGTTTGTGAAAAAGAAGGATGGTAGTATGAGGATGTGCATAGATTACTGGCAATTGAATAGGGTCACCATTCGAAACAAGTACATTGCCACGAATAAATGATATTTTTGACCAGTTGCAAGGTGCATTAGTTTTCTCTAAGATTGATCTAAGGTCTGGTTACCATTAGTTAAATAATAGGCCTGAGGATGTATTGAAGACAACCTTTAGGACCCGCCATACGCACTATGAGTTCCTAGTGATGTCGTTTGGGTTGGCCTGGAACTTTCATGAGTTTAATGAATGGTGTATTCAAACCATTTCTGGATTCTTTTGTTGTAGTTTTTATTGATGATATTTTGGTTTATTCAAAGAGTAAGGAAGAGCATGCCGACCATTTTCGTATTGTTTTGGGTGTTCTAGGGAGCCAAAAGTTATATGCCAAATTTTCTAAGTGTCAGTTTTAGTTGGATTCATTTGCCTTTTTGGGGCATGTAGTTTCAACGGAAGGGGTAATGGTAGATCCCCAAAAGATTGAAGTGGTTAAGAATTAGGATCGGCCTAGCTTTGTGTCTGAAGTTAGGAGTTTGTGGGGCTCGCTAGCTACTATCGTCGATTTGTGAAGAACTTTGCTTCTATTGCCACGCATCTGACAAGGTTGACCAAAAATAAGGTACCTTTCAAATGGACCGAAAAAATGTGATGAGAGATTTCAACAAGCTCAAGACTATTTTGACCACAATACCTATTCTAACACTATATATGGAAGGTAAACATTTTATTTATTGTGATGTTTCCCATTCGAGTTTGGGTGTTGTGTTAATGCAGGGTAACAATGTTATAGCTAATGCATTGTAGCAATTAAAGGTACATGAGAGGAATTACCCAACACATGATTTAGAGTTGGTAGCGATAGTGTTTGCTCTTAAGATCTGGCGGAATTACCTCTATGGTGTCAAGTGTGAGGTGTTTACTGATCATCGTAGTCTACAACATGTATTCACTCAAAAGGATCCGAATTTGAGACAACTAAGGTGGATGGAGTTACTCAAGGATTATGATGTGATCATCTAGTAACATCCGGGCAAGGCTAATGTAATGGCAGACGCACTAAGTCGGAAGGTGGTGAGTATGGGTAGTCTAGCATACTTGAGTGTATCCAAGTGACCTTTGGCTAAGGAAATTCAAACCTTGGAATCTAAGTTCATGTAGTTGGGCATCTGAGAGAAAGGTGGGGTGTTAGCTAGCATTGAGGTAAGGGCTACCTTCCTTGAGGAGATCAAGGCCAAATAATTTGAGGATGAGAATTTGAATGAGCGTAAGAAGAAAACAATGATTGGAAAGTCACAAGATATGGTTCTTGATGCGGGGGTATGTTCATTTTTAAATGAAGGATTTGTGTTCCTAGAGTGGGCGACTTGATTCACAATTTATTGACAGAATCCCATGGTTCTCAGTATTATATTCATCTGGGTATGACCAAGATGTACCAAGATTTGAAGTGGCTTTATTGGTGGCTTGGCATGAAGAAAGACATAGCGAACTTCGTGGCTAAGTGTAAAAATTGTCAACAAGTAAAATATGAGCATCAAAGGTCAATAGGTTTGCTCCACAGAATGCCAATTCCGAAATGGAAGTGGGAAAGGATAGCTATGGATTTTGTGGTTGGTATCCCCAAGACCTTGGGGAAATTTGATTCTATTTGGATAGTGGTTGATAAATTGACTAAGTCATCCCACTTCATTCCAGTCAAAGTAGACTATAATGTGCAGCAATTGGCTAAGGTGTATGTAAAAGAGATAGTAAGGTTGCACGGGTGTTACGTTCCAACACACTAACTGGGATCGTATGTCACGTACCGACATACATATTGGAACGGGTGTCACGTTCCAACACGCTAACTTGGATTGGGTGTCATGATTCGGCACACTAACATTTTGGGTATGGGTTCCATTAGAGGACCATTGACTTGTCATATATGTGTATTTTGAGACCGTGGAATGCTACATTAATCCTCAAAAGATAACTGATATTTTATATGTTCGGTATATGCATGTTTACTATGTTGTGGCTGTTTATGTATGTTTCACTTACTGTAATAGCCGTGTAATCCTACTAGTACATTGTGGTTGTGTATTGATACTGCATGTCAAGCCTCGAGCCTACACCCTGGGTGTGGCTGGCACTTGAGAACCATTGTTGGCCCCAAGCGAACCCTTGGCATGGCTTACTTACTTAGCGGAAGACTTAAACTTCGGAGATAACTTCAAATAAAGAACTTATGACAAATCTTAGAATGCCTTTAAAGAAAACATTCGAACTAGCCAAAATGTCTACTCAAGTCTCATAGCAAAGCATATGAAATACAAAGCTGAAAGACTCATAACTAACTGTAGGACTATCAGTGAAGCCTCTAAAACAACTGAGATGGATATTGGGACGAACCCCACAACATCTGAATGAATTGATAATAAAATTGAAAGCAATAAGAAGGAGTCCTTCGAAATGCAAGGAGGCTCACCAACTGACTCTGGAGTGCTCAACTGGATTAACGAGGCATTGGATACTGATTCTGATTTCCTGCGTCTGCATCATAATAAGATGCAGGCCAATTTGCATTAGTACATTGAATGTATACGTATGCAAGTTGGAATGCTAAACACAACATAGGCTTGAAAAGATTCTGAAGGAAACACTTACCTTGACTCTTCTTAACTCATGAATAACTCAGTTCATAATAAAGCAATGAAACACATGCAATATATGAAAAACTTTATAAAACAGTAAAAAAAACTTAGTTCGTTAAGGAAAATGCAATAACAAACTCAACTTTACTTATATATAAAGTAATATAGTTTCTGTGGGAAATTCTCTAACCGACAACCACCACTATGAGCCTAAGTGATGGTACAACGTTTTACCTTATGCTGCCAAGGACCATCCTATACCTTGCCGAGGGTATAGAACCTAACTCACTAAGTGGATCCACTAGTCTATGCTAAAAGCATCTTAAGGAGTCATCTAAAAGTATGATCCTTTACTACCCATGATGGCTACATGGTTTATGAAGACTTGAGTTAATATGAACTCGCATCCCCATATCGGTGTTTAATACTACTCCCAAAATATACTTAGCTCATATGTTTTAAAAAAACAACTTCTTTCTCTGGTTTGAGATAATTACTCAAAACTTAGCTTAAAAGCTCTTTTGGAATCGATGTTCCCTTTTCTTGCTCAAATGTGAAAACATTTATAAACTCTTTGCGAATACTTAGTTCCCTTATAGCTTTTTGAGAAATGAAATCAACTCTTTACTCTTTTCTTAACTTGAAACTTAAGTCTTAAAACAAAGTTAAAATGTTTGTTAGAGACTTTTGAAAACTTTAAAAACTTTGCTTTGACTTGACTCTTAACATCTCTTGACTTTGATCCTAACTTTCCTTGAATTGGATTATGGATTCAAGGTTCATGATCTCATGTTTATGGATGATTTCATGGTGTTTAGATGTACTTTAGAGTATTGAAATCAACTAGAAAATATAGGTACATTGCTAAGGAACAAGTACAAAAAGATGGGAGAAGAATGGGAAAAACTGGCGTCCCTGGCGCTCTAGAGATGCGGGGCACCAGCCCTTGAGATTCAGGGACCAAGTTGGGGCGCTCTGGCTGGCACGGTGCCCTAGAGCTCAACATTCATAGGCCCCTTTTTGGGGCTCTGAGAGGCGCGATGCACCAAGGCCCTCCCCAGGTGTTCCCCGAATTTTCTTCTTCGTTTTTCAACTCTAAACCCTCCCAATCAACTTAGATCTTTCCCCAAACACTTAGAATTGATTATATCCTCAATATATACCAGATTCAAATTGAAATTACATCCGAAAACATGAATCAAATCTCAAGAAACTCCAACAACACAACCCACAAGAAATTCAACGAAACTTTTAACAATGTTCATCAAGAACTTAATTTCTAAACTTTCAAAGAGTTAAATTCGCTGAATTGAATCTTGTTTGGTGTGTGAGCGAACTAACCCAATGCTATGTGATCTCACATACCTTTTTAGGGATCACCCCCGACGAAATCCACAGGCTATCCTTGACGAAATCGACGGATTTTGAACGTTCTTCTCTTTTCTCCTCTTTTCTCCTCTCCTCGAAGCCCTAATGTATTTTGGTAAAAGAGTAAACTGATCTAATTCTGTTTAGACCCTAACTTAATTACCAAAAAAGAAATAAAATAATTGGGCAAAGGAAAAGACCAAACTACCCTTTCAAAATCTGGATTTAGACTTTCCTTATTCCAGTAGCCCAACTTCCAAAGGGCATAACTCACTCATATGAACTCGAAATCGCGCAAAATTGGCATCGTTAGAAAGATCATTCCAAGATATTTCCAACTATAACTGGAAGTAAACCTAAATCATCTTGATCTAGGAGTTATGGCCGTTTGAAGTTGACCAAAACTCAACTTTTCCTAACTTAAACAAATTTCCAGATTTTCATTCTATCCAAAAATGACTATTTTCAATTATTGGGTTCTTCCTAGTTATTTCAAATTGTGAGATGTTACACTGCACTTGCTCTTTTTTTGTTGACTATAGGGCATCTTAAGGCGTTTACTGAAAGACCTCATTTAGGAGATCACCGATTGAGATCTAATTCAAGGATGAGCCAACACTTCCAGGCTGCCATGTGTTCTCTATGTTTTAGTCCACTCTTTTCGAACTCAGACTTTTTGGTTAGTTTTACTCGTATGTTTAGTTCGAGTTGTACCCATTTTCCTTAGACTTGTTGAACTAAGATGTTTTGGTACATTGACTTTCAGATTCTAGGGGTATTTTCCGCAATGTTTTAGTAACGAGTTGTTAGACTTTTAAAGTTTATGGGGACTCCACTTTATTTTTGCATTTAAACCTACTTTCATATCTTTAAATGTTTAGTTCTTGGGTTAGCTGATTAGTATTAATAGTTCTCCCATGAAAGGGTTAGTGTGGTGCCAATCATGATGGTATGGGTTGTGACATTAATTAACTATTATTATTATGTTATTACCCTTGCCATTAGTTCCTTTTGAAAGTATCACATTTGTTTGTAAAATTCTCATTAAGTTTTTAAGGGTTGAATTAGTAAAGTTATTTTCTTATATATAATTTCTTAAGTACCGTGCAAAATGAAAAGTAATCAATTAATATGAGACGAACGGAGTATCACATAAATTAAAATAAAAAAATAACATAAATTGGGTAAACATTACTTCCTCCGTTTCAAAAAGAATGACCAAACTTTATTTTAATCTGCTTAAAAAAGAATGACCCATTTCTCTTTTTCGGCAACACTTTAACTTCAACTTTCCACGTGGTATATTTAAGACCACAAAATTAAAGGGCATTTTGGTACATTTAACATAACTTTAATTTAGAACCACAAGATTAAAAAAATCTTATTTGTTTTCTTAAACTTCGTTCCAAGTCAAATTAGATCATTCATTTTTAAACGAAGGGAGTAACATATATCGGGCTCCGTGCTGACATGAAATGCATAAAAAATATAATAAGTAGTTGTACTATCTAAAAATGGTGGGACCCATTTTTTAAATCAATTTATATTACACTATCACCTTTACTTTATGTACTAAATTAAATATAAAACGAAACAAAAATGATTTAAAATGTATTACATGAAAATAAAGATATTTTAATAAGGGAGTATATAAATAAAAATTAATAAATAAAATGGATTGATAAATTAAATAAAATTAAAGTAAACTAAGAGTCTCACTAAATTTTAAAATAAGTAGTTGTAAAATTTTGCGAATCAAATATTGAAGAGAAATAATAAGTATTCTTCGTGTTCAATATACGTACATTAATGATAAAAATATTTTGATAATAGAATATTTTAAATTTTAAGATTAATATTTAATTAATCATAGTAGATCATTTACTTAATATTGCTATTCTTTTGTCTGAAATAAGAAGTTAAGAATCGGAACACATGAAAATCAATACATTAATTAGAAAAGTAAATAAATTTAAGTAGATTAATATTTATAAAAAGATGACCAAAATAGCAAATGTCTAATAGTAATTTTAAAAATTACGAATAAATTTTGGAATAAGATACAAATATCTGGGTAAGGAAATCAATACAATATATAATGATCTATTCATCAAAATATCATGTTAATTTAACATTTAATTCTAAATAGATTTTTTTTTTTTTAAAAAAAAGAGAAAATGCATTTATGTTTGTTTGCAATTTTTTCACTAAACTAAACTAATAAAAATAACAAAAATACTTATTTCTATAGGTTATTGTGCATGAAAAAAGAGAACCAAAAACACATATTGTATATTAAGATAAATTATACATATATAGATTTTAATAAGAGAGTTTATGTGTGAGTGATAAATAAAAAATATTAATCTCTTTGTTTTAATTTGTTTGTTCTATTTTGACTTGGCATATGAAGTTTAAGAAATTAAGGAAGACTTTTTAATCTTGTGGTTTTAAATTAAAAATATGTGAAATATACTAAATGTCTTTTAATCTTGTGATCTTAAATATGTTATGTGGAGTTAGAACTAAGAAAAGAAAAAAAAATTATTTTTTTAATAAATTATAAAGAAAAACATGACAGATTAATTGAAATGAATAGGATAAATTGCAAGATAATAATGCATAATGATTCATGAATTTTATATAAGATATAATTCAATCTAACAAACAAATTAACTTCGAATCCTAATAAATTTGTGTCATTATAGTAAAAAATAAATAATTAAATATAGACTTGAGTGTTCTACAACCCAAAAAATGAATCTACCCATCATTAATACCAATTAAACTTAAAAATATTTTTGGGTTAATTTAATTTAATATTTTTTATTCAGTATTCGATATTCATATTGGAGTTCGATAATTCTAATGTGCACCGAAATAAGGCCCATTCGGATATAGTGCTCCTTATTAAGAATTTTTTTTCATATCTAAAACTTAAAATTAAGATTTTAATAAAGGAAGGAGCAACACCCTTCAATTCAGTGATGCACTATATTTCATGATTATTTTAATATTTTTTTTAATACTAAGTTTTTTTACAAGTATCAGTATTAATTAAATTTGTCAGAATGCGGTAGAAATACCTTTTAATATTTGTTAAATAACAATTAATAATCATTTATATTGGGCTCGTATCACGTGCCTTAAGAATCTACTATAGGGAAAATTGTATATAATCTCAAACTATTAATTTGAATTTTATGTTATAAACAGAGTTTGATTTAATTGTACCTCATAGCAAACTGTTGCTATTTTGCCTCTCTCCTGGTGAATCTCGCTGGCCACTCTCGTTCTCTCCCTCACCTCTCTCACTTTTTATACAAATGCAAATGTATAAAATGCGTTTGTGTTTGTATAAAGCGAGAGAAAATTGTATATATACATATATTTTCGTTCCCTCTCTCCCCTCTCCCAGATCTCGCTCCCCAATTTCTCCCTCGCCTCTCTCACTTATACAAACAGAAATGTATAAATTGTGTTTCTGTTTGTATAAAGCGAGAGAAAATTGTATATACACATGCAAATACATATATCTTCGTCCTATACACTCATAATTATACAATACAAATATTCCTCTGCCCAGTTCTCTTTTGCCTTTCTCTCTTTCTCGCTTTATACAAACACATATTATATAATTGATCTTTTGTATATGTGTACCGAAATATAAACAAATTATATACTAATGTTTTCTTTTATATATGTATAGCAAAATATACATATTTATGTTTGTTATAGAACACAACTATGCAAACTATAATTATATCATACAAATATAATTTTTGATTTGCTATATGTGAAAGTTGCTCTTTAGTATATATACGAAGATGAAGAGGTGGACAATATTTTCAACTGTTCTCAATGATAATAATTCACATGGACCCAACATCCCCAACTACAACTCTATTTTAAATGAAATAAAAGGACATAATAGTCAGTTCATGTGAATATTTTCAATCTTCCAAGAATATAATCTTTCGCATGGACTTCATATTCCCAGCCTACAACTCTATTTTAATAGTTAAAAATTTCTTGCAAGTATATTATGGTAGATTATCTATTTTAATAGTAATTTATAGGAGAACAACGCTTCTGGCAAATACTCACATATGTGTCCATCAAAAAATAAACAAATGGAGTTAATTTTTATTGCACATTTAATAATTATACAAAGTAACTACTATATTCTAACAAAATTTCTTTTCTACTATACTAGAAGTGTGGGATATCCCTATGGTATCAACATGTATGCTAAATGTCAATAAATTGCAATTGAGTAATTTAGTCTTCTATTAAGATTTTTCTATTTTATGTGTCATCTAGATTGAATGTTAATAGGTCAATGCATCAACTATTCCATCTTTATCCTCTGAATACTCTCTTTCTTCTTCAGTAAAACATTTTTCCTCTCATACTCAAATCAATATTACATTGCAATGCTTTTTGATACATATTTGATTCTACTTTGTCTATAGTTTCAATTCTCAATTCTGGTGAATTTTTTCCTTCGTTTAATTTTGATTATTGTGATTTATTTCAGAATCTCATGTGACCTTCATCGGATTCCTCTCATATGTTGAAGAGAAAAACAAAGGTATTTTGACTTCGCAATTTTTCATCTTCGATCTTCTCTAAAATCTGCTACAATTTTGGATTAATTCTTTGTTGTCTCTCTATATTCCTCTTCAATTATTTTTTAAGATTTGATTCCTTAATTCTCATATTCATATATATTTTACTTAATTTTGTTTTGAGATTCAATTTTTTTCTCTGAATTTTACATTTGGCTGAATAGATTTATAAAGTTTTGATTTTAGATGTAGGTTTATGGGTTAATGAAGTTTGAATATGATAGAATCCAAAATATTAGATGAATATTCAAAGAATTGGATAGATGTACGAGTAGTTATGACGGGGTTAACGGTTTCTTGGATTTTTTGGGATTTTTTTGGCTAATCTTAGTGAATGAAAATGTGAGTGAATTAATTATTTGGGCTATTGAATTGTTATTATTGGTGAAATTTTCAAAGTGGGGTTGTTGAAATCACAATGAATCATGGTGTAAGTGGGAAATTTAAGCTTGGAAGGAAGATTGACAGTGATTCTTTTGGTGAGCTTTGTTTAGGTATGTCACTTGGTAGATATGATTCTATGGTCAACCTCATTTCCTTTGCTTTTGAATTTTGTGTTGTCAGTTATTTTATTAGCTATTCTTTTGTGTTTCTTATGTTTTATGCTTCTTGTTGCTTTATTAGTTCAAGTGTGAATATACAAAATGGAGAAGAAGTTACCATTAACATGACCTGCTACAACTCATCAACACAAACACTAAATAAATTGACCTTAATTTCAAATCGATTTTAAAAAAGTTATTAATTTCCGAATTATGAATGTTGCAAATATTTTGTAGTAGCACTCTTTTGTGACTGGTTTCTTCAGCCAAATTACTACATTACACTCATTGTACTCCCTCATTAAGCTTGGTTGCTATACAAAGATCATTTTCCACTTCATTGTCATTGATGTAGTAAGTTCTAAATTATTTTTTTTTGCTTATTATAACATTAGAGTTCGGGTTAGTTTGTGCAAGCCTCACTTATTTCACCGATCGAGTACCTGCTATCTCTTATGAGTACCAAGTATGTTTCACCATGACTTATGGAAATCACCTAGAGTTTTTCATGGTTTTCACCCACTTCATTACAAGCAAACGCCACACCCTTGAGTAGTTTGAAACTCTTCTTAAGTTGTCATATTTATAATAGAGTGCACTCTAACCCTATAAACACGTGATATAGTTTGTAGCTTCTTATGATTCCATATTCGTGATGTTTGAGCTCAACTAATTCCCTGATCTTCTACATTCGATTGACAAAAATACTAGATAAATTGGCATCTCTTTAATGAGAAAATTATATGAGCTACTATTTAATTCTTATATTCGATGGTTTGAACAATAGACGCTAATTCCTTGGTGCATATGAGACAATTACTTTTGGGTACTAATTAACAGTGATTTGCTTTGAACTTAAGCATTCTGACTAACTTTTTGTAATATATCAAAGGGAGTTCAATTAAAACTTACATGATGAAAGCTCACCAAATTTAAGTTGGTTTAAAAGACAACATTCTTCTTTTTATCACAAGGGTTGGTAATGTTGCAACTATGTACTTTTTTTGTGGGATAAGTCAAGGGTATATTATTTTTCCTGCAGTTTAGGAGAATTATGTATTCTTTTAACAAAAGAGTTTCATTTTTTTCTCAAAGATATTGATTTGTTATTAACATCTACAATTTTTTTAATTGAAGTTGCGAAGAACATGTTCTTCGAGTAATTATCTACTATAAATTGTTCTAAATTGAAGTTGCGAAGAACATGTTCTTCGAGTAATTATCTACTATAAATTGTTCTAAAAATTTGTAATGTTGTAAAATATTGCGTCTAAAATTTATTATTTACATGGTAGGAAGAATGGAATTAAGGGGGTCAGTTATCAACATATTAGGAAGCATGAAATTAATTAGGTGGGAACTTTTATCCATGAGGGTAGGGAGCTTGAATTGGTGTAACAAAAATTGAATTTTTAGGTTTCTCATTTTTCCGCATTTAGCTTATTATTGTTCTGTTGTTGGGGGTTCTTCTTAAGTTATTAAAGAACCAATTTCCAAACTGATTATTATCTGCAAATTGCCTCAGTAAATATATACTCTCTTGAATCTATAACATTGTTTCAATATTAAAATGCAGATTCTTTGAGGTGGTAGCAAGAGTAATTTGAGCTTGTCATTGGAGTTTTAGCTAGCCATTTCATTATTTATAAGGTAAGCAACATGCTAGAATTTGTGATTCTATTTCTCTTTCCATTGGTGTACCTGTAGCAATTAACTGCAACTTCATTTAATGGTATAGGAGAGGATGTTGTATATAATTTGACCACTTGACAAAGAGAGAATTTCAGAAAGTATTCCAAACTTGTTTATCATGTATGTATACCGTGGTTGTACTGATGTTAGCTTATGTGTTGCAGCCTTGCAGGCTTCATCTTCTCTAGATACAAACACAACTGGCAACACAATTTTAGTTCTTGAAGCTATTATAGAAACAACAATAGTTACTCTAGAACTAAGGAATCGTATTAAATGATAGTTGTAGTGCAAATAGATTTGAATATTAATGTGTTATTCATGAATCAGTAAAATTCCACCTTCTGTTTTTCCCTTCCCGATAAAATCAGTTCAGTTTCTCTCTTTCTAACCACTCTTTTGTATATACAGTGTTCTTTCAACCCAATTTTATCTCCAAAAAGCATTAGCAATAAGTTTGATTATGAAATAATCAAATACAATATAGAGTACGACACTGTTCTACAAATACTAAAAACATATATATATATATATATATATATATATATATATATATATATATATATATTATCATAATAGTAGATTGCTACGTTGGGCCCGTGCTTGCACGGACTTATATCATCTAGGTAATTTTTTTTAAAAAGGATAAATATTGAATCAATATTCATCTATTCAACATAATACATGATTTCAAATTTAAAAACTTCATATAACTAAAGATAATTTGAAAATAATGATTTAATTAATTTAAGTGATGAGTTTTATTCATATTATAGTAGGAGGTTGTAATTTATACGCTTAACTGGTGTAAAATATTAATTTAAGTAATATACATTATTAGTATAAATAAAATCATATGAAAGAGAGTTACAGATAATTTTTTATACCAAAATATCCAAAAATGTCAGAAGGAGATCCCCAATCTGCATCAGAATATCCAAAAATGTTAGTATATCCCTTATCTTCGTACAATAAACCTTGTTTTGAAGTGCTTTTGATATATTACATGATGTGAATCACTACATTCCAGTGACTATCACAAGGTGATTGTAAAAACTTGCTAACTACACTAATAACAAATGAGATGTTTGATTGCTTTATTGTAAGATAGTTGAGTTTGCCAACAAGTATGAGTAGAAAGCGTGTTTTTGTTACTAGAAATATAATCAGAAACATCAGAATCAAGGATCGATTGTTCCTGAAATGAAGACTTTGCGACATAAGCAAAGGAGTTATCAGGTTGTACTGTACAAGCTGTTATGCCGTAATTTTACCATCTTTAGAAAAACCACTTTTTGAAATATTCTAAGTATAAAACAATTTAACAAAAATACTTAGAAAAGAGTCATCATTTAATTTTTTTAAGAAATTAAGAAAACTTAAATTAAAAAAGACTAACAAATTAAGTCTTTATAAATTTAGAGAAAATGGGTAAGAAGTTCTTATTTACGCTAACACACGATTATCCTACGACTTGGTTAAAATATATTTTGACTATTTTTAGGAAAATGACTATAAAAATAATTTACAATATTAACTTGAAACAATAGTTAAACAAATAACAACTTTTAATTTTTAAGGAAAGGGGACATTAATTGAAACATTTGAATTAAAGACAAGTGATTAGAATTTTAACAGAACTAGATTAATTAAAAATTATTTGAATCATTTTAGAAATAATCATTTGAACCAATTTAGTCAATAAAACAAAAAAAAAACTATTTTTTAATTAATTGAAAAAAATAAATAAAAAGGTTTTGACTAAAGATATTCAATAAAAGTATAAGAGTTGATTAAAAATGATTTTTATTAAAATAAACTAACATAAAGAATATGGTTCGTCTTTTGGAGAACTCAATTAAATTGTTTAAAGTTAGAGTTAATAAAAAAAAAAACTAACAATAAATAATCACAATTAAATAGGTTATGAGTAAAGAAGAAATTGAATTTGGGCCCTTTTTTGGATCAAACTTGCTGCTGATTTGGGCTCTTGGCTCAATTCCCCTTTTGTATACACCTGATGTATATTAGTTTATATCGGATGTATATAAACTCGTTATTCTGCCTTCCAAACCTGTAGCAACTCCATTTCAACATGTTTCAGCTTCCCTTTATTTTGTATCAGTTTCCAAACTTTGGAAATAATGGCAAAGTTGACTCGAAGAATGAGGAATGCAAGGGAGCAAGGAGTCCAAATGGACTTGGGCAAGAAGGTTCATGTAAAAGGAAGAAAGATATTGATTAGTACGAGTGTTATTACAGCTTGATGAACTAAACAATATCAAACAATACTAAATATTGACTCAAACAAACTAAAATAATCAAACACAGGCAGGAACCAAAGAAGAGGATAATTTAAACACGTGTTGAAGCTACTGAATCAAATCACATAAATAATAATCTGCTAACAAATCAAACAGAGCAGTGAATACAATATGATCAACCAAAACTGGAAAGTAACTCATGCTAAACTTATTGTAAGTCATGCTCTATATCATAGAACTCCCAGAATAAATGCATATATTTGGTTAGAAATAAAACATTCATAAACAAGAAATGACATTCAAGCTTTGAAGAAATTTTATGTATGTTTAACTGACTTCAATTTCCAATAGCGAAGGACAAGTGACATAAAAGTGATCACAAAAAAAAAAAACTTTATCTCTTCAAATATCAAAGAAACACATGTTATAATTTCACCTATATAAAGTCGACTACAATAGCCATATAGCCGAAGTATTGTTTAGGAAATCTTATGGCATTTATGTGATAAAGAACGCACAGTTTATAGCGAGAACAGAAGACTTCAATACTAAAATACCAAATAGCCTCACTAAAGTTAGGGTGACCAAGAGAAGCAAAACCAGAAATCTTACTTAAAATAGCAATATAATTTTTAGACAGCTATACAACTCAAAACAACCACAAAATCCAAGATGAACTACAACCTAATATTCATATTTAAGCTAAATCCAAGGTAACTATCTGGCCAAGGGTCGACATATCTTCTTTCATTTCTTTCAAAATCTTGTCTGACCCCTCAACTTAGTTGAGGATACAAGAAAGCATATCCTCCGACCGACCACCTTCTAAATCCTTTGGCTTCTAACGCTCGTGGGGAGACACATACCTATCTTTTTCCTCATCCTTCCAATTGGGATTTCGATCCCTCCAATCTCTATCACGATCCTTCTAACCTTCATCCCTGTTCCAACCTTGGTTGCCACCCTACCCTGGGTAGTTTGAACGATAACCACCACCTTGGTTGGCTAGGAAATTCACCTCTTTGTTGTACAAAGCCTCAAAATTGGCCTCATCAGGATTAACACACCTCACACCCACAATATTGACACTTCGAGCACCATCTCCAATGACATTTTTGGACAAAATGTCAAGTTATGTCATGATTTTTGCCATGTTCTAGTCCCTCTCTTGGTCTTTCTCAAGCTGCTCCTTGGTCAATTTAAACGTTAGAGGGGGGACCTGATCTTCGCGGGTGTACCAAGCTCGATTAATTATGGCTATGCTATCCAAGAGCTGAGCTGCTATCACAAAAAGTTGATACATCAAACCTCCAAGAGAAATTTGGTCAGCAACACCTTTATTTACCGAATCAAGTCTTCGGTAAAAACACTGCAACAACACGTTGTCAAGAAAGCCATGAATTGGGCATTGAAGCACCAACCTCTTGAATCGTAGCCAAGTTTCATAAATTGGCTCACCCTCCAGACACTTGAAGCTCTGAATGCTTTCCCTAAGAGTTATCATCTTCGAAAGAAGGAAAAATCACACTTGAAATGTGGTGACAAGCTCTTCCCGCGAAGTGATCAATTCTCATGGCAATTCAGCCAGCCACTTACAAGCTTCTCCTATTAAAGAAAACGGGAACAACCTCAACTTGACCAACTCTTGGGATATGTTCTTGAAGGAGAACGGTCCGCAAACATCCACAAAGTTTCTAATATGCTCATGGGGTCCTCATGAGCCAAACCGCCGAACATCCCCTTCAATTGCAAGAGCTGTGACATAGTACTTGTGATATGGAACACATCATTCCCTTTCAACCGGAGGTAAGCGAATGGCACTAATTCCACCCATAAGAATGGGGTCATTAGCATTATGCTCGTTGACATCGTTGAGGTTTCCAATGTCAACTTGGTGGCCCACTTAGCTACCATTACTCCCATTCACACTCATACTCTCTGTTTCAAAACACAAACAAGCAAACCAAAACTAAAAGTAATTAAGTTCAACTATGACTAACAAGAACAAAATTCAACTTAACTAAAGAATCTTAACCAACACCGCTCGCCGTCAGCGGCGCCATTTTGATTAGCGTTTCAAAGACACTTCATCCAATTCTAAGTGTCAACGATCGCTAGACAATATAATAAACCATCTAAATGAGTAGGGGTTGAATCCCACAGGGAGTGGTATGTGTTTAAGATTTAAGAGTAAAGTACGAATTTGTTCAAGTCCATCATAAGAATAACCATTATCGAAGGAAAACATAATTCAAAATAAAGGGTGATACGAATGTCAAATAACAAGGGGATTTTGGTTTCATAGTATCAACTACAACAGCATCAAATAATATGAATTAACAAATATTGAGATGGGTTCTTGGGATTTTAGCTAGACATCATAAAAAGATAGAAATCGTTACCAAATTGTGTTTCCATCAACTGGGTAAGATTAATTACGTCTTTACAAAGGTCCAAATTGAAGAATCTCAAAGACCCACTTCCAATTTCTCAAAAATGGAAAACTTCAATTCTTCAAAGCTAAGGAAAAATATTATCTCAATACCCAGAGTTCAAACTCAGAAATTACTCTAATGAATGTTCAGAATAAAATTTGATTGATAGATAAAAAGTAGATACTAAATTTAATGTTTGAAAATGTATTTATAGTCGCCAAAAATATGCTGCGAAGGACCATTCGGTGTAGTAAGTTGGGATCGCCGATCCACTCGGAGATCCGCCCTTTGGTCAGTTCCCTCACCTTTTTTCTTTGGCCTTCAGCATCCTCAAGTTCTGTAACTTTGGGCAATCCAACACTACATCGCGGAACCACTCGGCGACAGGCCGACTGCTCCTTTCTATCACCAAATTGATTTCCCCCTTTAGGGCTTGGCATACTGGAACTTTAGGTGGTCAAGAGGCCATTAGGCGACTGGCCAAAGGGAATGGGCGATCACCAAACCTTCATTTCTTCCTTTTTCAGCTCGCTTCGTTCCTCTTTGCAAATTAGTGTCCATGCTTCGTTCCTCAATTAAGGATTTTACATCAATTATTGGGCACAAAATAATCATTTCAGGACACTAAATCTATCCAAATAAAGCCTTAAATGAGTCCAAATATGGGACTCATCAATCGCTATCCCGGTTTTTCTTAACCTCCACTACCAATGAAGATTCTGACCCATTCTGAACTATCACACCACCATATGACGTGTCCATAAGGCAAACTCCTAAGAGAGCAAGTCGGTGAACATCTTTGGCTAATTCTTTCTTCTCTTCCTCAACATATGCTACACTACCTATGGATAGTCTACTGAGGGTGTCAGCCACTACATTTGCCTTATCCGGATGATAAAGAACATTTATGTCATAGTCTTTGAGGAATTCAAGCCATCTCATCTGACGATGATTCAACTCTTTCTGGGTGAACTCATACTGAAGGCTCTTATGATCTGTGAACACATCAACATGAACACCATACAAGTAGTGTCTCCAAATATTTAGGGCAAACACAATGGCTACAAGCTCGAGGTCATGAGTTGGGTAGTTTTTCTCGTGGACCTTAAGTTGTCTAGAAGAATAAGTTATGACCTTACCTTGCTGCATTGACACACAACCTAGGCCCACCCTGGATGCATCACAAAAAACCACATAATCGTCTGACCGATCTAGTAGAGTCAAGATAGGAATTGTATTCAACCTGGTCTTCAATTTGGAGAAGCTTTTCTCACACTTATTTGACCACTGAAACTTGACCTTCTTCTGAGTCAACTTGGTCAATGGGAAAACTATAGATGAAAATCCTTCAACAAACCTCCAATAGATCGGTCACGCCCAATAATCTTCTAATATCAGTTGGATAGGTGGGTCTTGGCCAATGCTATATTGCCTCTATTTTTTGAGAATCCACTAGAATCAATTCCTTGGATACCACATGACCAACGAATGCAACAGACTGTAACCAAAATTCACATTTGCTGAAATTAGCGAATAGCTGGTGATCTTTGAGGGTTTACAAAATAACTCTCAAATGAGTCACATCTTCCTCACTCTGAGAATAAATGAGGATATCATCAATATAGACAATAACAAATAAGTCCAAATACTGTTTGAACACCCTGTTCATTAAGTCCATGAAAGCTGCAGGAGTGTTCATTAGTCCAAAATACATAACTACAAATTCATAGTGACCATACCGAGTCTTGAAGGTTATCTTCGGGATGTCACTATCCTAATTGTGAGCTGATGATAGCCGGATTTGAGGTCTATCTTAGAAAAGCAACTAGCACCCTGAAGTTGGCCGAACAAGTCATCAATTCTGGGGATGGGATATTAATTTTTTATTGTGAATTTGTTCAACTGACGGTAGTCAATGCATATTCAAAGAGAACCATCTTTTTTCTTCATGAACAACACTGGAGCACCTTATAGAGAGATACTAGATATGATGAATCCCTTATTTAGAAAGTCTTTCAAATGTTCTTTCAATTCATTAAGCTTACCTAGAGGCATTTTGTGAGGAGGAATCGATATGTTGGGCATCTGGAAGGAAATCTATCCGACGTTGATTTCTCTTTTGGGAGGGACTCCGGGAAAATCCTGTAGAAATATTTTTGGAAATTCATTTATGATTGGGACTGACTCAAGAGTTGGGGTTTTGGAGTTTGAATCCTTAACCTAAATAAGATGATAGATAAACTTTTTAGAAATCATTTTCCTAGCTTAAAGGTAGGAGATAATTGACCTACATACACTGAGTTACTACCCTTGCACTCTAAGACTGACTCATTTGGAAATTGAAACCGAACGATCCTAGTTCTACAATCAGCTGATTCATAACAAGAATGTAACCAACCCATGCCTATAATGATATCGAAATCTACTATTTCTAACTCTACAAGGTTTGCTGAGGTGACTTTCTAGAAACTGTGAGAGGCAATTTATATTACTTGCCATTCAATCACCCTGATGGTTCTTACCACACTGGATGAGTGCACCCACTAGTAGCTTTACCTTAGGGCTTAGAGCTGGATGCTCTATGCCGTTGATCCTTCTTGAATTTTAGCATTGGGCACTAGTAGAAAATGGAGCTAGAGCTACTGGTTGATTCCTAGCGCTAGCTCTTCTAGGAGTCATTTTCTGAAATACAAAGACCAGGAATTAGAAGGAGATTAAATAGAGTTTATACTCTAGAACACGAGTTAGAAAAGAATGAAGGGAAGTTTTTCTTAGAACACCTAGTAGCCTCTCCCTAATAGGTGTGACACGCTTCACACTCATGAAAGATACTCTACTTAGTGTGGCTTCTAGATAACCTACGACTCTTAAAATAGATGTTATAATGCCAAGATTGTCACGCCCCAAGGCTAGCCCCTAGACTTAACACGGGACCTAAGTCATAAGTGACCCCAAGCTAACCCTGAGTCTGGCATATCACAAGCGGAAGCATAACTAATAAATGAGTCAAAATAAAGGAATCCAAATGAAAATATATCTGAATATCTAGGGAAATAAGTCCAAAACACTTAACACTAACTTTATGTTTGAAAGTCCCTACTACTGATGAGCTGTTGGGATAAGTCCCCAACTAACTCAAAATATACTAAAAGACTGAAAGTAAGCTAACTAAACCAAGCATAAAGAAACGCCCTCAAACTATGAGGACTCACCACTGAAGTTGTTGAGCATGGACTGGAAATTCATACTAAGCGTGATCTAGATGCTGAGCGCTTAAACCTACATTATAAAATGATGTAGCAAAAAGTATGCTTTAGTACTTTGAATATTCTGAGACTGTAGGATATAGATAATGAGTTGAGCGATATAAATAGAACAATATAATACTGACAATATATACTGAGCATGGCAATATGTTGTAATGAAGTATAATTGAAAACTGAGCTAGGTGTAATGATCAAGTACTAATCATGAAGATAACATGTTGGACATAATACTAAAGTAAATTTTGATAACATAGTCAATGCAATAAGAGTATGGCCATGAGAGATACTAGTAACCGACATAAACCACACAAGCTAAACGTGGAGTCCGATGTATACTCCCCATCGAGAGGACCCAATATACCTTGCTAGGGGTATAGAGGCATGACCGTGGCGTGATCACTAAAATTGATGCCTAACAGCGGAAATTTCGAACCTACATTGACATGTAGTTTTGGAGCTGTGAGGGTACGTTGAACCTTAGTCCAACTCAGTGCTAAGTCTATTCCTAACTGAATATGCATATAGCTAAAATACAACTGAAATATTAAGTAGCTCAAAATATTGACATGATATCTGAAAATGCAACATAAATATACTTAAAGATATGACATTCAAGTTCTAAAGCATGATTTTCTGACTGATCCGCCAAGAAAGTATAATTCATGAATACTGATAACTAATACAAGCAAGGGTTTTGAATTCTATACATGGAACTATACAAATTTTCCAAGAAAAATGCTATTTAGAATCATGAAACTATAGAACCATAATGAATCTCCAAGATTTTGGAGACCCTAGGTCTGAACAATTTATGAGAAATTGAAGAACTAAATTCAAGGGACCTAATGAGTGAAAGGAACCCACTAGTGAAATCACACATACATGGTGACTAAAACTACGGAGAAATCATTTGGATTTTGGTGCTAAACTTGAATAAGACCTCTGCTTATTCTTGGGAAAACTATTGCCTCTTTTCTCTTCTTTTCATTATAAGTTTGATGATTCTAGGAAAATAAGGGTTCTGGGTAGTTTATGACTAGATTATTAGGCTTAGATTGAGTAAAATGACGTAGTTTAAGCATCAAACGATGTAGTTTAAGTACCAAATACATAGCGGAAAATGCCAATGCGACCCTGACTTAAAACCTGATGAAGTGACTTCATGACACGCTTCACATGCCATCTAGGGCACCATGACCTGTCAAGTGGGTTGTGAAGATGCTCTGCCCGATATGGCTTCTCTATTTTAGACATAATGTTTTACTTCAAGCTTGGACTTTGGAAAACTCAGTGGCGTTGGATAGAGGATTCAGAGATCTTTAATTTTATAGGTCATGAGCCACCTAATTCATTTTGTGTTGAAAAATATGATCATTTCATTTTGACCCTAAGATCCATGTAGAATAAGTCTCTTTCATGGATGAACTTACAATCCATGGGAAGCTTCATGGACCGTCTAGGTGTCTGTGGTCCTTTAAAATGACCTTGGGGGTGCAACCTCACTTAGAGCTAATTATGTGACCTTCAAGAGGGGCTTGACGAGCCGTCTAAGGCATAATGGCCCATATAGTGGGTCGTTATGTTGCCCTGCCTGAAACGGCTTCACTAAAATGAGCACAACTTTTTTACCACGTGCTCAGAATCAGGCAAACTTGGTGGTGTTGGAAAGAGGACTCAAAGACCTTTAATTTTATAAGTCTTGGGCCACCAATTCATTTTGTGCTAAAATATGTGATCGTTTGAAGTTTCCCCAACACTCAAGACCTGACTTGGTGCAACCTCCTTGAATGGGTGACTTGTACGGACCCCTAGATGGGCCGTCCAAGTCACCACGGGCCGTCTAGGTGATCCCTCCCAGGGCAGTCTTGGACAGTCACTAAAAAAATCCTTAATAGATTGTCGTCCCCTACACATACGATATAGGATGTCACAAAGGGTCCATGGTCCATTTTGATTCGTGGACTTGCCCAAATTTCCCCTTTTAGACCATTCTCGAAGTATGAGGTGTTACACCAATAGACCTCCTGTAAGTCACAATACATCTTGGTGGCTCCCAAGTGAATGGAATATCGAGAACTATGAGCTTCTAATAAGATTTTCTCTTTCAAGTTATCAACATTGGGAACACATAGACGACCTTAATATCAAAGCACTCCATCTCCCCCTTGGGAGAAAGCCTCAACGTACTTTTGAATACCGCTTCCTTCAACTCAATCAAAACTGAATCAAGACCTTGCTTAACTTTTACATCCGACACAAAAGGAGATTTTGAGTTATTATGAACCATAACGCCACCTTTGTTGGAGTCAACCAACTGATCACCCAATCGGGTCAATCTGTGAAGATCACGAACCAACTACTTCTTATCTTTCTCAATGTGAGAAACACTATCCATTGATAGATGATTAAGAGCGTCTGCCACCACATTCCTCTACTGTGGTGATAGAGGACACTCATATCGTAATCTTTTAGTAACTCAAGCCTCCTCCTTTGCTAAAGTTTCAGATCCTTTTGCTTGAACACATATTGCAAACTCTTATGGTCGATAAAGACATCAACATGAACACCATATAAGTAATGCTTCAAAATCTTTAAGACAAAAATAGCCACCGCTAACAACAAATCATGGGTAGGATAGTTCTTTCCATGAATCTTAAGTTGCCTAGAGGCAAAAGCAATGACTTTCCCATTTTGCACAAGAATACATCCTAACCCAATTCTCGAAGCATCAAACTAAACAGCAAACCCATTGGATCCTTCTAGTAAGGTTAATATTGGGGCAGAGGTAACTCTATCTTTTAACTCTTGAATACTCTTTTCATAAGCTTCCGTTTCTTTTTGGTTAATGTCATCAATGGGGAGGCAATCGAAGAAAACCTTCCAAAAACTTCCTATAGTAACTAGCCAAAACCAAGAAACTTCTAATATCCATAGGGGATAGAGGTCTAGACCAACTCTTAACTGCATCGGTCTTCTTAGGATCTACCTCAATACCCTTGCTGGAAACAATGTGACCAAGAAAATCCACAGATCTCAACCAAATCTCTCATGTACTAAACTTTGTGAAGAGTTGTTGGTCCTTGAGGACTTGCAGCACAATCCTCAAATGAGCTGTGTGTTCATCCTCACTCTTTGCTTAAATCAAAATATCATCGATAAACCCAATCACAAACATGTCAAGATATTGTCTAAACACTCTATTCATCAAATCCATAAATGCAGCCGGAGTGTTAGTCAATCCGAATGATAATACCAAAAAATCCTAATGACCATACCGAGTTCGGAAAGCCATCTTTGGAATGTCATTTTTATTCACCCTCAATTGGTGATAACCCAACTTAAGGTCAATCTTAGAAGTAACTTGCTCCTTATAGTTGATCAAACAAATCATCTTTTCTCGAAAAATGATATTTATTCTTCATGGTAACTTAGTTCAACTGACAGTAATCAATACACATGCGAAGTGAACCATCCTTCTTACGAACAAACAAAACTAAAGCACTCCATGGAGAGATATGTGATCGAATAAGACCCTTATCCAACAAATCTTTCAATTTCTTTTTCAATTCCAGAAATTTTACTGGAGCCATACAGTAAGAAGGAATATAGATAGGTTGCATAATCTGGGGAAAGGTGAATACCGAAGTCTATTTCCCTTTCAACAAGAACACTAGGTAGATCATCAGAAAATACTTCTGGAAACTCATTAATAATGGGGACCGACTCAAAAGTAGGGGTCTCGCAACCCATATTCCTAACCCAAATTAGATGGTATATGCAACCCTTAGCAATCATTTTTCTAGCTTTAAGACAAGAAACAAACTTACCCATAGGCATAGGATTTCCCTCTTTCCATTCTAGGATGGGCTCATTTGGAAACTGAAACTTGACCACCCGGGTTCTACAATCAATAGAAGCATAACAAGAATGCAATCAATCCATGCCAAGAATAACATTTAAGTTTAACATATTCATCTCTACAAGATCAACATGAGTGACTCTATGGGATAAGGAGACATGAAAAGTCTTATAGACTCTCTTAGCCATAATAGATTCACCAATAGGAGTGGAGACAAAAAAAAAGGATCTAACAACACATCCAGAGAGATATCAAAACTCATATCCACATATGGCATCATAAAAGACAAGATAGCATCGGGATCAAGAAAGGCATACTAATAACACTCAACTACACTTCATCAAATTCTAAGTGTAGGCAATCGCAATCAAGTATAAACCCAACAAAGAGTTGGGGTCGATCAACATGGAGTGATACAGTAGTGAATTCAATTACGAAGTGAAATGAGTGTTCAAATAGTTTGTAGAGGTAGATAATTTTGAAACAATTAAAGTAAATGCAGGGGTTTGACAATTAATGTCAAATTGGCGGATTAGAGTGACAATTAACAACTACGAACATATGGGAGTAATCAAGTAGAGAGGGATCATCGGGGATGTGATCGATTGAATACCAATTTCTCTGTATAGGTAATTAACATTTACTAAAAGTAGTTGAATAATAGTGAGTAGGCTAGGCTTTAGGTGTTATAGTCATTTCTCAATCAACTATCGCGAATCAAACGAGCTCTCTTGAACCTCGACAAGCATGACCAAGATAAACAACCCAATACCTCTATAATCTACTCTTCCAAGCGATTGGTAGGATTGATTTTAGACCCACTTTCTCAAGCTAAGTCCACAATAACCCAATCACTACAATCATCAATTAATAACTTTAATTCTAAAACCTCTTTCTCAAGCAAGCTCAGAATACTAGGCTAGAATTGCATTTGAAACTACAATTCATCAATTAAAACTCAACAACTAACTAAACCCATTTCAAATCAACAATAAATTTAGTAAATACCAACACCCATAAGCTAATTGAAGAATTCAATCACACAATAATACTCACAAGAATGGGATTTTTAGCTACACATAATAAGGAGCAAGATATAGTTACCAACTATGTCTTCTATCAGCTTGGGTAACGATCCACAAGTCTTCAAAATGCTTGAAATTAAGTTCAAAATCAATAAAACCCTAAATCTCTACTTAAAAGCTCAAAGAACAATGTTAGGGATCAAAAACCCAATGTAGGAAGTCTCAAAAACTCAAAATTATCGCCCAAAGCTTCAGAACTCCTGAACTCTCTTTTTAAAATTACATTTATACTCTTCCAAATTTCAATTTTGGAACCATTCGGCGAAATTAGTCGAGCATCGCCGAACAGGTTGGTGACTTTCCAAATGCTCATTTCCATCGCCTTCTTGGCATAACTCTTCATCACTTTCTAGTTGTAACTTTAGGCGATCACAAGTACCATCGCTAATCCATTCGGCGCTTCGTCGAAATGTCATTTTCCATCGGTGAGTTGGATTTTTCCGTGAGCTGGCCTGCTGTAACTTTTGGCAAGATGAAAATCCACTCGGCGACTCACCGAGTGGTCTTGGCGATCATCAGCTTTGCTTTGCTTTTCTTCAACTTTTTAGCTTTTCCACTCCTTTTTGCCCGGTAATGTCCTTGCCTTGCTCTTTTGCCTTTATTGCTGCAAATTAGTACTTTAACATTAGTTTAGAGCATAAAATAGGCATTGAGGACACTAAAACTCTTTATATTAAGTCTTAAATGGGTCGAAATCCCTGACTCATCAATGCCCCCAACTTGTAAAACACAAGATTGATATGTGCAATAGAAATGTCTACAAGTAGTGCTTCTCAAGACTTAATATGAATGCACATGAGGTTCAATTTACCCATACGATGTTCAATCCACCCTATGTTCTTTTAAGCATGATTCATTGGATACCCCTTTTCTTTTATTCAAGTTCCTTTGCAACATTCTCTTTCTTTTTCAATCTTTTTCTTCTTTTGCTTTTTCTTTTCTTTTTTTTTTTTTTATATGAAGGGGTTCCATCTTTTTCAATACAATCCATCAAGGGAAAATTTTTCCAACTTCTTGACTTTTCTCCTTTTTCATCACACCCCCAACTTAGGCTTTTGGCCTAAGTTAGCTATTCAAAAGGACCAATGCTTCATGAAAGTTTTAGGCAATGGGAAAAAGAGGTCAAATGTACTCAAGTTTAAACCAAGGAAAAGGGTAGGCTCAAATGTTGAAAAGCTAGGCTCACATGGTCACAAAGAGGTATAATAGTAATTTGGCTCACCCTCCACAAATTTATGCCTAAGTTCATCTGTATCATTCACCTACATTAATCAATTGGACCAACGAAGCAAGTTCTTGGTATTATCAAGCACACATTTCAAGACAACCTCACCACACATGGCATTCAACACAATAATCAATCAAGATTCTACAATTTTAGTTCGCGTGCAATGATCATCACAAGTTTCGTTTCAACAATCGGTCAGTCACAATGAGATGCTAAGAGTTCACACATGACTTATGCAACTCAATTTGCCTCATTGGAATCGCACACACATATCGTTCAATCAATAGAACTACTCAAGTCATCGATATTGATCGCAACTGACACTCAAATATGCAAGAGAACAAGCACATTCACAAACATACAATGAGGTAAAAGTTTTAATTTGGATCAAAACCAACATTTACATTAAAAACCAATGGATCAAACACCAATAGTCACAAAAGAAATTATGCATTCACAACAAGCTACCAAAAATAGATTATCCATAAAAACAACCCAAAAGAGGTAGGTATGACAATACCTCACCCCGCCAAACAAAACTAACAATTGTCCTCAATGTAAAACAAATAGAAAGTATAAAAATAAAGTTGAAAGAGAGTCAAGATCCTCCTATCAGGCTAGGCCTAAGATGAACTCTGAACATTTGAGACTCTATCAATCTGGCCGTCAGTGCCCGGCTCAGCTCCATCTTGCGCTCCACTAGAGCCGACCATCGATGTATCCCTAAGAGAAGCCTCCACGATTATCTGCATAATCGCGCCCTTGAGGTCTTCCAGGTCATCATATATTGCCGCATCTTGTGTACCAAGATCCTCCTCATCAGTCTCGGGAGCATCAGACTTGGTATTATCATCAGCCATAGGAGCATCTCCAATCGTAGTAGCCAAAGGGATCTCAGAAATAGCTGGAAACTCTATACTCGGGACCTTGAAAAGGTTCACTGTGTTGAAAAGCATAGACAGATCCGTGGATTTAAGCTCATCCATATCACGTCTTAGGTAAGTAATAGCGGCTCTCAAGGCTGTCACATCATCAGAGTGGCTCCTACTCTGCTCACATGCCTCGATTCTCATTGTGAGGGCATTTAATGCCAAGCCATGGGAAGTGATCAGCTCCCAATTCTCTATCAACTTAGCCTGAATAAGAGCTAAGGCAGAAACAATAGCCCTCTCAATCATCCCGAGGATAACAACCTCTACTCGGAAGGCACGACATCAGTAGATTGGGACAGATGGCCCATATTGAACAACATGTCCTGAGTAAATGGGGGTTGGTAAGCAACAACAACAACAGTAGAAGGAAGGGTAGCAAGAGAAGTAGAAGGTACAGTAGCAAAAATGTCAAGGGTACCGGCAGGCCCACCGGCCTGAGTAGGAGGAGTTGTGCCCGGCTATAGCATCTCCACTTCAATAACTAGGGAAGTTTCCACCAGTGCAACTCTCCTTTTCTTAGTCTCGTACCTAGTGTACTCGGCCTCGATCCTCTGGATGTCAATAGAGGAAGTGAAAGTAACTTCCACATCCGTTTTCTCCACTAAAGGCACCCGAGTACACCAGCACAACTCCGTGATCAACACCGAGAACAAGAGTGAAGTCTAACTCTGCTTGGACCTCATGGCCATCTCCTGCTTGATAATTAGGCTGAGATTTAGTCTATCCTAGTACGTGATGCACCCCAACAAAGCAACCTTCGGATGCCAGACTATATACTCGTTCTGTGAAGGCATCAAAGTGCTGCTAATAAACCCGAACCAATACTGGGTAGACATGTTCAAGTCCTTCTCTATGTGAACTCCTGCCTTAATCCATGGTGGTGTGATGTCGGAGATTAGAGGAGCCAACCACCCATTCAAGTCATCCAAGGTCTTCTTTTATATCTGAGCCACCAAGAAGTGGATCACATTCATTATACACCCTAGAAGACCATTAATGTCGGTGCTGCTGCATTTCACTCTTCTTCCCTGCACCACAACATCATCCACTGGTGCAAATGAGCTTGCCTTTTTCTTTCCCTTCAGCACTAACTCCCCATACTCAGCGTAAAATTCTCGAACCCAAGAAGGAATGTAGGGCCTTAGGGCCTGGTAAAGATCTCAAAATTGTGGAACTTGATGGTGTTCCACACTTTCAGGTAACTGTTTACCACTCCGTCTGTAGACAGTCTCCTCTCCTCTAGGATGGTCCGCAATCCCACAGCCTTTAGTCTGTTCAACGATCGGGAAGGGGGTTCCTGTACTGGTGGCACTAGAGGTACCTATTCGACTATTTGTGTTGGAGGTGGAGGAGGTATAGAAGGCACTGGTATCCTGGCTGGGTCATGGAGTGCTTTAGAGTGCAGCTTCGCTCTCCTCCTCTGTAGGGTCTGGTCATCCTATGGCTCGAATACGGAGATTGGCGATTTATCCCCCGAGTGTCCCTCAGTGTCGGACTCCGATGTGGTGAGGTGGGTGGCATAGATGCCTATACTATCACAGCTCGTCCCTACAGGACTAGGCTCCGTAGGTCCCTTACCCTTGGATGTGTTCTTCCCCCAATCAAAGGAAGTTTGGCTTCTGTGGCTAGGAAGGGAGAAACACCCTTGTTGTTGACTACACCCTGTGCTCGATTTCGGGGTGGTTGATTTCTACCTGGTACCTTGGGTCTGGCCATATCTGTAAAAAAACACAGAACAAAATAATACGTTAGAAACAGTTCAAAAAATTATCAAAGTCTAAAACCTGTAGGAAAACTCGTCGATTAGTTCAGTGAGTCGCCAAACCCATTCGATGAGCTAAGTCAGGCTCGCCAAATGTTACAGAATAGAATTGCTAAAAAATCAATACAAGTCAGTGATGTCCAGGGCCTTTCGGCGATTCACCGACACCATTCGACAAACTAAAGGTAGCTCGTAGAATGTTACAGAATATTTCCTAAAATTTAGGGCTTAGAAAGGGTGATCTAACAGACATTCGGCGAGTCGCCGAGTGAAATCGATGAGCTTAGGCATATTGCCGAATGTTACAAAAACAATTCACCAAATTTGGAGAATAAAAGGGCGATCCGGGAGTCACTCGGCGAACCACCGAGCCATTCGGTGATAGTGCTTAACTACACCTCATCCAATACTAGGTGTAGGCGATTGTAATCTAGTATAAACCCAACAAAGAGATGGGTTTGAACCCATAGGGAGAGGTATAATATGGAATTCAATTAAGAAGTAAATGTTGTGTTCTAATTGATTATAGAGGTAGACATTATCAAAACCAAGAAAAGTAAATTAATGGTTTGACAACGAATGTTAGATGAGGGGTTTAAAAGTGTCAATTATCAATTACAATAATTACGAAAACCTAGGAGTAGATAAGTAGAGAGAAATTTTTGGGGATGTGATTGTTTATAAGCTAATTTCTCTATATGGGTAATCGTAATTTACTAACAATGGTTGAATCTCAATGGGTAGTCAAGTAGAGAGGGATCCTCGGGGATGTGATCGATTGAACACCATTTTTGCTATATTGGTAATTAACATTTACTAAAAGTTGTTGAATCTTAGTGGGTAGGCTAGGCTAGGCTTTAGGTGCAATATTCATTTCTCAATCAACTATCGCAAATCAAGTGAGTTCTCTCGAACCTCGACAAGCATAACCACGATAAACAACGCAATACCTCAATTAGTCTACTCTTTCAAGCTAGATTTGTAGGATTGAGTTTAGAACTACTTTCTCAAGCTAAGTCCACAATAACTCAATCACTATAATCATCAATTAATAGCTTTAATTCTAAAACCTCTTTCTCAAGCAGGCTTAAAATACTAGGCTAGAATTGCATTTGCAACTACAATTCATCCATTAAAACTCAACTACTAATTGAACCCACTTCAAATCAACAAAAAATTTAGTAAATAATAACACTCATAAGCTAATTGAAGCATTCAATCATATAATCACCCCCCAAGAATGGGGGTTTTAGCCACACATAATAAAGAGCAAGAAATAGTTACCAACTATGTTTTCCATTAGCTTGGGTAACACTCCACAAGTCTTCAAAATGCTTGAAAATAAGTTCAAAATCAATAGAACCATAAATCTCTATTTAAAAACTCAAAGAACAGTGTTAGGGATAAAAAAAAATCCAATGTAGGAACTCTCAAACTCAAAACTATCACCCAAAACTTTAGAACTCTGGAACTCTCTTTTTAAAATTGTATTTATACTCTTCCAAATTTTCAATCTAAGAACCATTCAGTGGAATTAGTTGAGAGTTGCCGACCAAGTCGGCGACTCGCCAAATGCTCATTTCCATCTCTTTCTTGGCCTGACTCTTCATCACTTCCTTGTTGTAACTTTAGGCTATCACAATTACCATTGTTAATCCATTTGGCTCTTCGCCAAAACGTCACTTTCCATCGCCGAGTTGGCTTTTTCCCTGGGTTGTCCTACTGTAACTTTTGGCGAGCTGAAAGCCTTTCGGGGACTCGCCGAGTGGTCTTGGCGATCATCAACTTTGCTTGTCTTCAATTTTTCTAGTTTTTTCACTCCTTTTTACCTAGTATGTCCTTGCCTTACTCTTTTGCGTTCATTGTTATAAATTAGCACTTTAACATCAATTTAGAGCATAAAATAGGCATTTAGGACACTAAAACTCTTTATATTAAGCCCTAAATAAGTCAAAATCCTCTACTCATCAGCTAGCCTGAAAAAGTCAATTGTGTTACTTTGGAGGTATATTGAGGCATCTTTCAGTACTTACGGGCATGAATGCATCACCCCTAAGCAACGACGTGTTCATATGAAACCATGTATCGTGTATGAAAGGCAATAAGCTAAGCAATAAGCTAACTGAGATGATATCATAATAATGAAAGTAATCAAGTAAGGAATTCAAGAGTAAAATTAGCGTATGACAATTGAGTCTATATACCCCTATCAGTAGTCTCCTAGCCCCATGAAATTCACATAGCCCTCTTAGGTTACAATATATTCCCATAGGAAGCACACATCTTAGGGATAAATATAATTATATAGGCAAAACATATCCCTCTTAGGCATTGATGTGTCAGCATTTAATGACACATGTGATGCTTTAACTAGGAATACTTAGTGCATATTTAAGTAAAAACAATGTCTTTTGATAGTTTTCTCATTGTGTTGGTTTAGAAATCAGTCAAGGAGATAAAGAAAGCGAAATGGAGCTAAGTTTTAGGAGAAAAGCCCCACCTGACAAACTGTCAGACCTTTTATAGGTCGTCATATGCACCATCACACCGATAGGAAATTCAAGAACTCTCTAAATTTTATTACGAAAATGGTGATTATCACTCAGATTCCATGATGGTTCATCCAAGCCAATGTCAAACCTACATAAATCTTCACAATTCTCTGAAGTTTTGTGATAGCCAAGACGAAGTACTGTCACGCTTGTGAAGGGCTATTAGACACACCATCAAATGACCCTCAGAATTTCTGGTTTTTGTTTTTAAATTTTAAATTTCCTGAAACTATAAATACTATTTATAGGGTTTTATTTTATCTATCTTTTATCAATAAGACGATATCTTCTAGGACTTAGATTGAACCAAAGTTCTTATCGGCTTATTGACATCAAAGTATTGATTATCTTTAACTTTTGTAAATAATTACTTCTTGAACGAATGTGATTTTATTTCTTGTTTCATTAACCATGAGTGGTTAAATTCCATAACAAAGGGTTGTGGAATCCATGACAACTTGACCTAAAACTAGGGTTTTATGAAATGAATCATGTATTACACTTGTGTGTCTTATTATCTCTTTCATCCTTATTGATTTCTAATGGTTGCAAACATTAGAACAATCCTTAAGTTTAGTTTGTTTTAGTAAAACGGCTAATACTTGGAAAAAAGTTAATAACAAGATTTTGAGAATTTGAACTCATTTAATGGTTAATACTGTAACATGATTAACTATCTTGAGAATTTGTCAATTAAAATGAGGGTTAACACTTTTAGTTCAAAATAATAAAAGTGATATATATTTAACTTGGTTGAGAAATAGTTAAGTGTAACTTAATTTGATAAATTTTTGTACTCGCAGCGGAAGATGAAGTTATGTGTTAACCTAAAAATGGTCAAACATTCATGATGAACACAATCATGGTTACTTCTGTTTGATTGATTCAATACTAAGTGATATTGTAAATTTCTACTAGATGAAAAGTTATTTTAAATCAAAAATAAAAACTTCTCATATTTCTCATTTTGTTTCGAAAGTAAGTAACTAATAGTCAGATAACCTCATAGGACTTAGTTTTAGCTGTAATCCCTTTGGTATTTGATTCCAACCTAGTTGGTAACTATATTTGATGATGAACAATTTATAGTTCCTAATTGAGATGTAAATTTGAGTGTATTAAACTTTGGAGTCGTTGTCGAGGAATACAATTGTCAATTAATTCAAGTGTGTGTTATTTCAATATTAATCTTATTTCCTAATTTTTACAATTTCTTTCTTATTTTTGTTTCGTGAAGGATATCGGTTAGTGCATGCCAAGTACCCAAAGTAAGTGAGAACCTTTAATTTCTTACAACCTTGAGGTTGAAATGTATATTTGAAAGAAAATAAGTGCACAAAAGAGTGAAGTGATGAGGTTAAAAGACATTTTTAGGCTCAAGCCCAGCCAAATTCCAACAATTGTAACAATAAAAATAATTTTAATGTTGGGGATGAACTTGATGGTGAGGAAGAAGATCTTCTATGATTTTTGGGGTCAGCCAAACAACAATGCGGTTGAGATTGTTCCATTTGTCTCTAAGTGAGGAGGCAATAAAGTGGCTGAATGAGTTTCCACATGACTCAATCACCACTTGGAGAGAGCTAAGAGATGCATTGTTGGAAATATTTTTCCAACCTTCAAGAACTTGAAATTGAAGGATGAGATTAATGATAATGGTCAAACTACTTTAAAAATAATTAGAAGAGTAAGTAGTCGTTAGCAATAAAAATACCCAACAAAAGAGTTGGGGTCAAATCCTACAAGGAGTAATACAGTGTAAAGATTTCAATTAGAAAATTAAGAATGAAAACAATTCATTGTAGCAATAAGAGAAAATGGGTGGATGATTCTATAAAATTTACGAAAAGGATTTTGGTAGCAATTTTCAAAATTAAACTAAAATCAGTGTTTCAAACAAGTAAGAGGTGATATAGGGGTGTGGGGATTGGCATTGATGTTAAATAGGGGTAAAAGTTCTTGCTCAATAGTGCTAAACAAACATGGATAAGATAGGTAATCTTCAATGACACTAATCTTCTTTCATTCTCAAATTATCATATTATAGAATCTCTTTTCGGTCTCATCTATGTGAATCCCAAATCTACCCAATACCTTTCTAAAATATCTTTCAAGAAGATTTAACAACAAGAATTGAACCACAATTTCTCTTTCGAGCAAACTATAAAAATCAAACCTAAATTGCATGCATCAAGCTATTTACCCACTTCAATTAATATCTTTTGAACATCAATCGAAAATCTAGACTAGGATTAAGTTTGCAACCTTAACCCATAAATTAATTTCAACTCTCCAATGGCTGAAAACATAATTGGTAGACTTTCTTTTCCTTTTATGATGCTTGGCTAAAACCCCAATTCTAGGAGTGTGTTTATGGGGTTGAGTTTTGATTTAATTGAGTGGGTCTTGTGTCTTGCTCTATTTTATTACTATTTATCTTGAGTTTTTTTACTCAAATCCATGGATAAATAGTAATAAAATAGAGCAAGACACAAGAAATCAACACTCAACCCCATAAACACACTCCTAGAATCATCCTAAAAGGAAAAGAAAGTATACCAATTATGTTTTCAGTCATTGGAGAGTTGAAATTAATCAATAATATTCAAGACTCACTTTGATTTGCACCCTCAAATGTCAATTACAAGAGTGTTTGAAGAACCCCAAAAACTAAAAATATTTCTCAAAGGGTAAAAGAATAAAGATGTGAAGTCTCTCTAAAATCTTACACAAAATCTCAAATAAAAATGTGATATATTTTTCTCTCTCCTTTGGACTATTTATAATTTTGTCAAAATTAGTCCACAATTCCATGTTCGACCTGTTCGGTGACATTAGTTAGGCTCACTTTTCTGATTCGGCGGATCGTCGATTGCCTTTTAACTCGCCCTTTTTTTGCTTCAAGCTTCGAGTGTTTGAACCTCAGTTGGAGAACTCGATTGAGTCACCCTTTTTCATTCGGTAGATCGTCGATTACCACCTTGTTTGCACTTTTAGCTTCCATTTTTACTTGAGAGTTTGTCACTTTCTGCAATGGACTCTTAGTTCGCTCATTCAACTTCGGCGAATCACTGTTTAAACTTTAGTCCACTAACCTATCTTGAGTATTTTTAATTGTGCACTATCAACATGGGCGAGGTCAGGCCAATTGGGTGATCCATCTTTTGGTTAAGCGACTACTAGTTGGGATTTTGTACTCCTTTCAATGTTTTATTTTCTCTTTTTCGTGTATTCATTTTTGCCTTGTCCTTTAGCCTTCATAGCTGCAAAATATCATCTGAATAGGACATAAGTAGGCATTGAGGACGCTAATTGTTGAACTAAAAAGACCTCAAATGAGTGAAAATCTACCTTGCTTGTCCTTGATGAGTGGTAGATTTACACTCATTTGAGGCCTATTTAGTTCAACAATTAGTGTCCTCAATGCCTAATTTTTCCCCAACAGAGATACATTGTAAAATCGATAGGAGAAGTTATATCATGATGACGAACTAAATGGGTAGAACAACTTCCATCAAGGACGTAGGCTGAGAAAATTAATAGCTATTTGAATCTAACTCTGCTGGGTTTCTTGTTTAAGAACGTTCTTTCCAGAGAAAATGAAGAAGATGACCTTATATAAAAGTCTCACCGACATGGCCCCCTTGACATGCATGCTTGTGTCATATCGCGAAAATGTGAGTATCTCTTTATTTTGAAGTTATGTGGAAAAACAATTTGATGTGTTGGAAACTAGACTTATAGACCTTCAATTTAATACTTTGTGGGCCCCATAAGTCTTTATAGATTGAGAGAAAATATCTGAGACATTTGACTCTCGGAGAAAACTTTACAAAGGAACTTGTTATAACTTTTGCTACCTTTTATTTATCAACTTTCTTGACTTCAAAACTTAGCATACAATCATTGAACAATTTAAATAAGTCAAACCACATTATTTTTAATCTATTAAACACTATTTTTCTTGTCACGAAGGTATGAGTTAATTTAGACATTCCAAAAGGATAGTGTATTACATTAGTATTTTATTTGAATTTTATGTTTATTATTTTTTAAATAAAGACAAAGTTTATACATTCAGTTGTTGAGAGAACAAACATCTTAACTATTTAATATTTAGATCTTAATGCCTATATCTTAATATATCAGATATGTATACAGATTCAAACCTCTAAATCTCAATGCACATTTTAACATTCATATATGTATTCAGACCTCTAAATCTTAAAGAAAACAAATGAGGCCTTAATGTGATTGTTCAGATTTTTATCTTTAGAGAGCATATTCAATCATATTTGGTCACTTAAATAGCTAATATTAAAATTATGTGATGGAACTTTTTGTTTGTACTTCAATTTCTATAATAACAAAAATTAATTATGAATTATATATATATATATATATCAAAAAATACTTAGCATGGAATCTACGTGTAACACGTTACACACATCCAAAAAATTTAATCGATATGAAATAATAAATTAAATCTTTTAATTTCTTAAATTAAACAACTATTTTTTTTAAAAATGTTATATTAAACACCTAAAAGTAGACATTTATTTTATGGAAAATTTTGCAAATAGCTACTATAATAAAATTAATTATGCTCCATAGCTATAATTTGCGCATTTACAGGTTGTAGCTACAGTTTAAGCTGTCTCGTTTGTATAATTCGCATGTGGATTTGTATAATTTTTGGGTACATTCGTATAATTCTACTATTTTTGTATAAACTCGAAATAACTAATTTATACAAACATAAACATCTAAACTTTAAGTAGTTATACAAATTATATTATACAAAATTATATTATTAACAAAGTATATTATACATATTCCGAATTATACAAACGTGCAAATTATACAAAATTTAAAAATTGAGCCGCGTAATTGTAACTAAAAATAGATCTCGAATTGTAATTAAAATAATTTATAGTTATATGAGAAAATAGTCAAATACCTCCCTAACCTATAATCGAATTCTCAACTACACACTTATATTTTATGAGTGTCCTATTACCCCCTTAAACTATTTTAAAACTGAATAAATGCACCTTAAATGCTGACATGGCGCAGAGAGTGTGTTCACTCTCTTAAAGACATTTGAGAGATAAAGAACTGATCAAAAAAATATTTCAAAAATATTTTAATCTTTTGTTAAATACATTTTCCAACTTTTACCTTTAATTTTATTTTCTTTACTTTTTCCATTTCTTTTTCCTTTATCATTTTTCGTCCTCTCTCTCTCTCATCACTCAACACCCTCCCTACCATTGTTGAACCACTATGGCAGCCCCATCTACTCACCCATCTTCTAATACATTTTCATAATTTGTCTCACAATTACTCACAATCCGATTTATAGATTTCAAGCTTCAAATCTTATTTTTTGTGTTTATAGATTTAAGTTTCCTTGTTTTTTTTGTTTTATTTTTTCCTTTTACCTTTTTTTTCTCTTTTTGTTTTCTCTTCACCGGAGCAACACCGACGGCCTCAACTTCACCACCAAGTCGCCACTCGCGCTGTCAATCGCCATCTACCTCCATCGTGAATCGCCACGTTCATTTTTAAAGTTGCTAAGCTCTCAATAATTTCAACCAAAATCCAAAACCCACTTTGAAAAATCAAATTTTGAAGTCTCCAAATATTGAACACTATCACTCTTTTTGTGTTCATCACTAATTTTCCATTCAACCCAAGGATGAATTTTCAGATGTTAAGAAGGTTATGAAGAAAATTTCACTCAATGACTTCTAAATTTATATTTGCTTTGTTAGTTTGAAAAATAATTTGGTCAAAGTAAAGAAAAAATGGAGCAAGAAAGGAAAGGGAAGAGAAAGAGAAGAAGGATATTATAAAAGGAAAATTAGAATAAAGGAAAAAATAATATTTTTTTAATTTTTGAAAAGGTAAATGGCGTGGCAAGCACGTGTCATTTACTTTTTGATATAAATCTGGGTGTGAGCAGGGGGTATATATTATACTTTTAATATCTTCAGGTGTGTATAAAATAGAGAAATATAGAGTTCAGGTGGGTAATAGGACACCCGTAAAGTTGGAGTGTGTAGTTGAGATTTCGGGTATAGATTGGAGGGATTTTAGACCATTTTCTCTAGTTATATTAATTAATTAATTAGTATATATTTAATTATCCATGTAATTTTCCCTTTATTTTTTTTAACAGAGTGAAAAAGAACAAATGGAGAAAGAGTATTAGTGAAACTAAAATAAAAGGTACAAATTGTGAAATCAAATTGTCAAAATCACCGTGTGTTTTAAAAAAAAGATAAACAAAAGAACAATCATTTGGGCAATACATGTGAAGACACCATCATAGAAAGGAGCTTTATTATTTATTAATTAAAAAGAAAAATAAGAATAGGTTATTTTATTAAGTAGGTAATTATTTCTTATTTGACAAAGTAAGACCTGGTGAGCGGTATGTATGTTGGAGCATAATTAATTAATTAATTAATTAATTAAATAAAAGAAGGTTCATTAATTTATGTGTTTATCAAGAAAGATTCTAGGAATTTCCTTTTTCTTTTAAAGTTAGAGAAAAGGGGGCCACTCTTTTTATCCTCACATTGCGCAGCTCATACAGAATTTTACTCAATATTCCCTTTATTTCATATTAATTCAAGGGAAAAAGGACAGTTATAAGTTTACAACCCCTACTACATCTGCCTTTACTATATTTCGTACGTTTCGTAAATGATATGCAGATACTCTCCGTCATATTTTTGGGATATTGGTGCTCCTACCGTCCAAAAATTAGAGTATATATACCCTTTATACTATCGTAAGGGCAGATATGACCAGAAAATTTGGTCAGAATTTGGCCAGAAATTTAAAAAGTCTATAATATCCTTTTTATTTTAAAATAAACTGATTTTTTTTATTTTTTAATTAAAAGGTATTAAAATTAAAAAGGTAAAAATGTTCAAAAAGGTAAAATGATATAATGTGAAATATGTTATTTTACCTTTTTGAACATTTTTACCTTTTTAATTTTAATACCTTTTAATTAAAAAATAATTTTACCATTCTGGTCAAATTCTCGCCAAATTTTCTGGCCAAAAGGATTTTTCTTGTTTTATATTTATCATATCCTATAATAAAGTTTGATATTTTCTAGGAAACAAATTGCAATATTTATAAAGTTATATTTATGATTTCACAAAGGATAATAGTGAAAAGTATGATCCAAATTATGTCCTTCAATTTTTTTTTCTTAAAAAATGTGCATTGCCTCACAATTAAGTTAATACTCCTCTATCCAATAATACTGGTCGACTATTGACTTTGCACACTTCTTAAGAAATTATAAGCAGAGAGTGATTTACTATATCACTCTTTGAATATAATAAATATAATATTTTGAAAAATATAATAGGGAATTGACTATAAATGACTATAATTAATAATAAAAATAAATTAAAAACTAAATATAAAACTATTTATTAATTTTATAAAGCGAATAAGATTGGTGGATATCCTAAAATAATATAATCAACCATTATTGTTGGACTGAGTGAGTATTGAATAGAGAAAGTACTTTCTAATATACTCTTTCTACACTTCTTTTCTTTCTCTTTTTGCATTGGGCAACAGCATAATACCATCCTCTATAAAGTAACTTTTCCCTTTTTCTTTTATCTTTAATAAAACATTTTCTTCAATTTATCGGCACATACCCACTTGAGATGCTGGAAAAACTTTATTACATTATCGGCAAAAATATTTTTTTTTAAAAGAAACCTTGTGATTATAAATTAAAAAATACATATAATAAATTAAAAATATTTTTTGATCTTATACTTTTTAAAAGTACCATATAAAAGTTATCAAAAATTTGAAGAAACCATTTTTATTTTAAATTAAATATTTATTCTTTTGTTTCCTTTCAAAATTTTATACCAGTCCCAACTAAAAGTTACAATAAGTAATATAACATATCAAAATATAATTGGATTTAATTTCGTTTATCATATGATTTTTAAAATCGATAAAATAAATCCATTATTATTGATGTAGAAAATAAATTTAAATAGTTATGTAATAAAAAGTATGTGATATAATGTTTTTTTTTTTAAAATCATACCTAATATAAAAAGTCTGAAGAGAAAAAACTTGCCATTATTTAAAATGAAAAGTGGTTATATTACTTTCTCCGAGAAAAATTTAAAAGAACATTAGTATATTTTTATTATTAAAAAATATTTTAGTAATTAAAGGAAATTTTATAGTCAAAATATACTCCCTCTGTTCCAATTTATGTGACATTTTTCGTTTTTCGAGAGTTAAACAGTTTAAGTTTGATAAAAAATTTACGCATGGAGTCTTCAATTTTTTTGAAATGAAATTTATATATTTGTAAAATATGTAAAAAGTACTATAATTCAGAATAATTGATAATTTAAAATGTATAAAAGACTTAAGAAAAATTTACGTTCAAAAATAAACTTATTTGAATTTTAAAATTTGAAAGGTGTCATATAAAATGGGACGGAGGGAGTATAAGATAAAAGGATTATTTTAGTTTGGAGTATAAAGTTTAGACTGGCAAGCACTAGTTGTTACAGTTTGATTTTCTTTATTTAACAGTTGGTATAAAGTTCGTAGGTGGTATATGGAGTAGTAGTGTGTTGTTCGAATCTCTGGTACAAAATTGCTTTCCTGAATAGACAAAAGAGTTTGAGTGTTTCCTTTGAAAACTGGTAAATTTTGTGTTTTGGTGTATAGTGTTGAGTTGGAGTGAGTTTGTGAAAAAATGGCAGGTGGAGGAGCAGCTCCAGCAGCAAAGTCAGATGACCCAGCGCCACATCCAACAAAAGATCAGCTTCCTAATGTTTCCTATTGTATTACTAGTCCTCCCCCATGGCGTGCGTAACTCTCTCTGCCAAACTGATTTACAGAATTTGTTTCACCTAACTAATAGCTGTTTGATGAGTTGATTGATTGGTATTTTTATTCTAAACCGGTCTCAATTCCGGTTTGCAATAAATTGGCAACTAATTATGTTCGAGATGTTGAAAATTTTCTAATATGGGAACAGCTATGAGGTCTCCCTTCTTTTGGTAAAAATGATAGGTGTATTTTTCGTGTATATAATGTGGGTCTCCCCTCCCCTGTAATAACTGGAATCTCTTTTGAAGTTTCTTTATTCTTATAGTTAAATAAACGTCATTTACCATACCCATATCAGGTTAGATCAAAGTCTCACACAACTTGTTCAAGAGTTTCATGGCCAGTAGGCTCATTTTGTGAAACTAATATATTGGTGGTTGGCATAAAGTGCTTAGTATGTTTCCTCCTAGTGCTTTTGAACAAAGAGTCAAAGACATAACCAAACACTTGTCTGTACTAACATCTTTAAATATGGTTTTACCAATTTCACCGTAATCTGGATGTTGTATCATGTTTATTTTGTTTTAATTGTTGGAATGCAGCTGAGGCTATCCTTCTTGGATTTCAACATTATCTTGTTATGCTTGGTACAACAGTTATCATTCCTACAGCGTTGGTTCCTCAAATGGGAGGTGGAAATGTGAGGCCTTTTAACACAATTAAGCTGTTTAACTGCATAACCCATGATTGATTTTTGACCTCAAATAGTGTTATCCTTCTTAAATGGAATATTACGTGACTTTTTGCAGGAGGAAAAAGCAAAAGTTATTCAGACGGTGCTATTTGTTTCTGGGTTGAACACCTTGTTGCAGACTTCCTTTGGAACTAGGCTGCCTGCTGTGATTGGCGGGTCCTATACCTTTGTTGCACCTACAATTTCAATAATCCTTTCTGGTCGGTGGGAAGACCCAGACCCTGTCTCGGTTGGTCTCTTCAGACATTGTATTTCGTCTTCTGTGTGAATATGCAATGAATCTCAGCATTTGAATGTCAAAAAAGGAAATAACAACTAGTTTTTAATTATTAGCATTTTAGCAATTTTAAACAAGCTGCTTATTGTTTTCTTTTTATGATTCGTATTGTTCTATATTCCTTTTAATTCTCTAATGGAAGGGCAGATATGTGGAGACACAGTGTAAGACATTATGAGACTCATCTTTTGCATTTTAGAGATATTCGGTCCTTATTGATTGTAAACATCTCCTATGACTCATCAGAGATTCAAGAAGATAATGCGAGCCACCCAAGGTGCACTTATTGTTGCTTCAACACTTCAGATTGTCCTGGGTTTCAGTGGTCTCTGGCGCAACGTTGTAAGGTTTGTCAATGTCACAATGCTTATGCATGCCGTAAACTATACATTACCTATAGCATAATTCATGCTTCAAGTTGTGCTTCTCTATGCACACCCCGTTCATAATTCTCATGTAGTACCTTCTCTTTCATCCATCATTTTGGTGAAGTGATATAATTTTCTGTACTTTGCATAGTGTTCCTCTATACTAGTGCATCAAGCAAAACTTCAAAAGATTATTCTTGTGGTTTATTGTTCTGCATGTTCATGTGGAAACTAGATCTTGTTAACATTTTATGTTCTGTGGATTCATAGGTTTCTGACCCCACTTTCAGCTGTTCCGTTGGTGTCTCTTGTTGGCTTTGGGCTTTATGAGTTTGGTTTTCCTGGGGTAAGTATATAACCTCGTTGCACTGATTCTGAAGTATCAATCCTATAGTACATTACATGTTTTCTGTTTGGTGGACTTGTTCCCCAGTTTGCTGTTATAGTGAAAAAAAAAACATCTTATCTGTTTAGGTTGCCAAATGTGTTGAAGTTGGGTTGCCACAGTTGATCCTCTTGGTCATCTTCTCTCAGGTGAGATGCTATTTGGGAAATCAAAATTTCCTTTGGAAAATTATTTATGTTGGAGGGCATGATTAGACATGAAACAAAGAAAGATAACTTGGTGGTTATTGCAGTATTTGGCCCATCTGATACGCCCAGGGAAGCATATCTTTGATCGCTTTGCTGTTCTGTTCACTGTGGCAATCGTATGGATTTATGCATACATTCTTACTCTGGCTGGGGCTTATAATGGGAAGCCACAAAGGACCCAGATAAGCTGCAGAACTGATCGGGCTGGACTTATTGGTGCTGCTCCCTGGTAAATAATCTTCTTTTATTATTTTCCAGGGGATATTCTTGTGCCTTTTTTTTTTCATATCCTCTAGGCATAATGGAGGAATGCTTGTGCACATTAATTGCCGTTAATTCTTGCACACAATAATTAACTTACATCATACTGTGGTGAAAAAGGTACAAGATAAAATAGACTGATAGGTATCTGAAAATCATTAGTCTGATTTTCTTGTTTAAGACTGCAACGTTGTTTCTTTCTGAAGTTGCCTACACTTTGGAAATGGTAAAAGCTATTGTATTTACTTTTATAATCCTTGGACCAAACTCCATCTTGATGAAGCATAATCAGTCCCAAGGTTGGATAAATTAGTGGAGTTCTGGTTGGTTAATATTCAGCATAGAAAGCCTAACTATGCAAAGAGTTCATGTAGCCAACTCTAACTAATTGGAATTGAGGGGTCGTTGAATAATCGATATTATTGCGCACATAAAAAATTTCTTCTCTTCTCCACTTCATCAGTCCATGTTTCCACTAATGACCGATTGTCATGGAACATGATGCAATTCTCAAAAGTAAAGCTTTCCACTTTGCTTAGTAGGTTTGTTTAAGTGCCTGTATTCGCTAGCTTTCTACTAGATTTCTCCATCAGTGTATCAAAATGAGGCTTTTAGTTCCAACGTAACTGAGTGACTGTTGGGTTGGATGCATTTTCCGAAATACTTCACTAGAAACAAAAAAAAAAAAACAAAACAAATAAGAGCAACATGTTGAAAGGAAAACAATTTTTGTTTTGTGAAAACCAATGTTGTAACTGACAAAAACTGAACATAATGAATTTTTTTTTCAGTTTAACAGAAAACCCAAGAAAGAAAAGAAGATTAGCTTGTTCTTCCTGCTGAAACCCTCCTTTTTTTAGAAAGTCCTTTCACTTTGGACTTACTTTCTTCATGATGTTATCTAAACAAGGTATACTGCCCCGTTACATTTTATATAACAATATTTGATCAGCAAGAAGTTGTAGATGTTAATTTGACTTATATATTTTATTAGTAATACATAGTGGAAGAAAATATTAAAGTAATGGTTGAAAAGGTAGTTTATTAGAGAAAATTACAGAACATACTTTCAAAGTTCATAATGAATGTGGTGTCTTGAAAATTATGAAACTTGTATCAAGATGGACTTGTATCAACTACTATATTCTCCGCTTCCTTTTTTCTCATGTTTATTTTTTAACTAATTCCAATCATCTTTTTGTATTTCATTTTTTAATTGTTTTTTCTTTTTTTGTCTCTTTCTTTTTATGTTTCTATGTACTAACTCATTGATCTAATACATGATACTTTATTGAGTTGTTGTAATATTTTCATAATTTGCCGAATTATCTGCAGGATTAGAGTTCCATATCCTTTTCAATGGGGAGCACCTTCATTTGATGCTGGTGAAGCATTTGCTATGATGATGGCGACATTTGTTGCTCTCGTAGAGGTTTGTCATCCATCAGAACTTTGATACATAGTGAATATCTAGCATTTTCCCACTTCGCTCCCTTGTTGACTCAAATCCCCCAAACTCAAGGGTGGATGAGAAGGGTGCTTTCCTCTCGAGCTTAGCTCTCGTCTATATAGTCTGGCATGCTTACAAATATTTTAGGTCCGCGTTTCTCTTTTGATATTTCTTTTGCTTTGTTATGTAGTACTCTACTTGCATTAGGATGCAATGAATATAATGACTCCTCAGGTTGTTGGTTCAGCTTACATATGTTACTTGTTAACCTGCAGCTCTCTCTCTCTCTTTCTTATTTCCCCTGCGCTGCTCTTCCCTTCTTTAACTTCTTCATTGTTTCTTTAATTTCATCGACAATATCCCTTGTTAGTGAGTATGGCTACTTTTATGCTTGTCAATATGTTGGGCTAAAGCTAATCTCTTTCTTGCTTGTGCTTTCTGGTGTTTCAGTCTACTGGTGCTTTTATTGCAGTTGCAAGATATGCAAGTGCCACTCCCATGCCACCATCCATACTCAGCCGGGGCGTAGGTTGGCAGGTAAACAGATGCTGCCCCCCTGTAAACTCCCCTCCCTAGTCCCAACATTTTCTAATACAATGACTGAAAAGGGTAAATGCGAACAATTTTGTTATTTTGTTGAATTTGAACACAGAATCAAATGCATAGGGTGGTTTGAAAGGTTTATATGGATAGTCATGACATTGTTTCAGTCTTCCCAGATTAGCCTTTTCCACCAGAAGATTTCACCTTTGGTATTACAAATTTCTTCAGCTCGTACCCCAAAATTTCTTCAGCTAGTATCCCATGTCTGTCACATGACTCTTCAGCTAAATACCTGCCTGTCACATGACTCTCTCCATGCATTGCGCGAGTAAATGTGTGATGTGTCCACTCAATCGAAGCCGGAGCTTTTTTTTTTTTTGATTTGGGGGTGGGGGAATGAATGAGAGTTTCTGGATCATGGAAAGAGAAAGTACCTTTTATATTCTCTTATCTGTTTTTATTTATTTAGGGGAGGTGGGTGGGGGGTGGGGTGTATAAGGGCATCTATGGAAAGACAATTAATTTGGAGCTCTCCATTTGATTCACGAGAAGGATGAGTGTTCTTGCACTTCCTCACTCTGATCTCTCGCCAACGTGCTCCCTAATTATCATCATATGACGAACCTTTTTGCTATATTTACTTTCCAAATTCTTGTTATGTCAGGGAATTGGCATTTTACTGTCGGGTTTGTTCGGCACCGGGAATGGATCTTCTGTATCTGTGTAAGTACACGCGAAATCTTCTACAGCACAATAAGATAGAAGAAATTAGTTATCTAAGACGAATTAACTTTCTCTTCATACACATGCAGTGAAAATGCTGGTCTTTTAGCACTAACACGTGTTGGCAGCCGAAGAGTTGTTCAGATATCAGCAGGGTTTATGATTTTCTTTTCAATCCTTGGTAAATGTCCTGTACAAGTATTTTCTTGATTTTCGCTGATATTTTATCCCTCCCCCCCCCCCCCCCCCCCCTCCTTCCTCCTCTTTTGCATGTTATTTTATCTAAATGCACTTTGTTTCTTTTCAGGAAAATTTGGTGCCGTCTTTGCTTCGATTCCAGCACCCATTGTAGGCGCTCTGTATTGCCTATTCTTTGCTTATGTAGGTACGTAAATATACAAGGGAAGCCCTGTGTCATGATCACTACCAATATGTTGTTCACGTTATGACGAGTTGGTGATTTCTTGTTTTCTTAGGGGTTGGAGGCTTAAGCTTTCTTCAGTTCTGCAATCTTAATAGTTTCCGTAACAAGTTTATATTAGGTTTCTCAATCTTTTTGGGTTTATCAGTACCACAGTACTTCAATGAATACACTGTGATTGCTGGTTACGGACCTGTTCACACACATGGACGATGGGTATAGCAATTAGCACTAGCTCAATACATTTTAACATTTTGATTTCATTCAATTATTGAGAGGTCGCTGAAAAGAGTTACTTGTGCTTTGTTATTCTTCAGTTCAACGACATGGTGAACGTTCCCTTCTCATCGGAAGCTTTTGTTGCTGGCATCTTGGCTTATTTCCTGGACAACACAATGCACAAAAAGGAGAGTTCGACAAAGAAAGACAGAGGCAAGCCGTGGTGGAACAAATTCCGGTCCTTCAAGAGTGACACAAGAAGTGAGGAATTCTACTCTCTTCCGTTCAATCTCAACAAGTATTTCCCGTCAGTATGAGATCATATTGAGGAACAAAACAAAAGGGTTCATACACCATAACACGGGAGTCCCTTGTCAATGAATTATTCATCTGCTGCTACACATATTTTCTTTTATATGTACCCAGTTACATGCAAAAAAAGGAAAGCATAACTAGTCTGACCATTTTGAAGTTACTTAGTGAATTTGTTTATTTTTATTTCTCTGTTGTAAATTGATGGATATGTGGATTTAAGTAGCAATATAGCAAGTTTGGTGTTTTCTAGTCGTTGCAAAAATCTAACCACCCAACAAGCTCCTTTAGCCACTTAATTGTCGTTTTTCGTCTTCGAATTGTAAAATTGTTAGCAAGTATTTCATATTTATAGCTTATGAAGTAAAGATATCAACGATGTAAATTTCAAATTAAAATATATGATATAAAGTTAGGGTAATAAAACTGTGGTTCAAAATTTTTGATAAGTTAATATAATGATACCGAAATAGTATTGTGCTGCTTTAATATAAGGGAAAAGGGTCAGATATATCCTTAACTTTGTCATTTACAGTTGATATACCTTTGTTATGAAAGTGACTCATATATACCCTTACCGTTACACAAATAATCCACATATACCCTTACCGCTACAAAAGGAGCTCACATATACCCTTCATCTAACGGAAGTGATAAAAAATAGTTTTAAATTTATTTTTTTGACTTTATTATTTTTTTTAAAAAAATCATGTAGGGTATATATATGATCCTTCTAGCAAAGTTCAAGGTATATTTTATTTTATTTTTCATACAAAAGTTATTTTTTGACTTCTTTGATCATTATTATTCGAGTTTCTTATTCTTTTTTTTTCTTTCACTAGTCTTTGGGAATGTGCGTTGCACATTTATCTCCTATTATTTTCATAAAATTTGTACATGCCTAATTTTATATCTCAAACCCACGTTTTCAAAGACTATTACTTTTATAAAATTTGTACATGCCTAATTTTATGTATTATTCTACTAAGTATGTGTTTAGTCAAACACAACAATGTCATCTAATTTTAACACAATTTTAGTTATTACTCTCACTAATCCTTTTTAGTTGTCATATTGCGCTTTTTGAGAGTTAATTTGACTAATTTTTTAAAGTTAATTTTAGATTACACTAATTTGATATTTTGAAATAAGAATTTAGATATTCAAAAACTATACGAAAAGTATTATAAATTGCAATTTTTTTCATATCTATATGATGAAAAAATACATCTGAAAATGTTAGTTAAAGTTTATATCATTTGACTATTAATAAGAAAATAGTAACAACTACAAAAGAACGGAGGAGGGTGTAGTTCACGAAATAGGAAATGTTGAAATATGTAAAACTAATTAACATAATATAACATCTAACATTATCGGAGCTGCTGACATAGAATTAGCATTGATACTTATAATATTAAAAAATGATTAGAGCACTTAAATAGGACTAACTTGCTTTTTACCAACCAAAAAAAGGCACAAGTATATAAATAATGATGAACCACATTCAAGGCAACCATGCTATTCCCATGTATACATGTCTAGTAACTCCATTATTTTTAGAATGTGATATATAATCTTTAGGTTTATTCAAAAGTATGTAATCTTAATTTGGTTAAAAGATGCAACAAGAAAGTAACCAAAAACTTCATTTCATATACCAAATATCTTTTCAAGAAGCAACATATATTAGGCAATCAGGATTACATTCCCATGCTGGTGCACTACTAAATCATCAAAAGCTCAATTATGCTAAATCATGATTATTACTTCTAAACTCTTCATGTAGGGAGAAAATGAGTGAAAAGGTTGGGTCTATTTTATTACAAAAATAAATCATTGATTGATTACATGTACATTGACATTTCAAAAGTTAATATTTAATAAAGATCGGAGGATGAAACAATTCAAGATTGACATTAAATAAATATAATTAAGTACTAAAGAACTGATACAAAGTTCAAGAAATAGTAAATACACCTTATTAAGTCTATGTGAACTTAAAATGCACGTTTCATGAACTATAAGGAGAAGCATAAGCATCCAAGTTATTCATATACTAATGACATACGGTTAAATGTATATAGTCTCTTACTATTAACTGATTTATTAATTGTATGAATAGTATTTACTACAACTTTTGAGTTTTCTAGTGTTGTCTACTATAATATTATATAATTATTATCTAAAAATAATTAAGTAAATATTTTATAACATTTTAATTTAGAGTAACTTTTTAATGACATTACTGTAGTAACTCAATTTTATGGGGATATTTTTCTATAAGCTTATGACTTTCTATATGTGCTATATTTGAGTTTTCAATACGAAATAGGCTGATGTAAGCATTAATTATTTTTCCCTTAAGAGTTAGATTAAGCAGCTTTATAAGTGAATGCGGGTAACAATTATAGAAAACCTTTTATAGAAGTTGGAAGAAGTTACGAGAAGCATCTGAGGAAGAAGACTTAGAAGAAATCTTAATGTATGCGCATGTAGAGTTCAGTAGCCATAAGATTAGCATTTTCTGAGTAAATAAAACAAATATAGACTAGTTTAGAGATGATGGAATAAATTCATAGTTTTAAAGTATCAGCTTTAGACCTAAGGGGGAGATGATAAAATGAGAAATCAAGTCAAATATGGAGAATTAGATAGCTATGTGTTCAGAAAGAGTTTTATAGATATAGCAATCCAAACATACTCTAGTGTATTCCTCAAAGTTCAGTCTTTACAACATTTTGTTGATGTTTCTAATATCAGAATTGTGTTGAACTATGTTCATACACTTTAAATAGATTCACATCTATGCTAAATTCCTAGAATGAGGGGCAAAGACTTAACCCATTGATCTCAATCTAAATCCATAAAGTTACAGATATCAGCCTTATGATATGATCCTATCTATATAAGCACCCATATCTCATAGTATGCTCAGTCTTACAGATTCATGATTTACTCTCAATGGCTAACAAAACAACGTTATGTCATGCATATTATTGTATCACATGTCTTGACTGAATCATACTTATGATCTTTCGCTCTAAACTCTTTCAGTGATCCTTTTTCAATTTTGACAACAATCCTGATTATAACAGTTGAGTAGTGATAAAATGAAAAGGTTGATGTCTCTTATTGTGGTAGTGCACGTGTTCTTAGTCCATCTAAAGTTATAATGTGGATAAGGAATATGATGGTGTTTTACTATGAGTAATAGTTAAATGAGAGCAGTTAGTCGGTCCCCAGTAATAATGTGTGAAATTGTAGTTGGTAGAGATGATGAGTGAATGAGAAATTCTTACAAGGATCAGTTAGTAGGAGTTCATTGAGTGATTGTAGTACTAGGCTTGCATGTGGTGTTGTTAACATGTGGACAAATGCATGATGCATTAGGTGTTTCTTGATATGGGCTCAAGGTAGGTTGAATGCAGCTATAAAGAGAAGTATTCTTCAGATGAGATTTCCAATAGCGATATATAACCCGAATCTTGTGTTTTAGATAAGTACAACCATCTCACGTTTATAATCTTGTGATTTAGTTATTAGGCTAAAACACAGTAAAAGTAGACAATTTAACTTAGACCTTGGTAAGAGTAGTCATAAATCCTTGTAGCAGTTATGAGTTGCAACTAATGAGGTATGATGTTCATACAGAAGGGCATAGTTTAGAGGTGCTACTAGGGAGTTGTATTGCTTAAGGCATAATAGTCTTATTTTTACTTCATACTCAGATTCCCTTGATTCATGTAAGATAATTTCAGATAGAGTGTGACTATGTAATTCATATCGTTCTTGACTTATGTGCTATAAAAAGTTCCAAACTCTTAGTATGAATCAGTTCCGCTTATGTTAGTAGGCAAATTCAGAAGTCAGAAAGATAGTAAGAGTAACTCTTTTCCCTTCCATCCTTAGTTTAACCGTCATTTGAGGAAGAATGATCCCAAGGGAGAGATATTGTAACACCCAAAAATTTCTAAGTTAAGACCCGAACTATTCTTCATTTATGTATAAGGTCGTATCGGGTGATTCTTAAATTACTCATCTGTCTAAAGGTAAATTATATAGTGTGAAATGATTTTGGATATCAATTAAGGTCACTAGAACGCCTAGCACAAAGTTGAGTTGAAAGTTTCCTTACTGGATTAAGTTTTGATATAAGACTCTACTTGGATCAACTTCAAAAAACCATATCTCTTAAAATATAAATAGTTACGTGGACCATAACCTATCAAATTAAATATATTTGAATCAGCTTTCCAACACCACCAATTTTGCGTCAATCTGATTACAGGTAAAAAGTTATGACTATTTTAGTAACTTGATACAGTGCAATGACGAATTAGCCGACATGAAAACATTAATAAGGGTCATTTTTGTCTTTTTACCTCTAAGAAAATGCTATAAGAATTTCTTGACTAATTAAAGAACCAAAACAATCAGATTTTCATCTCTTAATCCCCCATTCTCTTCTCTCTCAAACCCTAAGGCAAAACCTTAAGGAAAAATCAAAGTAGAAGACTTCCATTCAAGATTCTTTCAATCATTTCCAAGATTCTTCTTCAAGGTAAGTCGTTCTCCCAGAATTCTATTCTTTCCAGCTCAAATTCCTCCATATAATTATGAATCACTAATAAAAATCATAATTATTGGCCATAGAGATTTCAAGAAACGAATTCAAGAATCTCAAGAAAGGTTTTCTTATTTTTCTCCTTCAAGCTAGGGTTTTTAGGCTTCTAATCAAGTTCTTCAAGAACCTTGTTCTTTCAGATATGTAAGACTATCATAGTGTTGGACTAGTTTGTCCTCACGTTCTACATCTACTTTCAAATCAGTAAAAGAGTAATCTAATATCTTCTTTTTTGTGATGGGAGATGAAATATTTTCTTACATGTATACATAACTAGATATTTGGTGTCCGTGCTAGCACGGACCCAATATATGTTATTCTTTTTTTGTCTCAATTTATATGATATAAAGGGAATTTGAAGAATCAATCAATTTTTTTTATATGTTTTTTTAAAAGTATATTTGAAGTTATTAATTTGTTGTGATTTATAGTATTTTTCGCATCATTTTTTAATAATATATGTTACTTTTATTCCAATATACGGGAATAATCAAGAAGTTTATTGTGAATTCAAGAAGTTTTGACGTTATTTTCAAATAATATGTGTTGCTTCTTCTATTCCAATTAGTCAACCAAATTTCTTATATTATTTAAAAATATTTTCAATTGCTAATTGTTGTGATTTATAGCATCTTTTATGTAACTTTTAATAATAATATATATTATTTCATTTGTTCAAATATATATGACAATGAGTCAACTAAACAATTTTATTTTTTAAAAAAATGTTGTACCTCTAATATATTTTGTAGCTAAAATATAAAAAATGGAGTAGTTAAGTTTCAAGAAGTTTAAGATAAAAGGTTGAAAAAAAGAATTAGATAGACGACATATATTGAAAACACATAAATAAATAAATCAGAAAAGACAAGAGATCTGGAAAAGTAAATGGACCCAAATGAAGTCTAACTTTTGTGACTGATAGATAATTAATGGCCTAGTTAAATTGTCAAATAATTTAAAGGTATAACCATAAAACAAGCAAGTACAACACTGTTTAAGCATAAACATTAGGCAAAAATAAAAAATACCTTGAATAGGAAGCACATATATCGTCCAACACCTGTCTGCTTTCTGGCCTCTTATATATAATAGTAATAAAATACATCAATGTTAGCGCCAAAATAAGATGAGCAAGAAGATGAATATATCTTATTGCAACTTGATGGTGATGTGAGAGTAATCAGCTCAGAATGATAAAAATTGATTGGGACAAATAAGCTGCTACTTTTAATTTTATTACACGTGAGTGATAAGTGAAATGACAAGTGGGCGTCTGCCCAATTATTTGAGCTCATCTATTTATACAATTAAGAAATTTGTAAAATAGAGTGGACCCCTTGTCCACTATCATTATCTTTATCTTTTAATAAAATAAAGAAGTGCAATTTGAAGATAAGAAACTAATATCAAGAATGTCAAAAAAAGTTTTTAATATTCTCAAGGTGTCTTTATGAGTAGCATTCTTCTGTGTTTGGTGGGAATTCTGTATAACAATGTTGACACTTTCATACTAGCATAGTATAGTCACACTCACTTAGAGTCTTACTAATGTTTCGTGCAACACTTGACAGCTTACTCACGATTCTTTCACGATCTTAAAATCTCAAGTAAGCCTTTTGAAGCTAGATCACTAAGAGAATATTAAGAAAGACAAGAGAACTTTGAAAGAAGGCTTTGTATTGCTTTGTGTAAGATTACTTACACTTTGTTGGATGCTTGCTTCAAGCTTGTATCCTTACAAATGAGAGGCCCTTCTATTTATACTACTTCCTAGGGTTCTAAGAGTAAATAATATTTATTTTATAAGTCCCTACTTATTTACATTTTAGTCCATGTTCTAGAATTCTCTACTAGTCTAGAGAATTCTAAGGCTTTCGAAGATATCTTCTAAGTTATTCTACAGTCTTCTAAGGAAAGGTCTAGGAAATTCTAGATTCTTCCACTAACCTCTCCACAACTCTAGATTCTTCCTCCCCTTTTTCGGTGCAAAATTTGAAGGGTATGGTGGCGGGACATGACACTCTCCCCACCTATTGATGCAACGACTGCGTCGCATCGCCTCTGCATAGGAAATCAAGTCTTGTCTTCTCACATGCGTGACCAATAGTCCATTGACTCGATCAAGGCCTTCGTGCAACTCCTTCAGCTTCTTCCTTATCCCTTCTAGCTCGGTCTTATGATCTACCTCCTCCCTATGAGGCAATTGCCTTGGCGGCTCCTTTGGCATCACGACATTGCTCTCTTCTAGAACCTTCTTCGTGCATGGTGGCAAGGAACCTTTAGCACCATTGTCTTCTTTAGAACTTGCAATGATGTCTGTGAATGTCGACTCTTTCCTCTTAAGGTCTCTCATGAGTTGCATGACCGTTAGTCGGACTTGTCCTTCCGTCTTTGGTACCTTAATCAGGAGCACCATACATGATCCTTCTTGCTCCATGACCAGAAGTCGTTGGAGGTAAAGATCGATCACCGTGTGACACTTTTGGAAGAACTCCTGCCCTAGAATTATATCAAAGAGGTCTAAATGAGAGATGGTGAAGTTATTTTTACCTTGCCACTCACGTAGCGTGATGCTTACTCCATGCGCGACTCCACTCACGGGAGTCGGTGGTGCATTGGCTGTCCTGAGTTGGGCGTTACTTGAACTGTAACTCAGCCCCAACCTTGTAGTTTTCATCTTGGTCATGATATCTGCCTCTGCACCCATGTCGACCATAGCATGAGCGGGTCTTCCATTAATCGTGATGTCAACATAATGTGCACCGTACTCGCTCGGCTTTCCTGGTTGCTTTGTGATGGCTCTGCATAGTCCTACTAAGCCCAAATGCGTTATCTCTGCGCCTTGTCCTTGCTCTTGTTCATCCTTCTCCTTCCGCTCTCACAGGATGACACCAAGGCTCTTCAATTCAGGGCACCTTGCATAGCCATGTGACCCACCACATATGTATCAACCCTTTCTTTTGGAAGTTTATGCCTTCCTCTCCATGTCATCATGCTGTTCAGACTTCTTGCCATCAGACCTATAGGCATCATGATTCTTGGGATGTGGCCGTTGCTCCTCGATTTTTCCATGATCTCCCCCATCATAGTCATGACTACCTGTCTCCTCCTCTCCTCTGGCTTTCTCGGGCTTTTCGTGCCTGAAGTCTATCAAAGCTTTGGCCTATGTGATGACTTCATCGATAGTCTTGACCTTTTGCCATTCCAACTCCGTCCTAGCCCAATTTTATAGTTCATCCATGAAGTGGAAAAACATATCTTCATCCGTGAGGTTTGGAATCTGAAGCGTGAGGGCAGTGAACTCCTTCATGTATGCGCGTATGCTGCCCGTCTGCTTCAGCTCCCTAAACTTGTGGTTCACTTCATATATGATGTTGTTAGGGAAGAAATCCTTCTTGAACTCCACTCAGAATTTCTCCTAAGTGTTGATGGTACAAAGTCCCTTCCCTATCTCTGACTCTTTATGCCTCCACCATAGCATGACAATCTCTGAAAGATACAACACGACAGTGTTGATCTTGTTCTCGTCGCCCTTTACCCAGCTACACTTGAAGTAATTCTCCAAGTGCCATTATAAATACTCCACTTCCTGCGCGTCATGGATTCCTTTGAACATAGGTGGCTTGGGAGCCTTGACCTTGGCCTTCTTATCTCGCTCGAACGATGATGATCCTCTAACTTCCACTCCTTCCTTGAATGCTTTCATCTCAACCTTCATGGTCTTAATCGTGCTTAACGCTTTCATGAGCCGACACTCCAAGGAAGTGATAGCCTCCTTCATCTCGAGCTCAGCATGCTGGCGGCTTTCCAACTCCTTGCGGGTGAAGTCCTCCAGAGTCTTGAATTTGCCATCGACCTTGTTCAAGCGCTTGCCTAAGATCTCCACGACATGCCTCGCCATTTCAACCCTTGCAATCCACTCCTCTCCAAGTGTGAAGTCAATGGGATCCTCGCCACGGTCATCTTCACTTGCTTTGGTGGTCGAAGGTGGTAAGATGTTAGCGCCTCGCTTGGTGTAGGGTTTAGTAGTACTTCCTCACTACTCTTGTGGTGCTTCTTCCCCTTGAGGCTCTTATTTCCACCATCCAGACGGACGTTGTTGTTACTAGCAGTGTTAAAGTCTTCTTCGTTGGCCATTCCCCTAGTAACAAACCTTTGCTCTAATACCACGTTGTCATAGACTTAGAGTCCTACTAATATTCCGTGAGGCACTTGACAACTTACTCACGATTCTTTCATAATCTTGTAAGCTCAAGTAAGCCTTTTTAAGCTAGATTGCTAAGAGAATGTAAAGAAAGACAAGACAACTTTGAAAGAAGGCTTTGTATTGCTTTGTGTAAGATTGCTTACACTTTGTTGGATGCATGCTTCAAGCTCGGATCCTTACAAATATGAGGCCCTTCTATTTATGCTACTTTCTAGGGGCATAAGAGTAAATAATATTTACTTTACAAGTCCATACTTATTTACACTTTAGTCCATGTTCTAGAATTCTCTACTAGTCTAAAGAATTCTAAGGCTTTCTAAGATATCTTCTACGTTATTCTAGAGGCTTCTAAGAAAAGGTCTAGGGAATTCTAGAGTCTTCCACTAACCTCTCCACAACTCTAGATTCTTCCTCCCCTCTTTTGGTGCAAAATTTGAAGGGTAAGGTGGCGGGTCATGACAATAGGCTACTAAATTGTAATTCTATTTAATTTCCTACATTCTGGGCACAATTTCCTTTTTTTTATATTCCTCTTCTTTCTCCTACTAATAATCCTCTGTTAAAATAGTGCAAGTTGATTTATGACATAAGAATGACATATGTGGTTATTAAGTTAGGGCTTAAGTAGAGGCGTATCTAGGATTCTGAGATGATGGGTGCACTATTATGAAAATGTGGATCTAAAATATAAATTTGATCGATTTAACATTTAGGTTCTTATTAATAAAAATAATTAAAATTTTAAAATAATAGGTCCAAAGTTTTTTCAACCTATCCAAACCACTTAGAGAGCCGTTACCAAATTTTAAGAAGGAAAATAAAACAAGATAAATAAAAGATTCCAATTTCTAATTTCACTTAGAGAGGTGCCCCCCATCATAATCGCACGATATGATACTTCATGCGTGGGTTCACATGTCTATATTTAAATATTTTAAAAAAAATATAACACTACTATATATGATTTCAGGAGGGGAGCATGGGTTCATGATACACCCAAATCACACCTCCCAAAAGAAGTATAAGCGGTCGTTGCCAAATAAATAACCCAACTTGTAGGTTGGATCGATCCCACAAGGAATATGATTTAGACTTAAACTTAACTTACAATTACCTCTTTTTAGTTAAACTATTTTCGAGAAAAGTAAACAAATGGGGGTTTTGTAAATAAAATTAACAGTTTGTTGTTTTGTATTTATAAGTAACAAGTAGGCAAGATTTACAATTGAAATATCAATATAAGATGAAAACTAGGGTATATGTGTTCCCCACAAGCTCTTAACGCAGTATTCTTAATAATATTAATTCTATCCTAGTGTTTGATTTGCAAGATTGATAAGTTATGTATCCCTAAGTGATTGGTAATCTAAGTAGGGACTTTCACTCACAACTTGGTAAGTCTATGGGTGTGCGCTTTACTAACCCTTACCTTTACCCCAGATTAGTCATCGTGTCAATTGAGTTCGGTATTCACTCTCATGTCAACTGATTAAAGTCAGACTATTAGATAGTAGCAAATCCTTAACTAAATTTCTGTTGTTTAATTCTTTTGTAATTTTCTTCATCGATGACATTTGGTTTACTCTAGGACTAAGGAGGACCATGTTCTACATTTAAGGATTGTACTTCAGAGGTTGAAGGAAGTTAAGTTGTATGCCGAGTTCTCAAAGTATGAATTTTGGATTAATTCTGTGGCATTCTTGGGACACGGGTGTCCAAGGCGAGTATTAAAGTAGATTCGGCCAAGATTGAGGCAGTTAGAGGCTGGATGTGACCTACTTCTCCTACCAAGATTTGGAGTTTTGTGGGATTGGCAGGCTATTACCGATGATTTGTTCAGAGTTTCTCCACTATTGCAGCTCCATTGACCAGATTGACTCAACATGGTGTGGGTTTTTCAGTGGTCCAATGAGTGTGAGGAGAAATTTCAAAAGCTCAACACTTTGTTAACTTCGGCTCCTGTGTTAAATCTACCAGAGGAGGGTGTGTACTTCACTGTGTATTGTGATGCTTTAGGAGTCGATTTGGGTGGTGTATTGATGTAGCAGGGGAAGGTGATTACTTATGCTTCTAGGCACCCATGAGAAGAACTACCCTACTCATGATTTGGAGTTGGCGACCGTGGTCTTTGTACTTAAGTTATGGTGTCACTATATGTATGGGGTGTATTGCGAGATATTCACCGATCATCAGAGTCTTTAGTACATCTTTAGTCAGAGGGATTTGAACTTAAGGCAGCGTATATGGCTTGAGTTGTTGAAGGACTATGATATGACTATTCTATATCATCCGAGGAAGGCCAATGTTTTGGCCGATGCTCTTAGTAGGAAGACTCCTAGCATGGGGAGTCTTGTATCGCTTAGTGTTGAGGAGAAACCATTGTCTAGATGTTCAGATGTTAACTAACAGTCTTGTTCGGTTGTAGATTTACGAGGAGAGTGATGGGATGATTGCTTTTATGTGACTTAGTCTTCTTTAGTCGAGAAGATCGTGAGCACCAATTTGATGATGAGAAGTTATGTCTTATCAAGACAAAGTGTTGAGAGGGGAAGCCGAGGAGGCTGTCCTAGATTCTGATGGTGTCTTGAGGATCGAAGGCAAAATTTGTGTGCCCAAGACGGGTGAGTTGATTTGATTGATTCTTGAGGAGGCCTATTGTTCTCGATATTCCATCCATTCGGGAGTGGGAAAGATGTTCCATGATCTGCGTCAGCATTACTGGTGGTGTGGAATGAATAGGGATATTTCAGACTTTGTTTCTAGGTGATTGACTTACCAATAGGTCAAGTGTGAGCACCAGTGTCCCGGGGGTGTATCTCAGAGGATGCCTATTCCTATTTGAAAGTGGGAGTAGATCAATATGGACTTTGTTGTGGGTTTCCCTACCATAGTGGGTGGTTATGACTCCATTTGGGTTGTTGGCAGGCTCACCAATATACCTACTTCATTCCAGTTCGGGTGAAGTATACAGTAGAGAAGTTAGCCAAGCTATATATCAATCAGATTGTGCGATTACATAGAGTTCCATTTTCAATTATGTCTGATCGAATGTTCATTATTCACTTCCCATTTCTAGAAAGCATTACAACATGGCTTGGATACTCAGTTAGATATGAGTACAATCTTTCACCCGTAGACAGATGGTCAATTCAAGCGGACGATTCAGGTGTTAGGGGACATGCTCTGAGCATGTGTGATCAATTTCAGTGCTAGATGGGATCGACATTTTTCCCTTAGGAGAGTTTTCCTACAATAACAGTTATCACTCTAATATTCAAATGGCCCCATTTGAGGCGTTGTATGGCAAACGGTGTAGATCTCTGATCGGTTGGTTTTATTCGGTGGAGATGGACTCTATGGACACAAATTTGCTTAGAGATGGTATGGAGCAAGTCTGTATGATTCAGTATAGACTGTTGACATCCCATAATTGACAGAAGAGTTATGTAGATCAGAGAGTTACAGTCTTAGAGTTTATGGAGGGTGATCATGTTTGGATTAAAGTGTCACTCATGAAGGGTGTGATGCAGTTCGTAAAAAGGTGTAACGACCTGTTCAGAAAATTTGGGGCCAGAAATTTTTTTCGTAGTATTTGGATTTTCCCAACCTAGTCCAGATTTGGACAAAATCGAAGTCTTTAAGGTAGGGAAATCTGGTAACAACTGGGTGAACTAATTATGATTTTAATTACATGAGTAGTTAGATAACTCGTTAAAAAATCCGTACAACTTTACGAAATTGAATTCGGGTGAGTAGAACTCCCGAAATCATCTTGGCGTAAAGAATATTTTCTGAGTGTCGTTGGTTAGAGGTGTGTTGTGAAATGAGAATTTTGGAATCTTAAATTAGCTTTCTGTCTCATGCAACCCGCATTAGCGGTGATTTTGGTCGCTTTGACGGGGCTGCTGTGGTGGGGTCGTGGCCACTGTGGCGGTCCAGACACAACTTAAAGTCATTAATAAACCCCTAAATGACCTTATTTGGATTTTTTTTTATTTTGAGAGCTAAGGAACGAACCCCAGGAGACTCTTACTCATTTTTCACCATTCTTGAGGCTAAAGGTAAGTTTTTCACTCCCCGAATCCCTTTTTCAATTCGTAGGACGTAATATAAAGGGTGAATATTGATGGGGGAGGGTTTTGGTATAGATTCTATGGTGGAAACAACTCTAATTTGGATAATTGGGATCATGGGTTTGATCTAGGGTTCATAGAATTGTTGTAGTTTCGGGTAATTAGCGATTGTTTGTTGATTCCCATGTTGTTATGATTATTTGTAGACCAAGAACAAGAGGAACGAATTCGGAAAGGGAAGGATCAAGTTTCTTAGGGTTTCAAACTTATTTCGAGTTAGGTGATGGTTGTGATTCTATGATTGTATGATGTATGCTTGTTCTTGCTTCATTATAATACTTGTATATGAATTACTGTTGCAATGTTGATCACACTTGTTGTAAATAAGATAGATGAATTATCATTGCCATGAAATCATGACTTAAATGTACGATCTTGAGGATATACTTGTGTTTGTGATTGTGGTGTGTTGAATGGATCGGTTGCCACATTCCGACATAACTAACTTGGATCGGTTGCCATGTTTTTGCATAAATATGGCATTGATTGCCATGTTCCGGCATAACATTGGGATCGGGTACCACGTTCCGATATGCTAACTATTTGGGTTTGGGTTCTATGAGAGGACTAATGATTTGATATAAAATGTGAAGTGTTCGTTGTTCGTAAATGTTGATAATATTGTATATGTTGATATATATATATATATGTTTATAATGTTGTCTTGACTTGCTTATGTTGCACTAGTGAGATAAACGTGTGATCCTACCAGTACACTGTGGTTGTGTACTGATACTACACTTGCTCTTATTTTTGTTGAGTACAGGGCATCTTCAAGCGGCTACTGACAGACCTCGCTAGGAGATTAGTGATCGTCGTTCAAATTCAAGGGTGAGCCAATTCTTCCGGGCTGCCATGGAATTCTCTTTCGTCTATGTCCACCATTTTTGGACTTAGACTTATGTCCAAAGTCAAGATGGCAAATGATCTGAATCAAGAGGCATGCCAATAGTGACAAAGTCACATCCACAAGAAGGACAAGGTCCCAACAAGAGTGCCAAGTGATCAAACAATCTGTACAAGTAGCGAGTTACACAAGTGTCATACCAACACGACAATGCAAGGTGAGAAGAGGTCAACAAGGTACCAAGATCAACTTTCAGAAATACCAGCAGTTAACAAAGTGCAAGTACAAGTTTATACACAAGCCTCAATACTTTAGCATAGCAACAGTCCAACACAACTCCACGAGTTCAAACCGTAGACCAACGTATCAAGGTCCTCAGCTTGTTCACAAGTATATACAACCTTAAAAATGCAATTAAATAACTTATTTAATTTCTAGTATCACAATAATATCGAAATAAAACAGGATTATCATCACAAGTAAGCCCAGCCTGCACAGATACAACTATGTTCCCAAAACAGTGATTCTGGCCAGTCTAGTACCCAATGTTGCAACTTAACTTTGGAAAGGGAAACGGCAAAAATAAACTTTATAATCTTCATGAAAGATGTAGATACATCTCTTAAGATTGCAACTCAACAAGAATCATAGAAAAATACATTTTGTACAAAAAGATATCATCGATGCACTAATAGTGGTTCATACAAGATTTCTAAATCCGAAATTTGGATAGAACTTGTCCTGTGTTACGTCCCATATTTCGGATCCATAATAGATAAATTAGAGTTTCACATAAACATAAGAGTTGTAGGTGTATGAATTATCTTTCCAAATTATATTTATTCACCCAAAAATGAGTTCTAGAGAACGAGATATTTTAAACGTAATACACACTATTCAGCTACAAAAACAGAGAAATCTGGACAGAATTTGTCCTGTGTTGCGTCCCATATTGCGAATCCATAACAGCTAAATTAGAGTTTCACATAAACATAAGAGTTGTAGGCATATGAATTAGCTTTCCAAATCATATTTATTCACCCAAAAAGGAGTTTTAGAGAACGAGATATGCATAAATTATCAAACATTACCCAGCTTAGAAACAGATTTCAGCACTTGCCACAAAGCAGTGGGTGTATCGAATTCGAGCCAAGAGAAACAAAAGGTTAATAAAGGTTCTAAGTTTTTTAGACTTCAAGGACTGAAATTATCTCAAAGAGGAGATGTAAAAATATAGGTTCCAAAAGTGATATTTATCCCCAAATCACAGTTGTCCCTCAAGCTACCCAACTAGAGTTGTGGGCTGCCCAAAATGCTTATATATACACCTATATCTATATATCCTTCACCTCCTTTTAAAAGTATACATAATTCTAATTAGATTAGTATGGAAATACCCCGATAAAATCCCTTAAATTGCGATCAAATTTATACTAAGCAAACTAGCACTTATTACAACATTTCAAGTTCCCAATAAGAGAGTAAAACATATTGTAGTAACTATGCAATGGTAAATCGACATGCAACTCTTGTTAGCATTTAGGGGTGTTAGACTTGATTCATTGGGCTTTTGAGATTTTGAGCTGAATAGGAGAGGTGTCCTCTAATTTGGCCTTGCCACCTAGTTTGTCGGCGGTTCATCCAATTTTCCATGTCGCTATGCTTCGGAAGTATATTCCGGATGAATCTAATGTGCTTTGACTCGATTCTATGGAGCTGGGTCCAGACTTGACATTTGAGGAGGAGCCTATAGCTATATTGGATAGGCAGATTCGAAAGCTTAGGACCAAGGAGATTGATTCAGTGAAAGTGTAGTGGAAGCATCGTTCGGTTGTAGAGTGAATTGGGAGACGGAGTCTGACATGCGTGTCAGATATCCTCAGCTTTTCAAAGCTTCAGGTACTTTCTTTTACTTTGTTTTCGAGGACAAACAAGTTTTTAGTGGTTGATAAGTAATGACCCGGAAGGTCATTTTTGAGAATTTTGAACTATTCATTTAACTTTAGTTGATTAATTAGCGGTAAATTTTTAGAGAATTAATTTAATTGGTGGTTAATGAGCTAAGTTTATAATTTAATAATATCCTATACCCATGGGTTAAAGTGAATTACATTATTTGGGGTTTAATATACGGGTCATAATTGAAAAGGGAAAAGAAGAGGACGTGCGGTTATCGAAAGAAGGAGAGAACTGGCGGCGATAGAGAAAACAAAACAAAGGAAAATTGAGTGAATCGGGTAAAGTAATCAAACTTTTTTCCTTTCAATGTAATTATTAGATAGGTTGGATGATCTGATTATTGATAATTTAAAGTGTATTGTTGAAACATTGAAAAAGGATAAAAAGACAAAATATTTGTCATAAATGCGTTGAACATAAAGATAAAGTGAATGAAAAAATGTTTAGTTGTTCAACGTAGGTCCCGGGTAAAATTTTGAGATTCATTGAAATTCCTAAGAACACTAACAATGTCTATGCCAATTATTATATACTTGCAGTCCAGTACTCCATGCAACTATAGGTGCCTATGTTAATTGTTATCCATGTTAAGTTGAGAAACTTATTAGGTGGAACATGAATTAAGGTGTCTTCCACGGACTTTTCTTTTGTTTCCGTTTCATAACTTCATTACATGGAAGGATTGCCATAGTTTTCATGGTTTTATTTTGTTGTAAACTCAAATGTCTGTGTTGGATAGTTATTGAATGATTCCTATGCAATGTGTGGATACTGCTTAGGAGTTTCGCTGAGTATACAGTGAGGAATGATTTTAGGATCGGAGGTCACGTTATTTGAGTGGTGATTTGTATTTTGTCTTAATTTCTTCTTATTATCATATTATTATTCAAGTTTTAATATATTGGTATATGAAATTAAATATTAGGTATATTGTTTGATATGAATATTTCAAATTTATGATATTTGGAGGAAATTAGACTTAATTCTAGGCTAAAAAGTTAGGAGGATAATATGTAACGTATTGGTTGGCATCAAGAATTAGGAACTGGATTAAAGTAATATGGGTGTTGTTAAATTAGAAATCTTATCGCGATTATTTTTGTGAATAGATTGCATGAAATTGGAAGCCCAACGAAAGGGAAAGACTCAAATCCTGGAGAATTGCTCGATTGATTGAGGCAAGTGGATTTCTAAACCCTTATTGAATGCATAGAACAATGTATTTCCTTTTGGTATGGGTTGGAGAGTAATGGGACTTTGTGATGGGTCGACTTGTTCATATTGAATAATTCTAATGATGAAAAAGGGGTAATAAAAAGCAATGTAATTATTTGTTGGTGTGTGATGTCTTGAGAATGACTTGAAAGATTTATTGACTCATTCTTGATGTTGTATCACGATTATGTTATTGTGAATTGTGCATTATTATGAAAATGGTCATCTCTTCATTATTTATGTGAACATGTCATTTGCACTGATTCTGAGACATGGTTGTGATAAGTGTTATGTGAATTGATAATAAGAAATTAAAAGGGATGTACCATTTTGAGGGACGTGTCGCGCGCCACGAAGGATACTATTATCGAGGGACGTGTCGCAAGCCGCGACGGATTCTATTATTAAGGGATGAGTTGCATGTTGCGACAGATTTTACTATCGAGGGTCATGTCGCACACCACAACAGATGCATGGACAATTATGTCCCCTATGGGTCCTGAATTGAGAGACAACGGACGTGTATCGTTAGGTCAGACATGCATCACTATACTTGACATTGCATTTCATTGCATTGCACATTTTTATCATTGATGAACTTGACCTTGTGAGTGTCTTTCTGTGGAAGTTGTGATTGATGAATATTGAGTTTGTTGTTGAGGATATGTATTTGTAGAGTGTTGTTGTTGAGATGTGTGTTATGTAAATTGTGAACTGTTAGGTTGGGCTAGTTTTATGCAGGTTGTAGTTGTGGAGGTTTGGTTGGGGTGGTAGATTACCCGTATTCTATTCCCTTAGCTTGTATTTAGAAGTTTACTTGATGAGTACCGTATGGTTTGGTACTCACCCCTTGCTTCTATAATTTTTTTGTAGGTTACGAGCCCGGACTTTGTGATACCTTCTACTCTCTTCTTTTTCGAGGCTTCCTGTGGAGATATGTGAGGTAGTTATTTGTCTTCTCAGCGAACCTTCTTACTCCTATTTATGATTTTGTTTTACTTGAGAGACTTGCGTAAACTTGTTATCCGTTTAAGTAATTGTTATTAAACTTTTATTTTTATTTTATTTTCGCACTTTATCGAAATAGTTGCATTGTAAGCTGACTTTTCTTGGTGGGATAAGACGAGTACTATCACATCCATTTTTGGATTGTGACATACATATATGGTATTAATTTTGTTGTCTTCGTTATAAATTAATCCTTCAAATGATGTAACCTCTTCTCTTTTGTTTAAAAGTTCTATTTCTTGTTCGGAAGGTTTATTGTTAATTTGGCTGGGTTTCTCTATTTCTACTCCTTTCCCTTTTTCTAGTTTACCCATTCTTACTTCTGAACTATCTATCCTATCTTCTAATGCTTTTAGCAATTTTTCTTTTGTGATAACCTGTTCGTCTTTGACTTTAATATTGAACATCTTATCACTGCACCAAATGCATCATTCTAAGTAGCAATTCATGCATTTTGCTCTTCTATCTTTACTTGGATATCCTATGCAATTAGAACATCGTTGGCTGTCTAAATCTTTTCCCTTGGAAATTCGTGGTCATATTGTACATTGACAAAGGTGTGGTCATTTAGGTTATTTAAATCTAACTTCTCTAATCCTATTTCGTTTATTAATGTTTCTCCTTCTGAGTCCGATGAATCTTGTCTTTCTTCTACTATGGCATTTATGTTTATTACTGAATATATACTTTCATTATCTGACATATATTCGTCTACATTTATCAGAGTTTCTTGGAAATCTTCTATAACCTGGGCATTTTTTGTCGTACTGTTGTTTCTTCCTGGACAGGTATTGGCCAGATGTTCTTCACTTTCACATGTGAAACAAGCTAGTCAATTTTTATAAATCCTGTTATTATTATGTTTTCTTACATGTCTGTCTTTATTTAGGTAGGGTTTCCTTGCTGTTGATTTTCTTAAATAGTACTTTCTCTTAGGTTTGTACTCCTGTCTACTTTGGTATGACTTTTTATACTTTCTTTATGGTTTACTTTGATCGTAACTTTGCATTGTATATATATTTTTACAAAAACCAGTCTCGCTTTGTTTCAACTGTTTTTGTATCTGTATGTTTGTACATTTTCTTGTAGTATCTCCATTACATGCTGCACTTTATGTCCTATGGACCAATTCACGGTTGGATTTTGCATTACTCCTTCTCTTTTATTTCATCTTTCTTCTATTTCTCTTCTTAAGGCTCCAGGGAGCTTATTGAAAAGTTTCTTTCCTAAATTTTGGTCAAACGCATTACCGCTTATGGCACAATAATAGAAGAAGTCTTTTAAGAAGTTTTTTTTTATATGACACCAATTATTTATGCTAAGTTGCTCTAGTTTTATTAACACATTCTTTTGTAATACTATTAATTCACTATTTGGGTCTTCTCCTGTTACTAGGCTGTGTATTTTATTAGTAAAGTTGTACGAGTTTGGTCCCATATTTACTAATTCTTGGAACTCTTGAGGGTAAGCTACTTTGTATGCTTCCCATATTCCTTTAATTGATTCTCCTAAAAAGGTCTCCATATACCTATACATGGTCTTTGCATCTGTTTCACTGTAATGATGTATGTAGTCTGCTACTACTATACCTTTCCATATGTCTATTACTAAATTCCATAATTGGGAGTCATGTGTTGCTATATTTACTATTTTCCCCCTATCTCTCCCGTCTTAAAGTTTGATAGGATCTTCTATTGACATTCTTGTTTCTATTGGTCTAACCATTTCTAGTTCTGTAGCTGGGTCTTGTCTAAAGACTCTGCGCCTTGGTAAGTTACCTATGGTATATTCTACCGACGGTACGGGTGTGGTTTTTTGGAAGGGACTTGAGCTACTCGAGGCGGTTTTCATAAATTCTTTTAAACTACGTATTGTCTCGTCATCACTTTCTTCTTGTGTGTCTTCCTCCTGTCTATATCCATAATTTTTTGTTATAGCTCTGCATTCTTTAAAGTGTCTTTCTACCAATGAGAAGTGTATTCCTCTTAGTTTGCAGCCTTTACATCTGAAGATTGCTTCTTCTTTTTTTTTTATCTAATTCGTGTATTTCTTTGACTTTCTTTATCTATTTATCTACTTCGTAGTCGTCTTCTTTTATGATCTGGATATTCATTCCCACCATGTTTATGGTTGTTTTGGTGGAGTTGTCGTCGAGTTCTTCATCTATTTCTCTTTGGTCTGAATATTTATAGTCGGTAAATCTGATTGAGGTTTGTCCTTTGTTATTAGTATATGTAACGTGGTCATTGGGTCTTAAAATTTCCTTTTTACAGAATTTATCTAAACTACCCGCATATTCTTCTGAGTTTATTTTTAAGGGTTTCATTAGTTTTATTCCCTTATTTCCCATTAAACCTACTGCATCGTCTATTTTGATTTTAAAACTTGGAGCTGTTGTTAGTGGCTAATTTTCCTATGAAGCCTACACATACTAGCAAATTATTTCCGCAGTTCATTTCTTCGTAACCTTTAGTTTGAACCCCTATTTTTATGTATTTACCAAATTCGGCTGAATTTATTATAAAATCTGGGCTACAGTAAAATATTCCTCCGTTGCTGGTCATATCTACTTCTGTTAGTCCTATTATAGATCTTTTTGATTCTGCTCATCTATCATCATATAAAGTAATTAGTACTTTTGTTAGTAGATTTTTCCTAGTTATCCTTTAAGTCCAATTACTACTAATCTCATATGCATGATATTCATCCTTCTTTTTTGTATTTCTTTCATAGATTCTTTGCTGATTAAACTCATACTTTCACTATTGTCTCTTGATATGCACATCTATTCTTCTCTATAGTGACTGTATAGCTGTGCTTTGGAAGAGAATAGTCCTGTATTATAAAGTACTTGTGGGTTTAGAAGTTTTAATCTATTTTGCTGGAAAATTTCTATATCTTTGTCTACATCTATTATTTCATCTAGTTGTTTACTGCTACTAGGTCTGGATGAGTTCATTATCCTGGCTAACATATTATTTCCTAATCTATCTTGAGAGAAGCTGCCCTTTGTCTTTCTTGGGGGGGCTCGAATCCTGTTTGAAAAAAGGTCCATGCCTTGTCCTCTTTTGTTACTTTAGGTCTATCTTTTTGGGGTGTTATTTCTATTTTCTTTAGTTGTTCTATCAGGTCTTGTATATTTTTATCCTTTTTTTTCTTCGGGATTTTATTTTTTAATAAAATATCTAATTTTTTAATTAATTTTTGCGATCCTATCTTCTAAATTTCTGTTTAATTCCAACAGCGCGAAGATTATTATATTGTTCTGTTTTACTCCTATTAGATCTGTTTTTCTTGGTGATGTATGTTCTGATAAGCCTTCGGGATTGACTTGAAATTGTGCTGGCATTTTTAAGACTTCTTGATAAAAAAGATTGTTCATGAAAGGGTTAAGTCTTTAAGTTGGTTTAACTTTTCTTTTATTTCTTTAGATTTCTTGTGGAGGTGTTCTAGTCTTTTATTTATTTCTTTTGTTGTGCTATTGTTATTTATGTTATTATTATTTGATATAATGCCTTGTAAGTTGGTATTTATATCTGATTGTTGTATTTTTAAGAAATCGAAATTAATTTCTATTTTTTTTAACAATTTTTTATGTTGGTTTTGTAGTATTTCTAAAGTTTCTATTGACATTAGTATTCTATCGTCTTTTAATTGAGTGTGTTCTGCTATATTTATTATTAGGTCTGTGATAGTGTTTAAGTGATGATTATCGCTATGTAAGACGTGATCTCCTTCTGTAAAATTACACTTGATTACTAAACCCTGCTTTAGCCTTCTATATTTCTTTTTAGAAATTATTTCTAAGTCTAAATATTCTAGATTTTTTGTACTTTCTATTGTAGTATTTTTAAGCAAAATACCAAGTTTTTCCTTTTCTATCGTATTGTTCTTCTCTGATTTGTTGGAGGTAATTGTCAATTTTAGATCCTATTCTTGGTAATTGTAAATCTATTTATCTCATTTGTTGATTTAGTGAATTTATTTCTACAGATGATAATAAACCTGGATATAATTGTCGTTGTTCTAAATATAGTTGTCTTTGTTCTATTAGAAACTCGTATAATACTTTTCTTTTATCTTTAAAAGATACTAGTGATATTCTTGGTCAATTATTATATGTCTTCATAAGGTCGAGGCTTTCTTTTGGCTATTCTGATTGGCATATATTGAAAATGATTTATTAAATGTTTCTACTAGTCTACTATAAGATTGTAACATAGGTTCTGATATGAAAATAAAGGTCGTTTAAAAAAGGCCGTTTAGGATTTAGTGAGGTTGATATTTGGTGAGGTTGATGATATATTGTGAGTTATACGTTTGTGAATTATGTTGTAAAATCCTACTCAGTACTCCCTCCTCCGATTTCCTTATCTAGTTTAGTAGTTTGTTATTACTAAATCTACGTAATTTCTCACAAATTACGTTTTTATTTTTTTTTATTTTTTTTAGTATGTTCATCTCTTTTCCTTAGTCTATGTTCTTAGCAACTTCTTCTTTAACCAAACCCCGGAACAAACACAGTCCTTCGATTTTCTGACCATGGCGGACTTTCAACTTTCCTAGGTATTTACAGGTTAATCCATCGTTGTTACTAAAAGGGTAAGGAACTAACAATATACTAAGAGTAAGTAATGACCCATTATATGAGTGTAAACAGTGCATGTATGAACATCATATTATTGTATGAACATCATATTATATAATAACAACCGTACTATATATATATATATAACAGTACATAAACTGAGAGAAACTACTAAGATCTAGAAAATACATAACTACTTACATTGATAGTGGTCGGAGAGAGGTTATCCTTTCGGGTGTTTCCGAGTGACCTTGCAGTCACTTAAGAAAATAAACACTCACTCTTTTTACAAACTCACTTCACTCTTTTTTTTTAAAAAAAAAAAGAGGGAAAAAACAAGTAAAAGCTCACTTCTAAAACTAATTCTTTCTTCTCTTTGCTGTGCTCCGCTTGTTCTTCGCTCTATCCTTCTTCTTGCAAATAGTCTGGTATTTATAGGCGAGGATGACTTTCTTCGAATTTGAAATTCAGATTTCAAAATGTTGAATAGTCTTTCTTTTACCTGCCGGGTGCTCTTTGGGCCCCATCGTCACATTGCTTTTGAAAAAAGTTTCAAAATTTTTGTCTTCTTTCTTGTCTGCTTTAGACTAGTGGTTTGTTACGTCATGACTTACCTATCTTTCTTTGTCTTTTCTCTTGATTCGTCATTGCTTACGTATTTTCTACGTGTCTAAGTTGTGCAACGCTATGGAGTCGAAACTTATCCCTGAGTCGTCATCTTCGTTTGGATTTTTAGCAAATTGTTCTAGTGATAGATTGTATTCACTTCTGTATTCGTTACTTCCTGAACATTTTGTGCTCGGAGTTTCTGGTTCGGGCTTTGGATTTTCGCTTATGACTTCTTTGGTCTTTTCACTAAGTAACTTTTGGAGGGAATTTTGTATTATTTATTCAATTCTTTTGTCTTTCTTTCTTTTTAAGAAGAATCCTTTGGTCCTTTTTTCCTGTTTTGTAGTTCTTGTTATATTAAAACTAACTGGTAATATTCTTACACTTTTTGACAATGTGTCAGCCATCAACGGATTTGATAAGTCTTTACCCGCTGCATGTACATACGTAGGTACCGATGTACACACACACACACACATATATATATATATATACATATACATATACATATACATATACATACATACACGTATATCATAATACTGCAATCATAGTATTAAAGTTTTTGACTTGATATTTAATGTATCATGTGTACCAGAATATTGTGTGTTAACTCATTTAATTTGGCTACAAACGATAAAATATATCAGTTTGCCAAACACAAAATCTTATTCTAGAGGTCTTATTCGGTGCTACATGTCAGTTAAGGTGGTACGCCAAATCAAATAAATGAGAAAAAAATATTATGTCACATATCAAAATGACATAGTATTAAAGTTGATGACAATGAAAATATATAACCGCAATTGACATGTTTCGACAATTAAATATCACCATGTCATTTGAACCTGACAAATCAAGAATAATTTGTTCTCATCACAATTTTCCATCTTACAATTATAAATAGGAGGTCATTATTATGAAAAGTCGTTAGAATTTCAAAAAAAAAAAAAAAAATCCTGGATACAAAATTACAATTTTTCTATAAGGTGCAAGCATTCAAACATTTGTGTACACATCTATATATATATATATATATATATATATATATATATATATATATATATATATATAAAGGAGAATCAGGACAAGGTGTGTGACATCTCTCTATGACCTTCATTTCTATTTTTTTTTATATATAAAGGAGAATCAAGACAAGGTGATGTGACATCTCTCTATGGCCTTCATTTCTATGTATCTTTTTCTTCTTTTTTTTTTTTGACATTTTTTCATCATTCTTTTCATTAAATAATTTGTTTATTAATTAAAAAATTTAATCATATTTACTATTGTAATTATATGTAATGAGTTAAAAAAGACCTCCATCTATTGACATTCTCTACTTAAATAACATGTCTTTTCGATTTCCTTCTAACTACTTTTATCGCTTATCTAATCTATAAATATCAATCATCTATGGAGATGTTGAATGTTCCTTTCCATTTTTTCATTCTTTCTTTTTAATAGTATAGGTTTTTAATTTTTTTTTCTTCATCTTTTTATTCATCAATCATGTACTTAATAATAAAAAAAGAAGACATAGAAAAGATGATGTTACGATATGCCCTTCATTTTGATGAAAGATTATAGATATATTCTTCAATGATTTATCACATCATTTGGTACAAGTTCAATAAAATGAAGAAGGAAGCTTAATTATCTTGGAGATTCATGAAGAGAGAGTCACATTAGCATAAAAGTTTGAAGGATTTTCAAACATTTTGAAAATTCATTGTTGTATTATTTTGATTTCAATTAATATTATTCTGTACGCTTTTATGTTATTTCTTCGTTTTGAACAACAAAAATGGATATTCTATTCATTAATGTTGTTGTTGTTGAAGATGAAAAGATGCACATTTTTGTTTTTGTCTATATATATTTGTCAATTTCTAGCTAATTAATATTTTAAATTTTGCCTTGGTTGAATTAAAGGTATATTACCTATAGTACATTTTTTTTTTATATCTACTAGATATTGTTGCCCCTAAAAATCTATGATATGGTCTATCATATTAGTAATCAATCACAAAATAAATGAATAAATCTTCTTTTTAGTATTAAATTGTCATGACCCAACCCACCGGACAGTGCATGCACCCACTCTAACACCTAAGTAGGAGAACCCTCACAATCCAAAAGTTAAACCATGCGGGAAATTAACAAAAGACGGACATGAATGGGAAACATACATTTGTATAAAAGAACCCCTTTTAAATAAATTCTAGTTAAGCCTTGTAAAGTAATTAACAACCCCAAGGACCTAGTCCAAATAGGTGCAAGAGCTACTAAGAGTACAATTAGGACAATATAGTAAATGACATAGCTCCCACCATGCGAAAGGAAAAGTATAAGCTGCTTGGAGATTCTTCGTCTTCACCTAAGGAAACATCACCGATCCAGCAACCAGACTATGTCAAAAGACATAGCAAGAGTAGTATCAGTACAAAACACACGTACTGGTAGGCATCATCGGTCAACCCGATGCCCACCGCGTAATATAAGAATTCAACAATATGAACATGATATAACACCCCTCGCTTCTCCACCTTTACTCTCTCTCAAAATACTTCCAACTCACTAACACTCCGACTACTAACTACTTTACAACCAACCTACTTACTAGGTTGTCAATCATAGCCTAACCATTCTGACACACAGAATATTCCCCTAATTACAACTACAACCATCCAAACCAACCTTGCTTCCGTCACACCCTTACTTTCCTTCCTAATCCCAGAATTGGCCATATCATACAACAGGTCAAGCTTTCTACTAACCACAACTCTTTATCTACCAAAGTGAATCCTACCTGAGTAATTACGTCACGAACACTATTTTCACTGCTTACTATTACTACACCCGACACCTTTTCCCAATTATTAGCAATTCTTGCGACTTTCACTCCCCACTTACCGTACCATGTCGTGATTTAGGTGTTTCCCTTCCGGATCACCCAACATCAAGATACCTGTCACGTTACTCCGTAAATAATAGCCATCGAGCATAAGACTTCATAACTAATAAACATCTCCAATAAATATGACTTAGGTTATCACATACATAGATCGAACATATACAATAATATCAACATGCTCAACAACGCATTTCACTTCACCTTCCTCAAACTATCACAATTATATCACATCATTGGTCCTCTCATGGAACCCAATTCAGCGGTTCTCTCATGGAACCCAAACCCAAATAGTTAGCATGCCGAAACGTGGCAATCTGATCCCATATTTATGCTGGAACGTGGCAATCGATTCCACAATTATGCCAAAACGTGACAATCTGATCCAAGTTAGTTATGCCAGAATGTGGCAATCCGATCCCATTCACACACCATAATCACAAACACACGTACATCATCAAGATCATACATTTAAGTCATGATTTCATGGCCATGATATTTCACCTATCTCATTTACAACAAGTTGGATCAACATTGCAACATTTATACATACAGAAGTATTATAATTAATGCAAGAACAAGCATACATCACACAAACATAAAATCACAACCATCATCTACGAACTACTCATCTGCGAATATCTCATTAGTATTAATTCCATCATACCTAACCCTAGTTCATCATCTAGGGCACTCTTTCCAGAATTTAATCACAATTTATTCGATGCATAAGGGTCTACGCATAAATCCTATCGTTGACTACATATATTTACACAGTAAACACAAATTTACAACTACTCAATTCATAAAACCTAGCCTACCTGGGCTCCAAACAACTGCACAGAGGAATTGATTTCAATTTTAGTTTTTGAAATACGCGACGGTGATCTTGGCCAGAAATCCGCAATCCATCGCCATCCTTGCAATAGAAATCTCTTTCTCCATCTCTCCCAAGCTTACATCAGCTCTTCTGAGGTTTATAGGGTGTTTTATGACTTATTTAGGTATTTTATAAAGAAGGGAGAAATAAGGATTCGCGTTATTTACATTTTGTCTCGCCTAACTTGCTCTGGCTCCAACTTACCCTGCTCTGGCGCCGCCGCCTTAGCGGCATCTGTCCCGCCCTGGTGGGACAGTGGCCCAGAATTTCCCGAATCTTTGCTTTTCCTAATTAATAACGGTTTAGGTCGTTATAATAGATACCAATTTACCCCTCGTTCGTCCTTGAACGACTAGTTCGTGGACGTCCCATGCGATAATTTTGGGACACTCACCACTACCAAAATGATCCACCACGGAAACTACGACTAATCGCGACCTCTGAGTTAATTGACACACGAAAAGGTACAATACTCCCAGACTTAGAAGAGATTCAAATGCAACACACAAAGATCATACACGTTCAATACTACACTACACAACCTTGCCCCCAGTGCAGCAGCCCTCCCACAGAGGCGGAGATCCTCCTGCTGTAGCGGGAGATCAGAAACAGTAAAGGGTAAAATGGGGAAAGGTTTCCTCATTCTCCCTTTTTCAAACTCAAACTACCCAAAACTCTCTCGAATCACTTTGCTCCGGACGTCAAAATTCAGGTATTTTTCACAATCCTTACACTTCTTACTACATTGCTCAACTAACAACGATTGCATGTCGATTAATTGATCGAATTAGAAGGGTTTTTTTTTTCGGGTAGTCATTCGAAAATGAACATAGGTTGTTAGTGTTGATAAATAAATGCAACATGGGCGTTTCCCTTACGTCCCCAACATCCAAGGCGTAAGGATTCCGTAAAAACATGGTCAAATCGGTACGAAAATGGGTGGGGAAAGTTGAAAGGTCATCTTGACGTAAACTTGAATTTAGGCACTATTTTAGGAGTTATTTCACTGAAATAAATGCATAATTAGGTTCTAAGGTAGTTGATATACTCTAATCTGCTGGAATTCTATCGAAAACGGGGAGGGGGGGGATTTGGGACAAAGGGGTGCCATTATTGCGCCTGGTGTTCGTCCTAGATGAAGGCCGCTCTGGCGCCCTTTGTCCCTCTATGGTGGCCTCCCTCATTCCGCCCTGGCAGGATTTTGGCCGTTGTGGCAGGATTTTCCAGACCAATGGCCTAAACCCTTGACTCAGAAATCTGTCCCCTTTTTACATTCACCTTAACCGACTATCCAATTGTGTTCTAACTTATATTCAACTGATCGCACGTTTTTCCTAAATGGCTTGAATCAACGAGGAAAATTTCCTGTTTTCTAATACTGCAAGTAGGGAGAGACACCATGACTATAGGAACACTAGTTTCTACTTTGAGAGGGGTTTTGTGCTGTATAAGCTAGAGGAGAAGGAGCCTGCTTTCTATGCTCGCCTGGTAGAGTTCAGGTGGATTCCGCTGACTGAGGCTCCCCCGGATGCATGCTCCACTTGGGTAAGGAAGTTCTACACCATTCTTCCACTGTGCGATGGGACAATCCTTACCCCGTCATCCACATTAGGGGAGTAGACCTTCCTTTGAACGCTACTGCTATCAATGAGGCCCTAGAGGTACCAGAGGTGCCGAACCATTTATTCGAGGATAGGCTATGAGAGATGGATTTAGAGTGGCTAAGGGACATGCTGGTTGAGCTCGCGAGACGGGATCAGGTCTACTGGGCTACTGCTGAGGGGATTATTGGCACAGGCTGGTCACTTGACGTTAAAAGGTGGCTACACTTGGTTACTAGGAGGATCCACTCGTCGGGCAGCCGTACCGACGTGACCTTTCCCCGAGCTCTAGTGGTGGCATGTGCTATACATGTAATTCAGATGAATGTGGGAGCGCAGATCATCTCAAAATGGAAGATGTTCTACCGGGGTAACAAAAAGGTCTTCTTCCTTCCCGGGCTTATTACTGTGCTGTGCAAGCGAGCGGGAGTTCCACTATTCCATGGTGACAAGGTACTCCCTATGGATCCCCCCTTCACCCTCTGTTGGTTAGGTCAGGTTCTACCTCTAGGAGCAAAATGAGGAGGACGAGCAGGGATAGCAGTAACAGGGCGGCTGCAGGTTCGGACGGCAAGGACCCACTCTCAGGTGCATAGGTTGAGGAAGACTTAAAGGCTGTTCGGGAGAGGATGGGGAGTGCCTATACTTAATTCACTCCGGTTCCACCCAGCACTGCCCTAGAGGTCGAAATGCTCCGGCGCCAGCTGCGCAAGGAGAGGAGAAAGGGTGTGGTCAGGGATCGTCTGATGCTTCAGATGTGGAAGACCATCAAGACCATGCTTACTTGCGTGGTCCCCGGCAAGGAACTTCCCCGACTCGAGCCGCCGGACTTTAGGGAGTTCTCTATGATGAACGAGGCTTGGTCTCGCGTGACACCCCCAGAGAACCTCGATTCAAACGTCGACACCACCCAATCTGAGAGTCCCTAATTTGCTTTCCCTTCGCCCCTCTTGGGCTTGTAATTTGGACAACTCTGCTTTTACCTTTCGCTTTATTATGTTTTTGTAGCATATGAATGCTTGTTTTTCTACGATTTTCGCAGCCTTTCGGTTAATTACTAAGTTTATCACATGTTTCCGGTTGTTGAGCATCGAAATTATTTTTTTTTGCAGGGGTCAATCTGGATATTGTTAGGGGTTGATAATTTGTAACTAAGGGAAACATGGGAGGTAGACTGAGATTCTGCCTCGCCCTGTCTCGCTTTGGTGGAAATAATCCCGCTCTAGCGGGAATAATTCCTCTCCAGTGGTTCGGATAGGACCAGAACCCAGACCCAAAGTTTTGGGTCCTTTTTCGTTCCCCTAAATTTTCCCAAGGTTTCCTCGCTTTATCATACCATTAAATTCCAACAACACTCCGACTAGGAGCGATCCTTTGCTATCCCAAATCCAACCATAATCCGCGAACCAATTCTTCTTATAACTCAGTATTGTAACCCACACATCCCCAGGATACACCCAGATGTTTGCATGGTTACCAGTTGGTCGCATCGCACGCTTGGATTTCTTGCTTACGAACCATGTCGTAATTTATCTAGACACATGCACATAACTAGTCACGACTTTCTTTCCACAACGAGTTTCATGATACTTAAGCAATCATGTGCACATAATTTCAACAATTCGGCTAGCACATTAACCATAACTAGGTTCAGACACACATTTATTGCACACAGAATCATATTATCACTTTCAAGCAAGAAACAATTTTCATAATCACAACTAATCCAGACAACAAGGAGCACACATTCACAATTACAGCCACACATCACAACAATTTCACCTTATTGATAAGTTTGTTCCATAGACAAGCATTACTGATCGTCTGTCTCGTACAACCCTAAGGCGAGATACCAATTTGAACCTTCTAAGTTCCAATTAACTCTTGCTTATATCCTTTCAGTCGTACCAACGATGTCCAGTTCACCTTATTGAGATACCAATTGGAATCGGGAGATACCAATTGGACTAAACTCATACCACAAGTGACACTTGCACGAAAAGAGAGAAGAGAGGAGACAATTTCCTAGAATGTTTCATAGCTTCGTAAATATTAGATGTGGACGTCAACACACCAATACACAGGAGTCTGCTTCACATTTTGCTCTTCTACGGGGAGACCGGTAACCTGGGCTCTGATACCAATTTGTCACGACCCAATCCACTGGGCTGTGCGGGCATCCACTCAACACCTAAGTAAGAGAAACCTCACACTCCAAAAGTTAAACCATGTGGAAAATTAACGAAAGACGGACATGAATAGGAAACATACATCTGTATTAAAAAACCCTTTTTAAATAAATTCTAGTTTAAGACTTGTAAAGTAGTTAATAACCCTAAGGACCTAGTCTAAACAGGTGCAAGAGATACTAAGAGTACAATTAGGACAATATAGTAAATGACACAGCTCCCACCATGCGGAAGGAAAAGTAGAAGTTGCTGGAGATTCTTTGTCTTCACCTAAGGAAACATCACCGATCCTATAATTAGACTATGTCAAAAGACATAGCTAGAGTAGTATCAGTACAAAACACACGTACTGATAGGCATCATCGGTCAACCCGACGTCCACTGCGTAATATAAGAATTCAACAATATGAACATGATATAACACCCCTCGCTTCTCCACCTTTACTCTCTCTCAAAATACTTCCAACCTACTAACACTCTGACTACTAACTACTTTACAACCAACCTACTTACTAGGTTGTCAATCATAGCCTAACCATTCTGACACACATAATATTGCCCCAATTACAACTACAACCATCCAAACCAACCTTGCTTCCGTCACACCCTTACTTCCCTTCCTAATCCTAGACTTGGCCATATCATACAACACGTCAAGCTTTCTACTAACCACAACTCTTTTTCCCCCAAAGTGAATCCCACCTGAGTAATTACGTCACGAACACTATTTTCACTTCTTACTATTACTACAACCGACACCTTTTCCTTGTTATTAGAAATTCTTGCAACCTTCACTCCCCACTTACTGTACCACGTCCTGATTTGGGTGTTTTCCTTCCGAATCACCCAACATCCATCTACCTATCATGTTACTCCGTATATAATCGCCATCGAGCATAAGACTTCATAACTAATAAACATCTCCAATAAATATGACTTAGGTTATCACATACATAGATCGAACATATACAATAATATCAACATACTCAACAACACATTTCACTTCACCTTCCTCAAACTATCACAATTATGTCACATCATTGGTCCTCTCATGGAACCCAATTCAGTGGTTCTCTCATGGAACCCAACCCAAACAGTTAGCATGCTGGAATGTGGTAATTCGATCCCATATTTATGTCGAAATGTGGCAACCGATCCCATAATTATGTCGAAATGTGGCAATTCGATCCCATTCACACACCACAATCACAAACACAAACACATAATCAAGATCATACATTTAAGTCATGATTTCATGGCCTTGATATTTCATATATCTCATTTACAACAAGTTGGATCAACATTGCAACATTCATACATACAGAAGTATCATAATGAACGCAAGAATAAGCATACATCACACAAACATAGAATCACAACCATCACCTACGAACTACTCATCCGCGAATATCTCATTAGCATTAATTCCATCATACGTAACCCTAGTTCATCATCTAGGGCACTCTTCTATCATACCTAACCCTAGTTCATCATCTAGGGCACTCTTTCCAGAATTTAATCACAATTTATTCGGCACACGAGGGTCTATGCATAAATCCTATCGTTGACTACAGATATTTACGCAGTGAACACAAATTTACAACAACTCAATTCATAAAACCTAGCCTACCTAGGCGCCAAACAACTGCACGGAGGAATTGATTTCAATTCTTATTTTCGAAATACGCGATGGTGATCTTGGCCGAAAATCTACAACCCATCGTCATCCTTGCACTAGAAATCCCTTTCTCCATCTGTCCCAAGCTTACATCAGCTCTTCTGAGGTTTATAGGGTGTTTTACGGCTTATTTAGGTATTTTAGGAAGAAGGGAGGAATAAGGATTCACGTTATTTACATTTTGTCTCGCCTAACCCGCTCTGGCACCGCCGCCCCAGCGGCATTTTGCTCGCCCTGGCGGGACAGTGGCCCAGAATTTCCCGAATCTTTGCTTTTCCTAATTAACGACAGTTCGGATCGTTACATAAATATTTTTAATGATATATTTTAATTGAGTGCCACCCGATTCACTTTGTAAGAATACACTACATTGTTGTTGTTTTAATTATATATATAAAGTTGGCATTTTTTAAGTTAGTAATGAAATCGTTTGAGAATATATGTAAAGTTGTGAATAATAAAATTAATTTCGAGTAGAACACTTTTTTATTGTAATTTGTTGTTTATCACATTTTTAAGTTTCTTCATTTGTTAAAACCTTACCTTTTCATTTTCTCCTATTAAATAAATAAGGGGAGAAATTATTCCTACAAACATAATTAGAACTTTGAATTTATCATTCCCTAGAATTAATCCCATTAATTTTCCCTTCTTAAACTAAGAAATATGTATCTCTTTATCTTCATAACTTATATTTCCATAATCTCTAACTCCTCATAACCCCCAAATTTTAAATGTGTAAACTTATGATAATTTATTGTGTTTCTTAATGAATATCTATATAAATGTGTATTGTAAGCCAATCCTTTTTGAAGCAAATGTTAATGTATTTTAATTCACATTTGATGTACTCATTATGAGGAAAATGTTATGAATTATGCATATTGAATTTTTCGCTTTTTAGTTACTCATGTTGAAAAGATCAATTCTTGAACACACAATCTTAGGCTTCAACTTATAGAACCTTCCATATTAGTAATATTATGCACTTTCATATTAAATATCTACCATTATGACCTTCACAACTTATAGCATCGAAGAAATGTCAATATGAAACAAATTAGTGTATATCTATATATATATATATATATATATATATATATATATATATATATATATATATATATATATATATTACTTAGAGGACCATGAATTGAAATGGAGATTAAGAACAGAATAATAAAAAAAATATATTAAAACTAAATTTTGAAAGAACTTGATTAAGACCATGCAATACAATGTGACAAGTTCTCAACTTGTGTTGCGACTTATTCCTTAAAGAAAAGAAAAAGAACTACGATAGAAAATATTTTGTTTGCCAAAATAAAAAATAACTGTTGAAAAAAAGAGAGTGTAATTTAATGAACTAACACTATAACTTGTGTTTTAATTATTTTATTTATTATTTTTATCCCACTTTTAGTTTATCCATTTTTTATTTCACGTTTTATTTTATATGAATTTAATGAAGTAATTAAAAAACAAAATTTCCCACAATTGATGATTTTGCAAATTTTTGAGTCAAAATTGTTCTTTTTTTGCCTTGGTTTACTTATATATTAATTGCACTCCAAGCATATATTTTAATATTAAATACTTATATTCTTTATACTTTGAAAATCATACTTTTATAAATCTTTTGGAGTATTTAAAATATAATTATCAAAATAAATAAAATTATGAATATAAATATTTATTATATATATTTTATGAAATTTAAAAGTAAGAAAATTATTTATGGCAAAAAAATTTATTCATGCATTTGATAAATTAATATATTTTTGTTAAATATGCATCTTTCGAAAATTTTAAATAAAAAATGAATACAAATGACTAAATAAGTTTATTCGATTTTTAATATATTATAAAAACAAAAACAGAATATTTGTACCCAAAAACTTTATGATTAAATTTTTAAATTATATTTTAATATAGTTAGTTGTGAATATATATCTCACGTGGGGCGGCCATGTATTAATTTCATATAGAAAGAGGTGTAATCATTAATTTAAAAATGCAAGGAGTATATTTGAAATGAAAGCATATTATCAGAGTATTCAATTAAATTAACCTTCAATTTTATTATTCTCTATATATAATATGTGAAGAGGTTCATTATCTATCAAATATTTTTACATAGTTAATATGATATTTATCTCTGTATTTCATATAAAAGATATGGATAAAAATATAGTAAGTGAGTTAATAAAAAAAATCATGTTTTCATTCGAGGTTGAATATATTGAGACTTAATAATCAGTAGCATAACGTTTTTAGATAACTTTGTAAAAAATCATATTTGATGAGTGTAACATAACATTTATCTTTTGATATAAGTGCAACTAAAGAATCTAAAATACCAATAGATTTGATTTATGCAAAAATCATACAAATTTAAATTGTGTATTTGAAAAAGGAACAAGAACAATTGAAAAATGGAATATTTAAAGGAGTTTTATCATATCAATAGGACAGAATAATAGGACGTGTAGATGTATTTCATTAGTATTTTTCAGTTACTTCACAATAAGATTTTTAGATACTCAAGAAAAAAGCTACTCCGAAGTACGTATATGTTTTAATATAAAGATTCAAACTCATTGATATTCCAATAAAATGTACAAAGTGACATCAAAATCTATTGTTAAATACCTGTTCAGTGCAACATAAACGAAACAAAAAAATTACTAAGAAAATATATCTCGACATATTGATTAATAATGTACTATCCCCCATTTAATAGATTATAGATGTTAAATTTGTTAAGATTCATTCCAATCATCATCTCAAAACGATTTTCATAATTAATATATAATTAAAAAAATAAAGTGATAATATTATGTTTGGGAATAGAGAGAACGTATATAATTGATTGAATTTTTTTTAACATTTATTTTAAAGACCGCGCGAAGCCCGGCCAAATTCCCTAATTATAAATACTTGAAAATAAAGGACAAGGATAAATTGAATATCAAAACATTCTAGATCAAATTCACTTGTTTGTGTGAAAACTTGTTTAAGACGGTCATCAAAGTACTTCTGACAAAAATCAAATCAAATCAAATTAAAATATATCAAATCCAACATAAATTCAAGATCAAACTATAAATGTTTGAATTTATTTTGAAAATGAAGAACTAGAAGATTTATACAAATTGTAACACTCATAATATTTTCATGTCTTGATTATTATTTTTTCTACACAAATTTTATTGTTTGTAGCAATAAATTATGGGTAATATAATAAATTATGTGTGAAAATAAAATAAAACCAACACATTTCCCTGCATGGCTACTAAGTATCTTTATATTATTATAAATATTTAATTTTTTTCCCAACTTTTTTTTTTATATATTTATAATTCCCTTTGTTTTAATTTATTTTCCATAGTCTCTTTTTTTTTTTTTAGTTCATTTTTTAAAATAAATTCTCTTTCCTTATTTTGGTAACTCTTTAATTCTAATTTTTCACGTGACATATTTAAAATTAGAAGATTAAAAACTATTTTGACACATTCCACCTATTTTTAATTTAAGATTACACGATTCAAAAATTTTATTTACTTTTCTTAAATTCTATGTCAAGTCAAAATCAAATAAATTAAATTATTTTTTAAAATTTTATGTCAAATAAAAATCAGATAAAAGTATTAACTAAAATCACACAAAGAAATTAAAAGAGAGTATTCATTTCCAAATTCGTAGGAAAAAAAACACACGTAATTCTCTAATTTCCTTTTTCTTCTCCACAAATCTCTCTTTTAGTTATTAGCCACATCCACTCCCTATCCCCCCACGTAATACTTCTCTCCCATTATCTTTATATTTATTTTTATTTATATTGAAGTTTGAGTTTTATCATTAGATGCATACTCCTTAAATAATATGAATATGCAACCCTCTCTTACTTTCTGCTATACCTCACTTGAAATTTCAGTGGGTTTCTTAAATTTATTTTAATTTGTGAACTTTGTCTCCCTTCATTCTAGTGTTTTTTTTTTTTTTTCTTTTTTTTTTCTTTTTAAATAGTATGATAATTTAAACTACGAGTTACTTGTGTTTAGCCTATGAAATTGTTCTGTGTTAGAGACTTTTAGGGACTTATTAAAAATATGATCGAATTTTTTCGATTGCTCTATATACTAAGTAAGTTTCTTTATCTCGAATCTTGATTTTTTTTGTTTGCAGACAAAGCTCAAGGTCTATATCTTTAGAAAAGAAGGAATGACAATTTTACCATGTAATTTGAGTATCTTTTCTATTTATTTCTCATTCTAATATCAATTTTACTATTAAATTTTGATAATATATCATGTTTAATTCATAATAGCAGTGAGTACATATTAAAATTATATTGAATGAATATGTACTTTCAATAGGATCATATAAGAATATTTTAATGAGATTATTTCAATATTATTTTAGTTCTAAAATATTATATGATCATGAGTGACACTTTTTGTTATTATGCTAAATGTTTTATTTTGTTATGTTGAGTATATGTTATTATATGATATCTGCTAAGTTTACAAAATAACTTTAATATTTTTCATGATGTTAATTTAATAAATTTTCATGTTACATATTACGACTTTGATTTTCCCTTGTTATATTGATGAATTAATTAATCTTGTAAAATATGAGAAAAATTGTCACCATGTATAAATTATATCAAATTAATGAGAAACTAGTGAATTATTACCATTTATTTTTCAACTAGGTAATAAATCCGCGCTTCCCGCAGGCATAAATAATCTTTCTAAGCTTTTGAACAACCTTTCCAATAAACATTTCAATAGAAATTAAATGATTTGATATAATCACATATCTCAAGAATTGTAAATTACATAATTTATCATAATATATATTTGATGATATAATTGTTTTGTTAAAATTGAGTGATGTTTTTATGTAGTGATTAAACATCACTTTTTCTATTTTTTTTTTTGTACATGAAAAGTATAGAATCTGATAATTTTATGGTTAGAATAATTCCTTGTGAAAAATTTTTTATGTGAAAGTTGATAATCAATATTAGTTATAAATAAGTTAAGACTGTTTAAAATGGACACCACAACATAAATAAATTTTTTTAGAGACAATCTACTTGTCTGAGGTCAAACGTTTACCACTTTTCGTTATTGTTACTTTGTTACTCTAACAAAATTTATAGAAGGAGAAAAATAAATTTGAACGACAGCAAAATAATATTGTTGAGCCTTTTAGAAATTCATTCTTCATTAAACTGGTGCTCTTAAGGCCCTTCGAGATGCTTCATCAATGCAACTTTGACTCTTTTCAGAAATATGTATGTATAATTTTTGCATTATGAAAGTACAAATAGATCATAATGTTGGATTCTAGACTCATGCTAAAGAAATATTCTCAAACATTAAAAAATTTAAAATGAGTCTAACCTAGATAACTCAAACACTCGGCAATGACTTGGGACATGAATTAAGGACAACAAATCTATATGAATGAACATATTTTTTGTAGCTTAGGAAATTACTTTTGTTTAGATTAGGTTTTGTTTCATATTATTCAAATTAAGCTTGCTGAAAATAGTCATAACTCACACCAAAAATATTTAGAAGAGTTGAATGAAAAGGAAAAAAAGAAAAATATTCAAAGGCTGAAAGCTTTGTCTAAGTGAGATCATATACATACCAAACGAAAAATAATCAATACAATTTTAAGGATACAACAAAACAATGAGGAAAAACATACATTAAAGGGAGTAAAGTATGAGATATCCAATGATGTTAACAAATCATTCTAACCAGAAAAGTTCCTATGTTTTGAAATATCATACCTTAAAAAATTGACTAACACTTCAATCAACTTTCAATCCTTAAAGAACTCATAATATCCACTGATATAATTTAGTAAAAATAGATAATAACAACATAAAACCAAAAAATATGGGCATGTAATGTTATTAACTCTCAGAGGAGTTTCTAAAGAACACAAAATCTCATCCTTGTATGTGAAGGAATGACTTTGTTGATGAAGAAATTAGAGATTTGTAAGGGCTTTTTTTATTGTACCTTCAACAATTCCATTAGATAAAGCTTACTTGAATACTCAATTAATGTTTGTTATTTAATTTGTACTAACAAATACATATAACATTAATTTTGCAGAAACATAAACAACAAAGTTTGAAACATGTACTCAACAATTACAATTAATAATATAAACATGAAATAATGACTGTAAAAAACATACCAGGATCATAACAATAGAATGAAACATAATAGAAAATATCGAGTCTACTAAGAGACTGTTTGGATTGGCTTAAAAAAAGTAGCTTTTAAGTCAAAAATAAAAAGTCAAACTGAAATGAATTTTAAGTCAAAAAATAAAAAGTAGGGGGAGACCTACTTTTCATTTTTGACTTATTTTAAGTTATTTTTTACCTTGCCAAACACTTTGTAACTTATTTTATGTCATTTTTTATATTTGCCAAACACTTCCACAAGTCAAAAAGGGACTTAAAAGTAGGTTTGACAGACTTTTAAGCCAATCCAAATGGGCTCTAAATGCACAATGTCCCCTTAAGAAAACTATTCCCCTCTAGTGCTCAAGGTTTAAAGGAATAAATCATTTCAAGATAGAATGATTCTATTCACCAGTGTATTGATACAAAAACAATGGTGTCAGTGAGTAATTCAACAGGAGCAAAGTACAGAAATATTTAATTGTCCAAAAGAAGAAGAAGTAGTTCAAAATTATCGTTGTTTTAAAATGAGATGAAATTAATATAGATAACAAAGGGTAGTGTGAACAAATGCTTGTTGTGTCTTATCAGAGATTTCACAACTCTTTGGAAAAGTTACAACCCTTCGGAAAGGTTAAAACCTTTCATAATAGTCACAACTTTTCATAAAAGTTGCAACTTTTCATAAAAGTCCCAACGCTTCATAAAAGTTGCAACTTTTCATAAAAATCACAACTTTTCATGAAAGGGGAAGGCTAGTTTTTGAAATAAAATAAATTAAAAGGGAGGTTTGTGGTGGTACCACGTAGGCGGGTCTAGGGGTAACGACCTTTTCCCCTCGTCTAGATTTGGACGAAATCGGAGTCAATGAGGTCTAGGGAAATCTTGTAATAAATGGGTAATCTAATTATGAATTTTATCACATGATTACCTAGCTAAGACGTTAAGGAACTCGTACGACTTTACGAAATCGAATTCAGGCGAGTAGAACTCCCAAAACTAACCTTAGCATGAACGGGTTTTTTTGAGCGTCATAGGAGGAAGATGTTTTCTGAAATGGGGGTTCAGAACTCTTAAATTAGCTCTCTGTTTCTGTGCAAGCCACTAAGGCGGGGCAGTCGTAGCGGGATGAGGTCTGTTGTGGCGGGACAATCGCGACTTAAGTCGGAAATAAATCCCAAAAATGTCATTATTCTGCAAATCCCATTTTTGAGAGCTAGGAGACGACCCCATACGAGTTTTTGAAAGTTTTCCACGAATTTTGGTGCTAATGGTAAGGTTTTCACTCCTCAATTTCATTTTTAGATCCGTAAAACGTAAAATCTTGATTGTATATCATTGGGTGCGGGTTTTGATTGATCTTAGATAGTGGGAAAAACCCTAGCTGCACCTTAGGATCATAATTTGGGTCTTGGGTTATTCGATTTGTCATGATCTAGGGAAATTAGACCTTAATTATTGATCCCCGTATTGAATTGTTTCTTTGTAGACCTAGAGCAAGCGGAAAGAATCTAAAAAGGGAAGAATAAAGTTTCTTAGGAGGATTCAAGATTTGTTCTAGGTAGGTGATGGTTGTGATTTCATGTTGGTGTGATATATGCTTATAATTTCTTCATTGTATTGCATGTATGTATTCAAATGTTGCATTATTGACCACATCTAATGTAAATGAGTATGAACGAATAACTATGCGCCATGAATCACCTCTTGATTGTATGATTATTAGAATGTACATTGTGATTGTAATTATGGTATGTTGAATGGAGCGGGTGCCACATTTCGATACACTAACTGGGATCAGATGTCACGTACCGACATATATATTGGAATGGGTGTCACAATCCGACACACTAACTTGGAATGGGTACCACAATTTGGTACACTAACAGTTTGGGTATGTGTTTCGTGAGAGGACCAATGACTTGACATATATGTATATTTTGAGATTGTGAAATTAGGTGTTGCTCGTACATGATAATTGATATTGTATATGTTTGGTGTATGCATTTTTATGATGTTGTAATGACTTATATATGCTTCACTTATTAGGATAGCCGCGTGATCCTACCAATACACTATGTATGTGTATTGATACTGCAGTTGGTTTTTCTTTGTTGAGTACAAAGCATCTTCAGGTGGCTACTAACAGGCCTCGTTTAGAAGATCTGTGATCAATTTGAACTCAAGGGTGAACCAGTTCTTTCAGGCTGCATGAGTTCTCCTTTTTCTCAGTCCATCTTATTTGGACTTAGACTAGTACTTTAGTTATTCTCTTGTTAGATGGGTTGCACCTATTTTCTTAGACTTGTCATTCGTAGATGTTTTGGTACATTGACTTTCAGGTTCTAGGCATTATTTCTGCAATTGTTTTGTTAGACTTCAGAGTTTATGGGAACTCTCTATTTTTTCTTTAGACATTTAAACTTGCTTCCGTATCTTTAAATGCTTTAGTTTTCGTTGATTTGGTTATTTGGGTAGTAGTAATGGTTCACCCACCGAGGGTTAGTGTGGGTGCCACTCACAACGGTTTGGGTCGTGACCAAGTTAGTATTAAAGCCCTAGGTTTGTTGATCTCGATGCACCAAAATGAGTATAGGAAAGTGTTACGAAACGATACAAAGAGGTTTGTACTTTTCTTCGAGAGGCTATAGGACTTTAGGAAATCTCTTTGTTTTCTCTTGTCTCCTTTTGTGTTATAACTTGGTTCCAATTGATATCTGATGATCCAAATTGGTATCTAATCTCTTTCACTCTTATGTCAGCAGGCGGTTAACACTCGCATCAACAAAGTTAGGCCCATAGCTCCCAACAATGATCCCACTGAGGAGTCCACAGTAAGTGGTCGCGGTCGAGGCAGGGGTAGAGAAAGTGTAAAGGGGTAGAGGCCTTGGAAGGGTAGCACCCGCTAGGAGTGGAGCTCCAGTTGAGAATGCTCCCAAAAATGAGAATCCTCTCGGGCATCATGTAGAGATAAAGAAGAATGTAGAGGTTGAGAATGATGAAGATATTGGACAAGAGGAAGAGGTGCAAGCTGAGACTACATGTATTCCTCCCTTAGACCCAGTTTTAGCTCAACAAATTATGTCGTTCCTGAAATGATTGGTTGGTCCTAGAGTTCCTCTCGCAGTGCAAGCAACTCAAGCTCCCGCCAACCCCCCTATTGCTATTACTATCCCCAAGGTGGGTGGAACTATAGGTACTAATGCTTTCTTTTGTCCTTTGTTGGGTACTGTTATGATTGCTAATGAACATGAGATGTTGACTAAGTGCTTGAAGTTGAAATTGCTTGTGTTCCATGGTTCCGAGAGTGAGGATGCCTATGAGTTCATCCTAGATTGTTATGAGAGGCTTTATAAGTTAGGAATTGTCCATCAACATGGAGTAGAGTTTGTGACTTTTCAACTTTAGGGTGAGGCTAAGAAATGGTGGAGAACTTATGTGGAATGCAGATCTTCAGCCTTACCCCCCACTCACTTGGACCAGTTCATGCTTTGTTCTTGGAAAAGTATGTGCCATATACTTGAAAGATTGGAAGAAGGATGAGTTCATGGCTTTGGAGCAAGGTGGTATGTTTGTGGTTGCTTATGAGGCTAGGTTCCATACTTTGTCTAGATATGCTACACAACTGGTGACTACTGAGGAAGAGAGGATCCGTCTATTTGTTAAGGGACTGAATTATGAGTTACATGTATTGTCTGTGCACATGACTTCTACAAGGAAAAGTTTTAATGTGGTAACATATTTTGTGAGGAAAGTGGAGGAGGTGAGGCGAGACGGTCAGGCAAGGGCATTGGCCAAGAAAGCTAAGAGCACAGGTAACTTTCAGGTTCCTACTCTAGATGTTCAAGGAGGCCGACACTTGCAGCCTGGACAATTCAGTCTGCTGTGCCCGCTTCTACATGTAATTAATCGGGAACTCCACCTCAGAGTGTAATTTAGGATAGCCAGGGAGATGCACCTTCGGCGGGTAGCAGGCCATCTTTCGATCGCACTTGTTATAACTGTGGAGAAACTGGGCATATGAGGAGAGATTATCCCCACCAGCGCATGTTAGACCTCACGCAACGGTAGACTAGAGTAGTGGTACCCGTAGGAAATGGTAATAATGGTTGAGGGCGTCCACAAGGTGGGCGAGGAGGAAACCAACGAGGTCGGGGAAATGGTAATGCAGGTAGAGGTACTGTGCAGCCAGGAAGGGAAGTAGCCCGTCATGAGGACATGGCTCAGTGTTATGCCTTTCTGGGCAAGACCGAGGTAGAAACGTCTGATGCAGTGATCATATGTACTATTCTTGTTTATGACCGGATGGCTAATGTGTTGTTTGATTCGACTTCTACTTGTTCTTATGTGTCCGTATGATTTTCCTCAGAATTTGATATGATTTGTGATATAATTGATACCCCCATCGATGTTTCTACCCCCGTTGGAAAGTCTGTCATAGTCACCCATGTCTATCGTGCTTGTCCTATCTTGTTTATGGGTGTTCAGACTTGGGCTAATTTGGTGATTTTGGATATGAATGACTTTGATATAATCTTAGGCATGACTTGGTTGTCCCCCTATTATGGTGTGTTAAATTGTAATATGAAATCTTTGATTGGAGAGATCCTCGGTAGGGAAAAATTAGAGTAGAAAGGGGTGTACAAGCCTAAGCCAGCTAAAATCATATCCTCTATTAGGGATAGATAACTGGCGGTGCAGGGTTGTTTGGCTTCTTTGGTTCATATTCAGGATGTTGATGTTTAGTCTCCCTCTATTGAGTCTATCCCTGTGATGTCAGAATTTAAAGAAGTGTTTCCTACTAATTTCCTGCTATGCCTCTGGATAGAGATATAGATTTTTGCATTGATTTGGAACCTGGTACTCTTCCCATTTCCATCCCTCCATATCGTATGGCTCTAGAAGAATTAAGAGAGCTTAAGGCTCAAATATAAGAACTTCTTGACAAAGGATTCATATGTCCTAGTGCTTCACCATGGGGTGCTCTTGTCTTATTTGTTAAGAAAAAGGATGGTAGTATGAGAGTGTGCATAGACTATTGTCAATTGAATAGGGACACAATTCGAAATAAGTATCCATTGCCTTAGATATATGATATTTTTGGCCAGTTGCAGGGCACATCCATTTTCTCTAAGATTGATTTGCAATCTAGTTACAACCAGTTAAAGATCAGGCCTGTGGATATACAAAAAAGGCGTTTAGGATCTGTTATGGGAACTATGAGTTTTTAGTTATGCTATTTGGGTTGAGAAATGCTCCTGTAACTTTCATGTGTTTGAGGAATGGTATGTTCAAGCCCTTTCTTAATTCGTTTGTGATAGTGTTTATTGATGACATTTTGGTTTATTCGAAAAGTGAGGAAGAACATGCCGACCATCATCGTGTTGTTCTGGGTATTTTTGGGAAACAAAAGTTGTATTTGATCTAAGTTGACTTCAGTTGCCTTTTTGGGGCATGTAGTTTCAAAGGAAGGGGTAATGGTAGATCCCTAAAAGATTGAAGCGGTTAGGAATTGGGTCCGACCAAGTTTTGTGACTGAAATTAGGAGTTTTGTGGGGCTCGCTAGCTACTATCGTCGGATTGTGAAAAGCTTTACTTCTATTGCCACACACTTGAAAAATTTGACAAAAAAGGAGATACCATTTGAATGGACAGAAAAATGTGAGGAGAGCTTCCAAAAGCTCAAGTCTCTTTTGACCACAACACCTATTCTAGCACTACCAGTGGAAGGTAAATATTTTATTTTGTATTGTGGTGCTTCACATTCATGCTTTGGTGCGGTGTTGATCTAGGATAAGAATGTTATAGCTTATGAATCACGAAAGTTGAAGGTGCATGAGAGGAATTATCCAACACATGATTTAGAGTTGGCAGCAATAGTGTTTGATCTTAAGATCCGACGGCATTATCTTTATGGTGTTAAGTGTGAGGCATTTACCGATCATCACAGTCTACAACATGTGTTCACTCAAAAGGATCTGAATTTTAGACATCGAAGGTGGATGGAGTTACTCAATGATTATGATGTGACCACCCAATATCATCTGGGCAAGGCTAATGTAGTGGCGGACGCACTAAACCTTGGAATATAAGTTCATGCTTGACTATGACCAAGTGACCTTTGGCTAAGGAGATCCAAACCTTGGAATATAAGTTCATACAGCTAGTCATCTCAAAAAGAGGTAGGGTGTTAGCTAGCATTGAGGTTAGAGCCACATTTATTGAGGAGATCAAGGCAAAACAGTTTGAGGATGAGAATTTGAATGAGTTTAGAGAGAAGACAGTGATTGGTAAGACACAAGTTATGGTTCTTGATGTGGGGGGTGTGCTCAGTTTTAAAGGAAGGATTTTTTTATCTTAGAGTGGGTGACCTGATTTAGAATTTGTTGACAAAATCCCATGGTTCGCGATATTCTATTCATCCGGGTGTTACTAAGATGTACCAAGCCTTGAAGCGACTCTATTGGTGGCCTCACATGAAGAAAGATATAGCGGAGTTTGTGGCTAAGTGTCAAAATTGCCAACAAGTAAAATATGAACATCAAAGGCCTTCAAGTTTGCTTCAGAGAATGCCTATTCCGGAATGGAAGTGGGAAACGATAGCTATGGATTTCACGGTTAGTCTTCCCAAGACATTGGGAAAGTATGATTTTATTTGGGTAGTGGTTGACAGATTGACTAAGTCAGCCCACTTCATTCCAGTCAGAGTAGATTATAATTAGTAGCAATTGGTAAAGGTGTATGTAAAAGAGATAGTAAGGTTGCACGGGGTGCCCCTTTTTATCATCTTAGACCGTGGTACACAGTTCACATCCAAGCTTTGGGGAAAATATCCTGAGGAGTTAGGTAGTTAAACTCACCTTTAGCATAACCTTTCATCCACAGACAGACGGGCAATCAGAGAGGACTATCCAAGTGTTAGAAGACATGTTGAGAGCATGTGTGATCCACTTTGGAGGACATTGGGATAAGTTCTTACCTTTGTGTAAGTTCTCTTATAATAATAGTTACTACTCTAGCATTGATATGGTACCATTTGAGACTATATGGGAGAGGATGTAAATCACCCATAGGATGGTTTGAGGATGGAGATATAAAACCTTTGGGGGTTGACTTGGTGAGGGATGCTCAGGATAAGGTAAGAAGCATCCAAGCTAAGCTCCTAGCAGCCCAAAGTAGACAGAAAGGGTATGCAAACCATACGATAAGAGACAAGTCATTTCAGACTGGTGAGAACGTTCTTCTTAAGGTATCACCCATGAAAGGGGTGATAAGGTTCGGCAAGAAGGGCAAGCTTAGTCCTCGATACATTGGACCATTCAAAATTCTTGACTGTGTAGGACCAGTTGCTTATAGTTTGGCTTTACCTCCTAACCTAACGGGAGTTCATCTGGTATTTCATGTGTCCATGTTGAAGAGATATCATGGTGACAGGGATTACATCATAAAATGGGACTCTGTTGTGTTAGACAAAGACCTTCAGGATAAGGAAGAACTGATTGCAATTTTTGATCGTGATGTACGAAAGCTGAGGACCAAAGATATTAAGTCCATAAAATTTCAATGGAGGCATCGTTCGGATGAGGAAGCTACTTGGAAAACCGAGAAGGACATGTGCGACAAGTATCCCCAATTGTTTGTCGATTCAGGTACTACTCTACTCACTTTAGCCCCTTTTTCCTAGATTGTCACTTGAGGATGAGTGAGGGGTAAATTTTTATCTATTTTAACGGCATGTTTCCTTCATTATAAAAAATCCAACGGGGAAAAATTTTGGGCCGAAAAACTTTTTGGTAGTAACTTGAAATTTTCCAACCTAGTCCAGATTTGAACGAAATTGGAGTCAGTGAGGTCTAGGAAATATGGTAATGAATGGGTGATATAATTATGAATTTGATCACATGAATAGCTAGCTAAGATGTTAAGGAACCCGTACGACTTTACGAAATCGAATTTGAGCGAGTAGAACTCTCGAAACTGACCATAGTGTGAACAAGTATTTTCTAAACATCATAGGAGGAAGATGTATTGTGAAATGGGGGTTTGAAACTCTTAAATTAGCTCTCTGTTTCTTTGCAAGCCACCAAGGCGGGATTTTCCCGGCAGGGCGGTGCAGCTGTAGCGGGATGAGGTCCGCTGTAGCGAAACAGTCGCAACTTAAGTCAGAAATAAATCCCAAATGCGCCATTATTATGCAATTCCCATTTTTTGAGAGTTAGGAGACCACCCCATATGAGTTCTTGACAGTTTTCTACAAATTTTGGTGCTAAAGGTAAGTTTTCACTCCCTAATTCCATTTTTTGATCCGTAGAACGTAAAATCTTGATATTATATCATTGGGGGAGGGTTTTGAACTATTTTAGATGGTGGGAAAAACCCTAGCTACATCTTAGTATCATAAATTGGTTCTTGGGTTATTGGGTTTGTCATGATTCGGAGAAATTAGACCTTAATTATTGATCCCCTTATTGAATTGTTTGTTTGTAGACCTAGAGCAAGCAGAAGGAATCCAAAAAAGGAAGAATCAAGTTTCTTAGGAGGATTCATGCTTTGTTCGAGGTAGGTGATGGTTGTGATTTCATGTTGGGGTGATATATGTTTGTAATTGCTTCATTGTATTGCATGTATGTATTTGAATGTTGCATTATTGATCACACTTAATGTAAATGAGTATGAACGAATAACTATGTGCCATGAATCACCTCTTGATTGCATGATTATGAGAATTTACATTGTGATTGTGATTGTGGTATATTGAATGGAGCGGGTTTCACATTCCAACACACTAATTGGGATCAAATGTCACGTACCGACATACATATTGAAACAGGTGTCACGATTTGACACACTAACTTAGAACGGTTACCACGATCTAGTAAACTAACAGTTTGGGTATGAGTTCCGTGAGAGGATCAATGATTTGGCATATATGTATATCTTGAGATTGTAAAATTGTTCGTTGCTCGTAAATGATAATTGATATTGTATATGTTCGGTGTATGCACATTTATGATGTTGTAATGACTTATATATGTTTCAGTTATTGGGATATCCACGTGATCCTACCAGTACACTGTGGTTGTGTACTGATACTGCACTTGCTCTTTCTTTGTTGAGTACAGGGCATCTTTAGGCGGCTACTGACAGACCTCATTTAGAAGACCAGTGATCGATTCGAACTCAAGGGTGAGCCAGTTCTTTCAGGCTGCCATAAGTTCTCCTTTTGCTCGGTCCATGTTATTCAGACTGAGACTAGTACTTTAGTTATTCTCTTGTTAGATGGGTTGCACCCATTTTCTTAGACTTGTCGTTCGTAGATGTTTTGGTACATTGACTTTCAGGTTCTAGGCATTATTTCCACAATTGTTTTGTTAGATTTCGAAGTTTATGAGAACTCCCTATTTTTCTTTAGACATTTAAACATGCTTCGTATCTTTAAATGCTTTAGTTTTCGTTGATTTGGTTAGTTGGGTTGTAGTAACGGTTCTCCCATTGGAGGGTTAGTGTGGGTGCCACTCACGATGGTCTGGGTCATGACACTAGGGTTCTCTTTATATATATATATACTAGTTTCACGGCACATATGTTGCACGTGTGTATCATATATATAATATACAAATTTGTAAATTAGAATTAATATTACTAAATTCATTTTTTTAATACATAATTATAATTTAAAGAACATAGGACAAGTGCTTTTAAATGATTAATACAGATTGTTGTAGAGTTACTTGTATTTTGAGATCAAAATGACCATATATTATTAAAACATTTTAAAATACATTCAAAGTTTAAATATGGGGAGAAAGTGATGTTTATTTAGTAGTATTATTCTTTACTTCACTCAATTTTGTAAACAAATATAACCAACAAAATTTTAATAAAATATCAATACAAAAAATTTCACCAATACTCTTTCCTCTTGAGGTTATGAACATAAATGATGGACGCCATTTAAGTATAATTTTTCTCTTAAATATTCATAATTCAAATTTAGTATGTGCATCACACTAATAAGGATTACCATAAATATTTCAAAATTTTAACTTTATACATAATCTATCTTTTACTAAATAATATTTGAGTAAGACTATCATAGAGAGGTAATTCTAAAAAAAATGTATTTTATTGTTATAACGAATGATGGTTAAATTGAGGTTTGAGTGTATGTCAAATATTTAGCTTAACCAATTCTTTGTTTTAGATAAATGTGTGTGTGTGTGTGTGTGTATATATATATATATATATATATTTCAGTAGCATAATTTAATTTTAATATATGAACAATATCACCTTTGGTGAAAAAATATTTCTTTCTTTAACTTTCTACCTTATCTGTGTAGAATTGTAGTCTTCTCCTTTTTCTGCCGCATACATATCATATAGTTGTTGTCTAATAAAATTATCAAGTATCTTATAGAAGTTGTATCGTGATATAAAATATTAAACTTTTTCAATAATAAAAATTAATAGATGAAAAACAATTAAAGTACTGTTTATAGAATATTTAATTTGATTTAAGATTATTTTATGATCAATCATTATTTTCTTATCTATTTTTATATAGCTAAAAAGGAGTGTATCTTGTGAAATAAAAATTTCTCAAATTAAAATGACGACAAAATAATAGGGAAAAAAAATATGGAAAGATACATAGCCCTAGACGAAAATATATGTTCATGTTATATTCACTATAGAGTTCCATCTGATTAAAATCTCTTGTCAACATTTACTTTCATTGTTCATTTTTACTTACATATCTATTAAAAATAATTATTATCATGTTTATATTATCATATTATAAGTAAAAGTGAAAATCTATTTTTAAAATAGTGGATTTAACATCAAAACTAATGATCCAATGGGCTACGTTCATGCCAGTTGTTTTAGTAAAATCATAAAGAAACTGCTTCATTTGATGGTAAAAAATAACAAATAAAAAACCAAAGAAGAAATATCATACCCAAATCATGTGACTTTATTCATATTTGTTTATTATTATTGTCTTTTCCAAATAATTTCATCACTGTTAACTCATGGAAATTGTAAGAATAAATATGGGAAATTGTAAGAATAAATACGAGTCTGAATTTATGAATAATTTGCTACAATTTGTTCACCAACTCTTTCTTATGTGGTACCTCGAATTTCATTGAATTTTGAACTTAATCGACTATTGCAAATAACCCCGAGATTTTTTAAGAAGAAGAAGAGTGGAAAACATTAAAATATCATAGTTTAAAAGTGAGAGGAAACTCTCTATTTATAGCTAACATATAATGCATTAATAGGTGCTAATTGTTCCTTATCAGAAAAGTTACAACCTTTGGAAAAAGTCACTGCTCATCGGAAAAATCACAACCTTTTGCAAAAACTCACAACTCATTGGAAAAGGCACAACCCTTCGACAAAGTCACAACCCTTTGAAAAAATCACAATCCTTCGGAAAAGTCACGACTCATCGAAAATGTCAAAACCCGTCAAAAAAATGCAACCCTTTGGAAAAGTCACATCTCTTTGAGAAAATTACAACCCTTTAATATTAAAGGGTATCTACATTTAATATAAAACAAATAATTAAATTAATAAATAAAATAAATTGAATATTTTAAATTGGGGGTTTTAGAGCAATTCAACATTCAGTTTAGGAGCTCATGCTTTTAAGGTAGTATATATATATATATATATATATATACATGATTTATGCAATATTCTAATTTAAACAATAATATCATTACAAATAATTAAATGTCGTCGAATGTCTATGCTCATCAATATATTGTATCATCAAAGGTAACTTTTAGCAACGACTAAATCAAACTTTTCAAGACAAATATTTTTATCACAAATAAATTATTTCGTCATAAATCGAATGCATTTACTGACAGAATATATTGTCACTAATCTTGATAGTTTATAGTGACTGTTATATCTTGTCGATAAAAAAAATACTTTTAGCGACACGATGATAGATTTAACTACAAAATTGTTAACCTTTTTAGAATGATAAATTTGTTCCTAATTTATATATTTTAGGATGATTTTTTTTGTATATAAAAAATAGTCATTAGTGACAAACTTACATTTGTTCAACTATGAAATACATATAACTTTAGAGACAATTGATGTCGTCACTAATTGAACTAAATAAATAGCGATGATATAATTTTGTCGGTGAAAATAATTTTTTAGTGACAAAATCATACTATTAACTACAAATAATTTACACTTTTTATTACAAATAAATTCGTCACAAATATCGACACATTTGGGGATAATTTTTCTTTTTGTAGTTAATATAACTTTTTAGTGACGATGCACTAAATAGTCTTTGTATATTTTTAGTGACGATTGATTGACGAATTTTTTTTTCGTCACACAAGATCTTTGGTGATGAAATTTGATTTATAAGTGATGAAATCATTTTTCCTTGATAGTCAAATTTGTTGTAGTGATCTTATCTCCAAATTGCTACTTTGTGATCAGCGGTTTTGAAGGCATGTTAGGAAAAACTATAATTTTATAGTAATTAGAAAACATATTCTTTCTTAGAATAGGATTGTTTTATAGAATATACAATTATAATCATATACACTCCTTCCTAAGAATTCTAACCCTACAATTGTATAGATATAAATATTTGTTTTGTATTGGATCATGGTTGAATAGAGAGAAAACTATTTTGAAAATATCTTATGTCTTTCTAGCAATTTCATTATTGCTATCAGCTAGATGGTGCTGATGATTCGAAAGAATACCTAGCTACTAGAAGGGCAATGGATGTTGTAGGAATAAGTTCAGAAGTTGCAGAAATAGAAAAATATATTCAAGGGTAGAATTTTAGTAAATGGTTATTTCATACTCTCTTGCAATTCCCTAATTTCAGGCTGGTAGATAAGATTAATAATTCAATTGGTCAAGATCCAAATTCGAAATCTTTAATATATATGGATTTGAGAGTTTCAAGACTAACATGTTCTTGACTGACTGATATGCCTTTTTGTTTGGATTGTATGAGATGTGTCCTTCTCGAATGAACTATATAAAATTGCCTTAGCATATCATCAAGCAATCAATTATTTTTTATCTTTTAGTTAGTAGTGACTTCTCTTTATGTTTAGCCCACTTGATAGAGGACTCATAGCACAATTGCCATAAGCATCATTAATTGCCAATTCACAGCCCTTTATTTACTATGATCTTGTCTTTGCTTTCTGGTGCCTAATACATGAGCTATGAGTAGTCCGATGCATCTTATTGCCTCTTTATTTGGTTGTCTCCTAAAGAGAAGTGTCAAATTTATAAAATATTGTCACATAGGTTTTGATTTTTATGTAATTGAATTAGATGGGATTGCAATCCTTAGACCGCCATCAATGGGATGAAATTGCCAATATAATCTTAAATGGGAGTGCCGGTAGTGAACTTGTTGTTGAGTGAAAGATCTTGTTCCTTGATCTTTCTAATTTTGTACTCTTTCCTTAAACTGCAGTATCAATATTTTTTCTGAAACCCTACTAGTCATAGACCCGGCTTTGTAGATTGTTTAATATTTATTTGTGCAACTATGAATTATCATACTTCTGATGCTCTTTATTTCTGCAGCATTGAACAATTCTGTATCAATTTGACCAATGAGAAACTGCAGCACTTCAATCGGGTTCTGGTTATTTTCTCATCTTTGAGTTTGTTGAACTATCATTACTACTATACTTATCTCTATCATACCTGCATGTGCTCTGTGAGCATGTTATCAAAATGGAACTAATAAAAGATTATACAAGTGAAGAAATTGACTGGAGCTACATTGAGTTCATTGATAATAAACATATTCTGGAACTAATAGAAAATGTTTGCGCTTAGATTATCTTTTTTATTTCTTACATTTGCTTACTTGTAAATGACTTCACATTATTTAGATTCAGTTTTTTTGATCTAGGTAAAAGAAAGTTGCTCCTTGTGCACATTATTTAGATTCAGTCAATCCCTTTTCTTACTCTCATCTATATCCTTTGTAAAATCCCTTCTGTTTTTATACACCAGGTTGTTTCCTTAAAAATATATTGTCTTCTCTAGGAATTATATTGTCAATTATTTATGGTTCGTCTTGGATATAAGTTGAATGTTGCAGCTCTATTTAACCAAAAAAGGTTTGAAGTTGCAGCTGATAAAGTTAAGATGAAATTCACTTAGACGAGATGTGTTTTCCGTTGTGAGAAAGAAGAGAATGTTGAGAGCAAACTCAACTTTATTATTTCCTCAAGTTAATGAGGTTTAAGTAACTATGTTTACATGTCCTAAAAATGAAAGGAAATCAATACAAATCAATGCTTAATCACAATAGGAGTAAATTAAGTTACCTACTATATTTTCGTATATTCTAGAATAATCACAAGGATTCTAATACTCTCCCTGAAGTTGGTGTATATAAATTATATCTACCAAGCTTGCTACATATATATTTTGTTGTGGAACCATCTAGGGACTTGATGACTATGTCTGCTAGATGATCATAATTTATTCGCATAAACCCTGTGATGATGTCTCATCCGAGTACCTTTACAATCAATTTCTATGTGTTTAGTCTTCTCGTGAAATACTGAATTTGATGCAATGTGAAGTGAAACTTTATTATTACACACAAGTTATATTTCTTTAATCTTTCTAAATTTCAACTTATTTATTAGTTGCTTGATCCATATGAGTTCACATATTGCCACTGCCGTAGCCCGGTGTTTTTCTTTTGTGCTAGATATAGCAACCATATTTTGTTTCTTACTTCTCCGAAAAATTTAAATTTCACCAGCTATAACTTAGTATCTAGAAGTAGATCGCCTGTTATAGGTGACGTCCCATTTGCATTTGAATATCTAACAATTTTGCTATGTCCTTAGCCTTCATAAAGTAGTCCTTTCCCTTGAGCAAATTTTAAGCATTGAAGAATGCGAATAATTGCATTCCCATGACTGTCAGCTTGGAGAATCTAAGAACTGACTTACAACATTAACTGTTAAGGCAATGTCAGGTCAAGTCACAATGAGATAATTCAACTTTCCTACCAACCTTTTGTATCATCCAGAATCACTTAGAGGTTCTTCTTGGTGTGGTAGGAGCTTAACATTTGGATCCATTGGAGTATCAATAGGCCTGCAATCTGTCATCCTTTTCACTATAAAAATATCAAGTGCATACTTCTTCTGTGAGATGATATTTCTTGATGGGATTGAGCAACCTCTATGCCTAAGAAGTACCTCAATTGACCAAGATAAATTGCTAAAAAAACTGATGTTTTAGTTTGGTAATTCCCTCGTCATCATTACCCGTAGTGACTATGTCATCAGCGTAACCACCAAATACATACACAAACCTAAACAAAAATGACGATAAAACACAAAATGATCGGCTTCATGTGTAACATCCCTCCTTAGCTAAGAGCTAAATTTAGAAAGAGCTAAATTGAGAATTTTGCAAGTTATGCTTAAGTTGTGAGTTTTGGGTCAACTTCAAACGACCATAACTTTGAGTAAAGGATGAGTTTGGTGGCCTATAAAATATCAAATGAAAGGCCTTTGAATCCTTTTTCCAACGTCACCGAGTTTGTTAAATTTCGAGAATGGATGAGGGATATATGCCCATTTCAAGTCAGCCTGTCCAGTTAAAGAAGGTTACCTGGATTAATAAGGGGTATTTTGGTCTTTTCCTTACCTCATCAGCTTAAAACATTTTTAGTATTATTTTTGGGGTCAAATCAGATTTGAGTCAATTTTACAATCCTAAATTACGCTTAGGATTTTGAGAGGAGTTCAAGAAGAGGAGAAGAGGAGAAAAGGAAAAACGGTCAAGATTCTTGCAATATTCGAGCGATTTTCATCAAGGATTCGATCCTAAGAGGTATGTAAGTATTCATAGTGATGGGGTCGTTCACCCACATGCCAATCATGAGTTTCTTTTGTGAATTTCATCCATAAGATTGGGAATATAGAGTTCTTGATGAATTCTTGATGAGTTTCTTGAAGTTTGTGTTTCATTCTTTTATATGAGGTTTCCTTGAGTTCTTTTGATGTTTATCTTGTGTTTTAGTATTTTTCTTGAGTAATTTAGAGTGTATTTCATTGTAATTATATTGGGTCTAATAATCCAAAAGAGTTTGAGGGAAATCGTTCGATTCTAGGGGAGTTAAACATGAATTTGAAGCAAGAAAATTTGTCAAAACCTGGGTATAGGGGTGGGGTGCCCTGCCACTTAGAGCACCCCAAACCACTTTCATTAGGTTGGGTCCTGGTGCACCGCCCCACTCAGTGAGCCCCTACCCACCTTCATTAGTTTAGGGGCTAGCACCATGCGCCACTAAGTGCACTAGGGTTGACATGTCCCCTACCCTTCCGACCTTCTTTTCGTGAGAGTTCCCTCGAATCGTACCTATGTTTTCTACTTGATATCCACACTAAAAATCTTCATCTAAACATAGAGAGATCTTCATGACATGAATCATAATCTTTGAATTCATAATTCAAATTCAAGGTAGATTTAAGAGTAAAGTCTTGAGAGTTCTTTCGAGTCATTTTGAGAAGTATTTTACATTCTTTTAAAACTTGTTTTATGACTTGAGTACTTGAATTTGAGGATGAGGATAGTTGTGTTTCATTTTTCAAAATGAATATATAGGAACTAAGTATTCCCAAGAATAAATATTTTTACATTTTAAATGAGAGGAAACACCGATTTCCAAATGAGTTTATGAGGAGGTTTTGAGTATAATCTCTTTTAAGAGAACCTTTTGATTAATAATCTTAAGGATTGAGAATGAGGAAATGTTTTTGAACATATGAGCTGAGTGATATTTTTGGGAGTAGTATTGAGCCCGATATGGGGACAACTTCATACAACTCAAAGTCATCATAAACCATGTAGTCAAGTGGGTAGAAAGGGTCATACTCTTTAGATGATTCCTTATTAATTTTTAAGCATAGCTTAGTGGATCCACTTAGTTGAGGATGTCTTATACTTCGGCAAGGTATAAGATAGTTCTGGCAGCGTGGGCGAGACGATGTATCATCACATAGCTCATAGTGTTGGTTGTCGGTTAGAGAATTTCCCAAATTGAGTTATTTTGTATCTTTACATAAAAATTGAGTTAATTATTGTATTTTTTAAAATACATTGAGTTGCTATCTATTGTTATAATTGCTTTATATAAATTGCATCTTTATTGTTGTTTTTATATTGCATTGAGTTGAGTATCCATGATAGGAACTATCTCACTTCATTCATACTCTTTTCGTGCGATAGAGTTCATCTCTATATTGTTTCATTATAATTCGTGTTTGCGCATATCTTTCATATCATTCCTTCACGAAGAGTTGTCCGAGGTTGTCCTGCTAGTAGGAATGTTGATCCTCAGGATCATGGGGTCCGCAATGCATCATTAGTGCAACCCCAAGGAGAGGTCACTAATGTTGAGTTCTGGGATGCTATCCGGATGTTAAGTTTTGGGATGCTATTCGGATGTTTAGTCAAATTCTGACCAACCAAGTTGGGCAACAAAGTGGGAATCGATAGGATATGGCTAAGACATCCAAAATCCATGAGTTCTTAAGGATAAATCCTCCAGACTTCAACGATTCAAGTGTCACTGAGGATCTAGAGAACTTTGTGGAAGAGTTACAGAAAGTGTTTGAGGTGATGCATGTTGCAGATGCTAATCGTGTGGACATAGCTGCATACCAATGGAAGGGTGTTGCTAGAGTATGGTGCGACCAATGGAAGAAGAGTAGAGCTGAAGGTGCACCAATTGTGAGCTGGGTTGTGTTCGAAGAGGCCTTCATGGGGCGTTTCTTTCACAGTGAATTGAGCGAGGCAAAGGTAAAAGAATTCCTTACTCTTAAGTAGGAATCCATGAGTGTGCATGAGTACATCCTCAAGTTCACTCAACTTTACCATTATGCTCCGGAGAAAGTTGCTGATATGAGGAGCTGGATGAACTTGTTTGTGTCCGAGTTGTCTCGTTTGTCAAGCAAAGAGAATAGGATTGCGATGTTGATAGGGGATATGGACATAGCAAGACTGTTGATCCATGTACCATAAGTTGAGGAGGATAAGCTAAGGGATAGAGAAGAGTTCTGAAACAAGAAGGCTAAGACAACATGAAATGAGTTCGGGCAGTAGAAGAGTAATGCAAACCAGTCATCCTTTCAACAAAAGCCAAATGGACCTGCTCTATCGTCTCCTAGTGCATCTACACCAAAGAACAAATGTGAGTTCAAGAATTAGAATTCACAAAACTTTAGAGCTAGACATGCATAATCTCAAGGTAGTGTGGAACAAGGAGGTAATTGGACCCCTTCATGTGCTAAGTGTGGTAGGAAAAACCCAATAGCATGTCGTGATGGCTCCACTAGTTGTTTCAAGTGTGGTAGAATAGTCACTTCATGAGAGAGTGCCCTAAGAACTGGCAGGGTAATGGTAATGGGGGCAATAGTGCCCAATCTTCTTCGGCGGCTCCGCCAGACATAGTTGCACCTAGAGAAGCTACTTTAGGGTCAGGAGGAGGAGCAAACCGTCTGTATGCTATCACCATTCACTAAGATCAAGAGAATTCAGCTTATATTGTCACTGGTATGACCAAAGTCTTTAATATTTATGTATATGCATTGCTAGATCCAGGTGCGAGTCTATCTTTTGTGACTCCATATATTTAGGAGATTTGATATCCTTCCTGAGTGACTTCTTGAGCCCATCAGTGTTTTCACATATGTTGGTGAGTCTATTCTTGCTGAGAGAGTTTATCGTGATTGTATCATTTCTATCAATCACAAGGAAACCATGGCTGACTTAGTCAAGTTAGATATGGTGAACTTTGACGTATTGTAGGTATGGACTGGCTTCATGCATGTTATGCCTCAGTTGATTATAAAACTCGAGTAGCTAAGTTCAAGTTTCCTAATGATCCAGTTATTGAGTGGAGGAGTAGTTCAACAGTGCGTAAGGGTTATTTTATTTCGTACCTTAAGGCGAGAAAGTTAGTTTCCAAGAGGTGCATCTATCACTTAGTTTGAGTTAATGACTCTAGTATTGAGACACCACCCATTCAGTCAAATCCAATTGTGAGTGAGTTTCTAGAGGTCTTTCTACATTATCTTTCCGGAATCCCTCCTAAGAGAGAAATAAACTTCAATATTGATATTCTTCCTAATACTCGTCCTATCTCTATTCTTCCATATAGAATGGCTCCAACTGAATTGAGAGAGTTAAAAGTGTAGTTGAAAGACATTCTTGATAAAGGTTTCATTCAACCAAATGTCTCACCTTGAGCAAATCCGGTCTTATTTGTGAGGAAGAAGGACTGTTCTCTTAGAATGTGTATTGATTACTACCAATTGAATAAGGTTACAATTCAGAATAAGTATCCTCTTTCGAAAATTGATGATTTATTTGATCAACTTCAGGGTGCCACTTGATTTTCTAAGATAGACCTCAGATCTGACTGTCATCAGTAGAGAGTAAGAGAAAGTGACACCCCTAAGACAACATCCAGGACCCGTTATGGTCATTACGAGTTTCTAGTCATGTCTTTCGGTTTGACTAATGCCCATGTAGTGTTCATGGATCTTATGAATAGAGTGTTTACGCCTTCTCTTGATATGTTTGTTATCGTATTCACTGATGACATTCTGATTTATTCGAGGAATGAGGAGGATCATGGTAGTCATCTCAAAGTAGTTCTCCAAACTCTTAGAGATAGAAAGCTGTATGCCAAATTTTCCAAGTGTGATTTTTGTCTTGAGTCTGTGGCATTCTTAGGCCACATTGTTTTTGGTGATGGGAGTTGAGTTGACGCTCAGAAGATTGAGGTAGTACATAACTGGCCTAGACCCATATCTCCAACAAATATTGGGAATTTCTTGGGATTAGCTGGTTATTATAGGAGGTTTGTCGAGGGGCTCTCATCTATTTCATTCCCATTGACTAAGTTGACTTAGAAGACAAAAAAGTTTCAATAATTTGAAGCTTATGAGAAGAGCTTTTAGGAACTGAAAAATAGGTTGACTACTGCCTAGTGTTGATCTTACCAGAAGGTACACAAGGATTTGTTGTGTATTGTGATGCATCCAGAGTTGGAATAGGTTCTATATTAAAGTAGAATGGTAAAGTTACAGCTTATGCCTCCAGACAACTTAAGATTCATGAGAGGAATTACCCAACCCATGATCTAGAGTTGGTAGTTGTAGTGTTTTCTTTGAAAATATGGCGTCACTATCTTTATGGTGTTCATGTAGATGTGTTCACCGATCACAAGAGTCTTCAGTATGTATTCACTTAGAAAGAACTTAATCTCAGACAGAGGAAGTGGTTGGATTTACTCAAGGATTATAACATTAGTATTCTTTATCACCCAGGTAAGGCTAATGTTGTTGCTGATGCCTTGAGCATGTTGTCTATCGGTAGTACTTCCCATGTTGAGGAACGCAAGAAAGAGTTAGCAAAAGATGTACACAGATTTACACGATTGGGAATCCAGTTAATGGATTCCAATGAAGGTGGAATGGTGGTGATGAATAGGGCTGATTCAATAGTGTCCTTAGTTAAAGAGAAACAACACCAAGATCCCATTTTTCTTGAATTGAAGGCAAATTTTCCTAAGCAGAAAGTGATGGCATTTAAACAAAGAGGAGATAGTGTATTGAGATATCAAGGTAGATTGTGTGTACCAAAGGTAGATGAACTCCAAGAGAGGATCACGGAGGAGGCTCATAGCTCCAGATACTTTATCCATCCTGGTTCCACAAAGATATATCGTGACTTGAAAAAAGTCTATTGGTATGAAGAAGTGTATTGCAGAGTTCGTTGCTAAGTGCCCGAATTGCCAACAAGTCAAGGTAGAGCACCAAAGGCATGGTGGTACGGCTCAGAACATAGAACCTCCAGAATTGAAGTGTTAAATGATCAATATGGACTTTATTACTGGGTTATCATGGTCTCACAGACAACATGATTTGATTTGGGTGATTGTAGATCTGATGACTAAATCAGCCAATTTCTTACCCGTAAAGACTACCTTTTCAGCAGAAGATTATGCCAAGTTATATATTCAACAAGTAATCAAACTTCATGGAGTTCCAGTGTCTATCATTTCAGATAGAGGTGCGCAATTCACCGCACAATTGTGGAAGTCTTTCCATAAGTGTTTTGGTTCGAAGGTAAATTTGAGTATTGTTTTCCATCCTTAGACTGATTGTCAAACAAAGTGCACAATTCAGACTTTAGAGGATATGTTGAGGGCATGTGTGATCGATTTCAAGGGTAATTGGGATGATCACTTACCTCTAATTGAGTTTGCTTACAACAACAGTTATAACTCTAACATCCAGATAGCTCTGTGTGAGTCTCTTTATAAGAGAAGATGTAGATCTCATATTAGATGGTTTGAGGTTGGTGAAGTCGGGTTGATTGGACCGGATTTGGTTCATCAAGCTATGGAGAAAGTAAAGATCATTAAAGGAAGATTGAATACAATGCAGAGTCATCAGAAATCCTATATTGATGTTAGGAAAAGAGACTTAGTGTTTGAGGTGGATGATTGGGTGCATTTGAAGGTTTCACCTATGAAGGGTGTTATGAGTTTTGGCAAGAAGGGGAAGCTTATTCCTAGGTATATTGGTCCTTACGGGATATCTAAGAGGATTGGCAATGTAGCCTATGAGTTAGAACTACCTCTAGAGTTAGCAGCAGTCTATTTGGTATTCCACGTTTCGATGTTGAAGAAGTGTATGGGTGATCATTCGCTTATTATCCCTAAAAATATTGGTATTAAGGACAATCTATTTTATGAGGGAATTCCCGTTGAGATACTTGATCGCCAGGTTCGCAAGTTGAGAACCAAGGAGGTAGGATCAATCAAGGTTTTATGGAGGAACAAGTTTGTTGAGGAAGCTACTTGGGAGGTGAAGGAGGATATGAAGAAGAGATACCCACATGTCTTTGTTTTCGAAGAAGCTTCAAACCAAAGTACTAATTCTTTTCTTGGTACTTTTTAAGTTTAGTTGTTGTGTTAATTTGCATGTTGAGTGTTAGATATTGCCACCCTTAGTCTACTTAGAGTAATCTCATTCAAGGACGAATGTTATAAAGGGGGAGGTATTGTAACATCCCTCCTTAGCAAAGAGCTAAATTTGTAATGCACTAATTTGGAAAGAGCAATATTGAGAATTCAGCAAGTTATGCTTAAGTTGTGAGTTTTGGCTCAACTTCAAACAACCATAACTTTCAGTACACGATGAGTTAGGTGGCCCATTAGATGTCAAATTAAAGGCCTTTGAATCCTTTTTCTAACACCACAGAGTGTGCTAAATTTAGAGTTTTGAAGAGGGAGATATGCCCATTTGAAGTCAACCTTCTTAGTTAAGAAAGGTTACCGAATTAATGAAGGGTATTTTGGTATTTTACTTACCCCATTAGCTTAAAACGCTTTCAGTATATTTTGGCGTCAAATCTGATTTTGGTCAATTTTACAATCCTAAATTACGCTTAGGTTTTTGAGAGGAGTTCAAGAAGAAGAGGAGGAGAAAAGGAAGAACAATCAAGATTCTTGCAATTTTCGAGGGTTTTCCCCAAGGATTCGATCCTAAGAGGTATGTAAGTTTTCATAGTGTTGGGTTCGTTCACCCACACGCCAATCATGAGTTTCATTTTTGAAGTTTATCCATAATATTGGGAATATAGAGTTCTTGATGAATTTTTGATAAATTTCTTGAAGTTTGTGTTTCATTCTTTGATATGAAGTTTCGTTGAGTTCTTGTGATGAGGATCTTGTTTTTGAGTATTGTTCTTGAGTAATTTAGAGTGGATTTAGTTGTAATTATGTTGGGTCTAAGAATCCAAAAGAGTTTTAGAGAAATTGTTCAATTCTAGGGGAGTTAAACATGAATTTGAAGTAAGAAAATTCATCAAAACCAGGGTATAGGGGTGGGGCGCCGTGCCACTAAGAGCGCCCAAACTACTTTCAGTAGGTTAGGGCTTGGTGCACCGCACCACTCAGTGTGACCCAACCTACCTTCAGTAGTTTAAGGGCTTGCACCCCACGCCACTCAGTGTGCCAGGGTCGCCAGGTCCCCTACCCTTCCGACTTTCTTTCCGTGAGAGTTCCCACAAATCGTACCTATGTTTTCTACTTGATATCTGCACTAAAAATCTTCATCTAAAAATCTAGAGATCTTTCATAACATGAATCATAACCTTTGAATTTGTAATTCAAATTTAAGGTAGAGTTAAGAGTAAAGTTTTGAAAGTCCTTTCGGGTCATTTTGAGAAGTCTTTTACAATATTTTAAACCTTGTTTTAAGACTTTAGTACTTGAGTTTCAGGATGAAGAGAGTTGAGTTTCAATTTTCAAAATTAATATATGGGAACTAAGTATTCTTATGAGTAAATGTTTTACATTTAAAATGAGAGGAGACACCGATTTCCAAATGAGTTAATGAGGAGTTTTTGAGTTTAATCTCTTTTAAGAGAACCTTTTGACTAATATTCTTAAAGCTTGATAATGAGGAAATATTCTTAAATAAATGAGCTAAGTTACATTTTTGGGAGTAGTATTGAGCAATGATATTGGGACGAGTTCATACAACTCAAAGTCCTCATAAACCATGTAGCCAACATGGGTAGAAAGGGTCATACTTTTTAGATGATTCCTTATTGCTTTTTAAGCATAGCTTAGTGGATCCACTTATTTGAGGAAATCTTATATTTCGGCAAGGTATAGGACAATTTTGGCAGTATGGGTGAGACGCTGTATCATCCATAGCGATGGTTGTTGGTTAGAGAATCTCCCAAATTGAGTTATTTTGTATCTTTACATATAAACTAAGTTATTATTGTATTTTTAAATACATTGAGTAGTTATCCACTATTTTAAATGTTTTATATAAATTGCATCTTTATTTTTGTTTTTATACTGCATTGAGTTGAGTATCCATGAGTTGAGGTTGAGTTGAGTAGAGTCAAGGTGAGCATGTTTCCTTCTTTCTAAGTTAAAGCCTTTATGTTATGTTCAGTTTCCCCTTACATGCTTGTACATTCAATGTACTAATGCCATTTGGCTTGTATCGTTTCATGATGTAGATAAAGGTGATCAAGGTCATAAGTAGGCACTTCATTGATACCATAGCAATCCGAGTTAGCTTTGGAGGTCCTCCTTGCTTTCGGAGGATCCCTTATTTATTTTTGTTATGTCAGTATTGTTAGGATGATCACTGGTCTTGTCCCAACATACCTCATAGTATTAGAGGATTCATAGATAGACACTAGTAGTTCATGAGTCTTGTTCATTTCCAGTATTTAATGTTTAAAGAATTTAGTTGCCTCTTTTGGCCAGTGAGTGTTTTGCATAAATTATTCTAAGTATCTATTTTGAGACATGGAGTTAAAACTTTACTTTTAAAGTTCTTTTATTGTTGAGTAAGTTTTCCACTTAGTATTGAGCTAGGCCAAGGGTTCGCTTGGAGCCAACAATGGTTCTCGCCGGCCATACCCAGTGTGTAGGCTTGGGGCGTGACATCATGCTGTACAATGCCAGATTCCTGAATAAACATAGTAAACTTCCTGACCCATGCTCGAGAAGACTTTAAAGGTCTTAAGGTGCTCATCATAGCCCGCACATCATGTTACTAGACTATGCTATGGTCCCTTTATATGGATCTGGTTATGAGGCACTGTACTGTGAAATAAAATGTTTTCTTCCTACGACCTATGATACTGGTTCGTCAATAGAGAACTTGCAATCTCTTGAGTTTGAAGTACTCAAAGACTTGAATAATTTTCTGCTTATCTTTCCATTGAATTAAAATAACTTAAATACAACATTGGTGGATTAGCCACTCACCTAACAACAAGGAAATAACTTCCTACTACAACTGAAATGAGAAAGTGGAGGAATAACCTCTTTACTGCTAATAACTACTACAAAGAAAAACAACTTCTATAGGGAAAACACCTTTTACGGAGGACCTACAGAGAAAACTAAAAAACATAAATAATAGTTGTCGATTTAATCAACTTTTTGATTAAACTTTCCATTCATAAAACTATTGGTAGACTAAAAGGGTGATAACAAACTATCTTAGAGCAACAACACCAGGTAATTGCTTTATATATACCCCATCTTTGAGATCTGTATGAAGAAAGACATTTTAATATCAATTGGTAGAGAGGCCTATGCTAAAAAACAACCATAGATTAGAAGAGACTGACTGAAGCAATCTTAGCGACAAAAGAAAAGGTGCCACAATAGTTAACAACAAAAATGTCTGTGTAATCCTTGAATACTAGGTGAAACTTTTGGCGATTAATTTATCCGTCGGGAGAAACCTTCACTATATATACCCGATAACAACAAACTATAGACTTGCTTGGAGGTAAAGGAACGAGCGCTCAAGGGCCACTAAACTATAATCCATACATCTCTTCAATCATAGCTTGTTACCAGCCTGGATGAGAAAGAGATTCGCCTGTAGTCTTAGGAATAGAAACAAATGATTGTGATGCAAAATAGGTCGGTGGAAAACCATGATATCTTAGCAGAGTATAGATAGAGTGAGTATTACGAGTAGAGTGAACACCTTTTCCATTGGCAATGGAAGAACTCTATTTAGACAAGTTCACAGGAGGAACAATTGGTGGCGGGCATGAATCATTTGGTCTAGATGAGGGGCACGGACGATGATGATAAGTCAATAGTGGTGGAGTTGGAACTGAGGAAGATGTAGTTGTAGAAGGTAAAGTGGAAGGATAGACTATAGCAAGATCCCCAAAGATGAAACTGGTATTAGAACCTCATAAATGCCTAGATAGTAGAAGAGGATGTAAAGTAAGGCTGACCTTCAAAGAAAGTAACATCAGCAAACATAAGTGCTGGGTTAGGTGAGATGCTTCCATATACCTTTTGTACCCTCGAATAGCTGAGAAACACACTTAAGAGCACATGGAGCCAATTTCTCCTTACTTGGAGTGAGAATATGGACAAAGCATGTTATCCCAAAGATACGTGGTGCAAAAGAAACTGGTTGATTGAGGAGATAAATAGAGTGTGAAACAGATTTTGATTACTAAAGGAAGGTATCATCTTTTGAAGTTCCGATAAACTAGGGTGTATCAATTGTATATGGATTAAATCTGGAGAGTCGCAGATCCATATAAAATAATTGAGAGAAAAGAAGACATATTTATCGAAAAATACATTGCAGGTCCAAGGTTCTTTATTCTCTAGGAGTATGGTGCATATACCAGTACCACCAATAGGATCGAAACTGTCATGCAACCCTATGCAAGAATTTCCACCGCAGTTGGGTCCCTCATGCGCTCTCACGCGCCACCTACAACTTTAGATCTCCGTCACTACACGCCTCATGCACAGACGAATGTTGAGTTTCCGACATTACTTTCTAGTGGTCTTGCTTCTTCATTCCGAGGTTGTTCTTATTATTTTCCTGATTTCAACTATCGATGATTAGATCTACTTTTTCTTGCTATAGTGACTAAACTTTCCAGATTTTGGTGACAACATTAAGTCTCGGGTCAGAATTCACTCTACTTTTTGGACACTAATAACACTCTATTTTTAGCTTTGACCCCTCATGTTTCTCGAATCTGATGTTTTTGGTATTAAATCTATGGTTCCGAGCAACCCAAACAATTGTATCACCACAAAATCCTTGATAGGTAGTGCAAACTACTTAACTTGATTTTCTCTGTTTAGCTATGGTGCAAAGGACAAAATGTTCAAGATCACTTGTTCAAATAGGCTAAGGATAATACTGAAAATGATGGGGGTGGGGGTGGGGGGGAATAGAAGATTGATGCTTAATTGTGTAGTCTGTTGTGGAGATCTATTGATTCAAGGTTGATGTCATTGTTCTGATCATTCCAAGCTTTCTTCTCAGTTTGAAAAATGCCTCGTGGGCTATACACAAATGACATATCCCACTTTTATAAGCTGATATCTCTATTTACCTACCTTTAAAAGCATGATTCAGATATGTTTACTTATCTTGGACAGGTTCAGGCGGTAATGGAAGAATTTAATGAGTTGTGCCCGCTACTTAAGTGTTGAATTTTTGGAGCACCGCCAGAATATAATTTTAGTTGTTAAACCTGCTGGACTAAAATATGATTTTTTACTCAGTGCGTAATCATATTTCGGCTAGCCTTAGTAATCAAAGAAGAAAATATATAAAAGAGAGGTTATGAAGGTTGAGATATGCAAAAATGTCGCGATTTCAGCAAGAAAAATCCAGAATCTATATTTTGGCATTGAAGGATGAAATCACACTTTTTCTGTAAGTTGGCTCAATTCAAGGGAGCTATGTGACTGAAATCTTGTTTCCGAAAAAAATATCTGCAACATATGTTCCATATAAACCTCCCTTTTGTGATGATGTTGATTTTGTTCTCTAATTTACATAATTTTTATTGATGGACCAAGATTTAATTTTTTCCTTTGTTTCTCCAATAACATATTTTAACAGTACTTTCACTTGCTCAGAAACCAGCAGGTATTATAGCACTCCTTGATGAAGCTTGGTAAGCTGATTTTGAATGAAGAACTATTTTATTAGTAGCTTTTGTTATTCTTCATTCTCATTGTTTGGATGGTCCAAACATCCCTTATTTTTACCCTATATATAGTCATTTCTTAGGGCTTATGATATTTAGACTACCGTTATTTTGTTTTTGCAGTATCTTTCCAAGATCAACTCATGAAACGTTTGCACAAAAGCTCTATCAGACTTTCCAAAACCATAAGCGATTCAGCAAGCCCAAGTTGGCTTGTTTTGACTTCTCTATTTTTCGTTATGCTGGTGATGTAAGTCTTTTTATCTACTGTAACAAATTTTGAGCTTAGATCTTCAACTTTATTTTGAAGCCATGGATAATTTTACATTTTCTTTTCTTATGGGTCACATATCAAACAGAATTGTTTCTGAATAAAAACAAAGACTACGTTGTTGCTGGAACATCAGGCACTCATGAGAGCTTCAAAATGTTCTTTTGCATCTAGTTTGTTTCCAAAATCAGTGGAAGAATCCTCAAAATAGTCAAAGTTCTCTTCTATTGGTTCTAGCTTCAAGGCATGTTGCTTATGTTTTCTAACGTATTGAAGAAACCTTACCCATGGTGCAAGAACCATGTTCTTGTACATTTGCCTAAGAAAGAGCTTAGCACAACAAAACAGTAATGTCTCTTAAAAACCTTCCTCACTCAAGGAAGAGAAAACTACAATTTTATTATTCTTCAAATTGAATTCACGATTACAACTTAATAATCAACAAACTAACTCTACTCTCCAAGAAGTCAAACCCACTTCTTGTTACAATTCTCTCAAACTCAACTCTCCAAGAAGTCAAACTCACTTCTTATTACAACTCTCTTCAACTCAACTCTCCAAGAAGTCAAACTTGCTTCTTGTAACAAATTCTCTCAAAAACTCTCTCTATTCTACTTACAGAAAGAATTCTAAATCTAGACCTTCTTTCTTCTTCGTTGTTGATCTCCTTGAGTAGTTTGGCCCTCGCTCAAAATAACTCTCTTGATTTCTGAATTAGCAAAGAAGACTTTATTTTTGCTTACGCCTTGTCCTTTTGTAGAGACTAATTTTAGAGACATATTTGTACAAGGAAAGAAATTAGTTTTCCTTGAATGCTAATCCTTTTCCTTTTTGAACTCGTGTGCCTCTTTTCTTTATTTGCGTTGGACTCTTCCGCTTTTAATGTTTTTCTCTTTTGACTCGAATTACTTTTTAAAACAAACATTTTCTTTTTTATATCTGCTGGAGTTCTTCTTCTAGCCTTTTACTTTTGAAGTCTGATACATGTTATATGAACCTGGTTCTTGTTGTCATCATCAAAATCTCTTTTTGAAAGATATGTCAAACCATCAATTTCCCCCTTTTTGACAAAGACTGATCTTGGGCCTATTTATATGCTTAAGTATTATGAATTACCCATCTTTAACGTTAGTTTAAGAACATTCATTGATCTAATTTATATGTTTTGACTTAGGATTGCGATGACTGCACTAATATATACATGATTAGCTATTTTGCAGGGTTCCTAAGAGAAGTGATTGTGTAATGAGAGCAAAGGAATGAAGGACGACAAAGGAATAGCTTGGCGCAATGCCCCAAACCACTTAGCGCGACGGTGGCGCGAGGCGCTAGGCGCTAGGCCAAGAAGTACTGAGGGGAAATTCTAGCACACTGGTGGCGCGATGCGGCAGCCTTCTAGGCGCATTTTAGGGGTGCTGCCCCAAGCCTTGAACGACGTTTTTGGTGGAAATTGGTTTAGTTAGCATTCCTTTTTGGACTCAAATTGGAAATACTTTTCCTAAACTCTATAAATAGGACCCTAGGGTTATTTTGTAAGGGTTCAACTTCTTTTTGGCTTGCAGGAACAAAGATTAACACATTGTAATAGGTTTCAATTCTCTAACTTTTTCTTTATTTGTGAATCGCATGAACAATACTATTTTTGAGTTTTTGAATATTATGAGTGGCTAAATGCCCTTTTTTTGGGGCTGTAGGTACAAATGATCGTTGAGTATTAATGGTTTTGAATTAATTTATGGTTTTCGTTTTAAGTTATTTTTGTATTCCTTGACTAATCATCATAGAGATAACTATCTGGTCTACTCTTAAACTCGGGAGACGTTTAAATAGATAGACCAAAGGATACAGAAAGCTTGATCTTCCATTAAATTGAGTTGATTTGTGTTTAGGAGTGATGCCCGGACGAACACCTAGTTTGATTACGAAACAGGATGAAATATAAATGCTCGCCAATTAGGACTTTCTATCTTCGCTCAACAATGTAGTTAGAAAGCTAATTGGAGCAAGCGATTAGAGGTCGGGAGACCTTGATCATAAAACCAACCTTGTAAATCAATGACTTAATAACCTGAATTAGTTCATCACTTGCGATGCGATACTCGAAATCCAAAGCATGGTGCAGCCCTGGAATTGTCTCTCACTTGTTTAAGCATCAAATTTGAAGTCGTTCGCATTAGTTACATTATTTATTAATTTGTTGTAGTAGTAATAATCAATAATCAAACTCTTTTAAAGATACTTTTGCTAAATTGTGGAATTAAGTTGGTTAATATAAATTGATTGTAAGTCCCTTGGGCATGATAACTAGTTTCTAAAAGGAACTATACTACTTGTGCAACCACATACACTTATGTGTGCATTTGGGCAGAACAAATTTTTTGGCGCTGCTACCGAGGACTTTAGAATTAATTTATATTTAATTTTATTAAGTCTACCATTCGTCTGTTCATGTGCTAACAACTTGATCTTAGTTCTTCTATATTGCAGGCCCTTGGTTATTAAGTCTGGTTCGAAAAGGAGTTCTTGTTGACCAAGACGACGAAACTGAAAGATCCCTTCAACTACGAAAAAAGCTGGCAAATCAAGAACGTCAACAACAATTGGGACTGGGTCTTCCAAAAAATGAAAACATGAATAGCGAAGGACAAGAGGTACTCACAGTTATACTAGCAAGATCAGTCTGTAATGTGGCAGTCCCACTTACTGCCAACTTCGCATTAGGTATACAGAAACCACCAGGGGATGGTAGATTTGAGCTGAAATAGAACACAGTACTCCTTATTCACTCGATGGGGCAATTCACCAGTCTTCCTCACGAGGATCCCCAAGTGTAGATTAGAAACATCCTAGAAATAAGCAATGCATACATTACGAATGGGGTATCACCTGATTATGTGAGGTTGAATCTTTTCCCACTTTCATTATTGGGAGTAGCCAGGAAGTGGTTAGATACAGAGCCACCAAATTTCATCACTTGGGATTATTTAGCGTAGAGGTTCTTGATTTGATTCTTTCTATCGGGCCAAATTGCAAGGTTTAGGAGTGAAATACTAAGCTTCAAGTAGAAAAACAAGGAAGATATGTACCAAGAATGGACTCGATTTAAGCAAATGTTAAATTCTTGTTAGCATCACTACCAGGCAAATGAGGTACTCGTTTACAATTTCTTTGAAGGTCTTGATTATAATGCACGAGTACTTCTTAATAGTGTAGTAGGTGGACAAGCTTAGAAACTATTTTACCTCCTAGAAAGACTCTCGAAGGGAAACCCCAAATGGAATGAGAAGGTACCAAGGACCACGACACTAAGGATTGCAGGAATTCTAGATGTGGATCAAGTTACTTCTATAAATGAAAAATTAGATGCAATGAACCATAATATAGCCATGCAATTCAAGAAAATCACACTAAATTAACAAGCACCAGTGAATGCTATATAATAATATGTTGGTTGGTATGGAGTATGTGGTAGTGGACAACATGTAACTGAATACCGAGAAGCAAATCCAGACTCCATGAACTATGTCAGTAATGCTCAAAGAGGTGGAGGTACGCAGAATTAAGGTAATACATACAACTCAAGTTGGAGAAATTAAGCCTCCTAACTTTTCATGGGGTGGAAATGAAAATCAGGCGTAAGGGTCCAACCAATACCGACCATAAGAAAATGGACAACAATTTCAAAATAAAGCCAAGGCGGTAATCAAAGTGCACAGAAAAGGGGGCATGACTAATGAAAATTTATTCCAAAAGATGATGGTAGAAATCGGTAAGAGCAGTGCCAAGAATGCAAAAACTAATGCAAGGGTAGATAGGCAGGATGAAAAATTGTGGACCATCCTAATATCACAGATGAATCTGGAAAATCAAGTTGTGCAAATAGCTAATACGCTCAACTTGCATCCAGAAGGAGGTCTACTGGGTAATACTGAGCCCAACCAAAGCAATTGAATGCGGTGAATACCAGAAGTGGGCTATAACTAGAGGAACTAGCTCCAAAGAAGAGAGATATTGAGGTAGAAAGTAAAGGAAAGAAACAAGAAGAGGTGGTAAAAACTTAAATGTTGCGAAGAGTGTTCCTAAAGTAAAACCACCCTTTCCTTTTCAACAGAAATTCAGAAAGCAGAATGAAGATGAGTGCTTCAGTAAGTTTCTCTCTCTCCTTAAAGAAGTTCACATTAACCTGCCTTTGGTTGATATTTTGCGGTTCATTCCTAAGTATGCCTAGTATGTGAAGGAGATAGTGGCAAACAAGAGAAGTTTAACAGAGAATGAAATGGTAGCACCTATTAAGGATTTCAATTCTCGAATTCATAATACACTACCCAAGAAGCTGAGGGATCTAGGTAGCTTCACTATTCAAATTACTATTGGACAAAGTGTCCATGCCAGGGGTTTATGTTATTTGGGTTCTAGCATTAATCTCATGTTGGCATCATTATACAAGAAACTTGGGTTGAGAGATCCAAAACCAACCACTGTCATTCTATAACTGGTGGATAGATCTATTGCGAGGCCAGAAGGGGTAGTAGAAGACGTGTTGGTTAAAGTGGGATTGTTCATTGATCTTTCTTGTTGACATTGTAGTCCTAAATTTTGAGCCTAATCTAGAAGTTCTATTTATTTGGGGGCATCCTTTCTTAGCCACGGGGCAAGCATTGATTGATGTAGCAGCTGGACAGTTAACCGTGAGAGCTCATGATAAGGTTGAAGTGTTTGATGTTTATCGCTATTTGGAATTACCTTCCGTCTATGAAGAGTTGTCCACCATTACTGTTGTGGATCTAGCCGTAGAATCATAGTGTATTACTTCTGAGGATCCCTTGGAAAGAGTTTTGGTGGGACATGACATTGGCGATACTAAAGCTTAAGAGATGGTGGCTTGCCTTCATTTGGCAATTGTGGGAACACAAAGAGGTATGGTGGAATCATTAGTCATGAATTGGGGTCTCCACCCAAACCCTTAATTGAAGAAGCACCCAAGTTAGAGTTGAAATCTATGCCTGCTCACCTAAGGTATGTGTATTAGGGTTACAATGAAACTTTACCTATAATGCTTTCTACAAAATTATTCGAATCACAGGTTGATGTGACATTGAGAATTTTGAAGCAAAGGAAGAAAGCTGTAGGGTGGAAAATGTCTGATATTCATGGGAATAGTCCAGCGTTGTGTATACGAAAAATCTATATGGAGGAGGATCACAGTCCAAGTGCACAACATCACTGTAGGTTAAATCCCTTGATGAAAGAAGTGATAAAGTGGTTAGTTGGTGGAATTGTATACCCTACTTCCAACAGTAAGTGGATAAGTCTTGTGCAGTGTGTACCAAAGAAGGGTGGTATGGCAGTGGTGAAGAATGAGAAGAATGAGTTGATTCCCACTAGAACAGTCACCGGATGGAGAATTTGCATAGATTACCAAAAATTAAATGAGGCAACGTAGAAAGATCATTATCATATTCCTTTCATTGATCAAATGCTTGATTGTTTAACAATAGTATTATTGCTTTTTAGATGGCTATTTCGGATATAATCAGAATTTGATTAAACCCGAAGATCAAGAAAAGACCACATTCACTTGTCTTTATGGCACATATGCAAACACATGTTATTTGGACTTTGCAATGCTCCGGCGACTATCCAAAGGTGCATGATGGACATCTTTCATGATATGGTGGAGGACTTTGTAGAGGTATTTGTGGAAAATTTCTCTGTCTTTGGGAAGTCTTTTGAGTTATGTCTCCAGAATCTTGACAAGGTACTTGCTCATTCTGAAGACACAAACTTAGTTCTTAATTGGGAGAAGTGTCACTTCTTAGTTCACGAAGGTATAATGTTGGGTCACAAGGTGTCAAAACATGGACTAGAAGTTGATAAAGCTAAGGTTGAGGTGATTGAAAACTTCCCCCCTCCAATTTCTGTCAAAGGGGCGAGAAGTTTCCTTAGGATTGCATGCTTTTACCGGAGGTTCATCAAATATTTTTTCAAGACTACCAGACCTATGTGCAGTCTCTTGGATAAGAAGGTGAAATTTGAGTTTGATGAGATGTGTTTGAAGGAGTTTGAGGTGTTGAAGAGGAAATTAATTAAAGTTCCAATCTTGATTTCACCAAACTAGGAGTTACCATTTGAACTCATGTGTGATGCAAGCGATGTAAGAGTGGGTTTAGTATTGGGACAAAGAAAAGATAAAGTGTTGCGTTTAATATATTATGTGAGTAAAACCCTTGATTCTACTCAAGCTAATTACACAGTGAGTGAGAAGGAGATGTTGGCTCTAATATTTGCCTTCGACAAGTTCAGATCATATTTGGTAGGTACCAAGGTAATTGTTTATATTGGCCATGAAGCTATTAGTTACCTATTCAACAAGAATGATGCCAAACAAAGACTAATTAGATGTATATTTCTTCTTCAAGAATTTGACCTTGAGATCAAAGACCGAAAGGGTACTGAGAATCAAATAGCCAACAATTTGTCCAGGCTAGAAGAATTTTTCCTATGTACACGAAGGGGAACAAATACAAGAAGAGTTTCTGGATGAACAGTTGATGGCATCAGATATCTCTCAAGTGTCATAGTGTGCTGATAATAGCAAATTTATTGGTTAGTGGAGTATATCCTCTAGGTTCAACTACCTAACAGAAGAAGAAGCTGACTCAAGATGCTAAGTTTTACATCAGGGATGAACTATTCTTGTTAAAATAAGGAGTGGATACAGATGTGAGACAATGCATTCTGGAACATGAGGTCAAGAAAGTGCTCAAGAGTTGTCATGCATGTCTTTATCGACGAGACCATGGAGGAGAGCGTACGATGCACATGGTATTATAATCTCGCTTCTTTTGGCCTTCTTTGTTTAATGACTCTATTGCCTTCGTGAAGGGATGCGATCAATGTCAAAGGTTGGGTACTATATCACGAAGACATAAGATGTCACTAAACAATATTTTAGAGGTGGAAATCTTTGATGTGTCAGGGATTGACTTCATGGGTCCCTTCTCACCATCGAGTGAGAACTAATATTTCCTAGTGGCGGTGGATTATGTGTCCAAATGGGTTGAGGCTGTAGCTCTTCCCACGAATGACTCAAAAGTGGTGATTAGACTCATCAAAAAGCATATCTTCACTCGATTTGGGACTCCGAAGGTAATCATAAGTGATGGAGGTAAGCATTTCATTAACCATTTAGTGAAGTATCATCTTGCTAAGTATGGTATCTAGCATAAGACTATTACAACTTACCATCCTCAAACAAGTGGTCAAATGGAGGTGTCGAATAGAGAGGTAAAGAAAATCTTACAGAAAACAGTGAATGCACAAAGAAAAGATTGGTCTGAGAAGATTAAGGATGCATTATAGGCATATAAGACTGCATATAGCGGAATTAGAACACCAAGCATATTGGGCAATTAAGAAGTTAAATCTTGATCTTGAGCTAGCTAGTAGGAAGAGAATTGTTCAATTGCATGAACTTGAGGAGTTTAGGCTCCATGCTTATGGGAATGCAAAGTTTTACAAAGAAAGGACCAATAGATGGCATGACAAGCACATAGTCCATCGTATTTTCACTCTAGGTGAAAAGGTACTACTTTTTAACTTTAGACTTAAGTTATTCAGCATGAAAACTAAGGTCTAAATAGAGGGGATCTTTGAAGTGGTGAGGATGACCCAACATGGTGTGCTAGAAATTAAAGGGAAAATGTCCCGTCATTCCTGGTGAATGGGCAAAGGGTCAAACATTACTTTGGTGAAGATGCGCCAGCCTTCCAGGCCCATTTTAGGCGCGCTACCCCAAACCCTGTCCTTTTTGGACTCAAATTGGAAATACTTTTCTAAACTATATAAATACGACCCTAGGGTTATTTTCTAAAGGTTCGACTTCTTTTTGGTGTGCAAGAGTAAGTATTAGCACATTGTAATAGGTTTCAATTCTCTAACTCTTTCTTTAATTGTGAATCACATGAACAATACTATTTTGAGTTTTTTAATATTATGGGTGGTTAAAAACTCTTGTTCTGGGGCTGTAGCTACGGATGATTGTTGAGTATCAATGGTTTTGAATTAATATATGGTTATCATTTTAAGTTACTTTTGTACTCTTATTTTAGTATTTCTTGATTGTTCATCCTATAGATAAATCTCTTGTCTACTCTTAAACTCAGGAGACGCTAAGGTAGATAGACCAAAGGATACAGAAATCTTGATCTTCCATTAAATTGAGTTGATTTTTGTTTAAGAGTGACGTCCGAGCGAACACTTAGCTTGGTTACGAAACAAGATGAAATATAAATGTTTGCTATTTAGGACTGCCTATCTCTACTCAACGATGTAGTTAGACAACTAATTAGAGTAGGCGATTAGAGGTTAGGAGATCATGATCATAAAATCAAATTAGTGACTTAATAACCTAAATTAGTACATTACTTGCAATGCGATTCTTGAAATCCAAAGCAACATGTAGCCCTGGAATTGTCTCTCACTTGTTTAAACATCAAACTTGAAGTCATTTGCAGTAGTTACTTTATTTATTAAATTTGCCGTAGTAGTAATAAACAACAATCAAACTCTTTTGAAGATACTTTTGTTGAATTGTGGAATTAAGTTGGTTAATATAAATTGATTGTAAGACCCTTTGGTATGATAACTTGTTTCTAAAAGGAACTATAATACTTGTGCAATAATGCACGCTTGCGTGTGCATTTGCGTGCAATAATGACAAATATACTCCATTTCTTGTACCTAGGTCAGCACGAAAAACAAAATAAAACAAACTTCTCCCTTTTGGAATATAAAAAAGGAGAGTAAAGCATAATAAGAGCAAAAGAATAACAACTCAGAGCCTAAAAAGGCCACACCTAGAAAAAACCAACATAGATGAACATCAATCTAAGGATATCATCCATCCAAATAATATACAGAAACACATCACAATGCAAGAACAATTTAGCATACAAAACAGGATGCACCACATTTTAAGTTCACTCCACCAAAATATCCATTAGATGCAAAAACACACACAAAAATGTAACATTATCTTGAATAGAAAATAAAACAAACTAGAACAATAGTTTAAGAGGTGGATGAGGAGGGATTTGGGATATGTTGAGATAAGGCAAGGAGCTGAAGGACACGATCCACTTGAGCATTTCTCTTGTATTGTTGTTGTAGTAATGGTACCTCAGTAGAACAACTTCCCGCTGAGACAATTCCAGATCAGTGTGCAAGGTCTCAATTTCAATTGAAGAACATCATTTTGTGCCTTGGTAGAATGGAGGTCATTTAGCAGACTCGTGATCGGGCCAGTAGCACAAAGAGGAGCAGTTGGAACCTTATCATTCTCAAAAAGGAGACGACAATCAACAATCATGGATCTGGTAACCATATAATTCCTATTCCAAGCTCTACCATCCCACAACGACACATTAAAAGTCTTTAACATCATAGTGATAAGATTCTCATACGCAAATTAGTGAGGACCCTGTTTAGGATTAACAACTCTCTCCATATGCTTGATCATGAGAGATGGCTAGTCCATGGGCTTCTTGTTCTCCAATGCATTAGTAATGCCCATATCATGAAATGATGCCTCATGTATTCTTTCCCTTCTAGGAGAAACCCATTCATGTCTTCTTTCCATCTTCAACGTCATCAATTGAGATGCCACTAACAAAGTTTTGATTTGTGTAAGGTGTTTATGCATTTGTAGCTTTGCCCTTTTAGTTGCTGAACTGACATGTTATGAAGAAGATGCAAAGCAGTCACAGTGGGAGGATGCAATGATTGAAGAGATTTAGGTTATCGAGAAAAATCAGACCACGGAGCTAGTTGATTTGCTCGAAGAGAAGAATGCTATCGACCTAAAATGGAGTTTCAAAACAAAGTACAATGCTGGTAGAAGTGTCAAAAGGCATAGAGCATCACTTTTTGCAAAAGGATACTCTCAACAACAAGGCATCGACATAGATGAGATGTTCTCACTAGTAGCTCTCTTTGAAACGGTTAAAACTACTCTAGCCTTGGCTGGCCAACTTGGTTGGCTTGTGTACCAATTTAATGTTTTGCTTTCCTAAATGGCAACTTACAAGAAGAAGTTTATGTTTGCCAACCTGAAGGCCTCATATCTAGTGAAGGGAAGAGCAAAGTATATCGATTGAAGAAGGCATTGTATGGTTTAAAGCAAGCAAACAAGCATGGTATAGCAAAATTGACTCCTTTTTTCAAGAGCATCAGTTCAGAAAAAGTGACAATGAACCAACATTTTATGTGAAGAAGAGGGGTAATAGTGACCTTTTGGTTGTTTGTCTTTATGTCAATGATATTATAGATAGGGGCACTTTGAATCTATTGTCTCTGAACTTAAGAGTAGCATGATGATTAAATTTGACATGTCCAACTTTGTATGTTCTATTATTTTCTTGGGCTTCAGGTGAGACAAGGTTCGGACGAAATTTTTATTTCACAAAGGAATATGCTACTAAACTTTTAAAGAGGTTCAACATGCTAATTTGTAACCCATCTCTCACGCCCATGAATATGAATGAGAAGTTGGTTCTCAGTGATGGTACATGTGAAGCAAATGCTTCTTATTATAGAAGCTTGGTTGATGTTCTAAACTAATTATCACACACAAGGCCCGATATATCATTCTCTGTCAGTTTGATTTCAAGGTTTATGCATAGTCCTTCAAAGCAACACCTAGGTGCAGCCAAGAGGATCTTGCGATATGTTGCTGGCACAACAAGTCACGAAATTTGGAACTCAAAAGTATCAAGTTTCAGATTAATTGATTTAGTGATAGTGATTGGGCATGGATCTTGGATGATTGTAGGACCACAATTGGGAAAGTTTTTAGTCATGGCTCTAGAGCAGTCTCATGGAGTTCAATGAAACAAGATATAATACCTTTGTCATCTTTAGAAGCAGAATACATGGTTGAAACTTCAGGATATTTTCAAGTTGTTTGGTTAAGGAAACTGTTATAGACAAATCATAATAAATACACAACAACATGAGGAACATAAATCATGAAAGATCATGGAAACACATAAATCACACATGACTCCAAATCAACTGTTATAGACAAATCATAATAAATACACAACAACATGAGGAACATAAATCATGAAAGATCATGGAAACACATAAATCACACATGACTCCAAATCAAGAAACAAGTCACAAGGAACTCTTTGTCTCAAGCTAGAATAGGAATAGAAGAAAGAGATAAGGATATCGGAACTCTCAAAATCTTGCTTTTTAAGCATACTATCTCCCCCTTGGGAGTAAATCCCTACTAAGGCTAAAATCAAGGTCCAACATACCAAATATATCAAGTCACAATAGACAAGAAACACCGAAATCTAAATAAGCATAAAACACATACCAGGGGGTAACATTCGGAAGATTCCCTTATTCATCTCTAGCTTAGAGAGCATAGAACCTAATTTTCTTCCTCTCTCTTCCCCTAGCGATAAGAAATGGGAAATCTCTCATTTTGTGGCCACTCTTAACACAACCATGAGAACCCTCCATACCAACCAAACATTCATAGTTATGTCTTTTTCAACATCTAGCACAAGTAGGCAATGTGGGTCTTCTTTTCTTGCCTTGATACTTAGGGTTAGACACCCTCTCTTCAATCAATCTTGAGGAAAACCTAGGAGGACCTTGTTCGGAAGACCTTTGAAGAGAAGAATTACTCTCATCAATCCTAAACCTCTTTTCCTCCCTCAACCTTTCTTCAATATTCTCTTTTTCAATCCTTTGAGCACGAATCACATGACGATTAATATTCATACCATTCTCAAGCATAAGCAAACTACTTTCTTTTGCTATCAAGTCGGACACCCCCGAAACAAACTTACTCATTATCGACCTAGAGTCGTCTAATATAGGTGGAGCATATCTTGACAACCTAGTGAACATCTGAGCATATTTCTCAACATTATCCTAACTTGCAGAGGGTTAGTAAATTCAAGTATCTTAGCTTATCTCCTCTCTAAAGGACAAAACCTATCAAGAAACCCATTCTTAAATCTTTCCCATTCCATGGGGCCCGCTTCAAACTTCCTCGCTTCTTTCGATTGACTAAACCACATTTGAGCCACATCCTTTAATTGGTAAGCGGCCAATTCCGCCTTTTCTACCGGAGTCATCTCCACAAAGTTCAACACCTTAGAGACCTCATCTATACACTCTCGAGGATCTTCCTCCATATTTGGCCCATAAAATTCTTGATTTTCTATTCCATCTTGAGTCAATAATTGAAAGCCATATCTAATCTTCTCATTAGTCATTAAATCAACCGGAGCTTGAGGAGCTTGAGGAGGAGCTCCTTGATTAACCTTGTCTCCTTTAAATCCACCGGTGAAAGCACTTTGAGTAGTCATGTCCTAGACCACCGGATAAGGATTAGAAGAAGCACCTTATAGATTAAAACTCTATCACACGACTAAAGAGTAATGAAAGAAGTGTAGTTTCCTAACATCTTATAGCCTCTCATTCATAAATGTAGTGCGCTTCACACTCATGAAAAATAATCTACTAGACGTGGTTTATGAGACGTCATCCTAAAACCATCCCAAAATCTTGTGCTCTTATACCATGTTTAGCACGACCCAGGAGTACCCCCTAGATGTGACATGGCATACAAGACTCTGAAAGGTCTCATACAAGCCTCATAGTATATCATAACATAATATAATAAAAAATGGTATAGAATTTAAAAAACTTTTATCCAGACAATCAAAGTCTTTTATAAAAGTAAGCAGAAGTCTAACTTGTCTCATTTAGCCATCTTATACAATCTTTGAATTAAAAATAGGTCACAACCCTTCAACATAGTCTGAAACGTAAAATGACAAGAAAAGAAACTACTAATGACTCATACGCCCTCGAATATTGAGGACTCATCACAAGTTAGGAGAATAGTCGATCCAAGCTTGAATCCAAAAGAAGATCACCTTACGAACCGGAACCTACACTTTGTGAAAAATGTAGAAGAAATATGGGTTAGTACAAAAATGCACTAAGTATGATAGCCATGCACAAAATCATGCTAAAAATGACATATTAGTTGAAAACCATGCTATATGCCAAGTTTGAGAAACATTATGAACTTTAGTATAAAAGCATAAGTCACAAACATGTTCATCATATAAATCATTATAACATAATAGAACCATCTCTTAGTTAATCCTAAATTATACTTGTGCAATGTATGAATGGCATCCCATAATACCACTCATACTAAGTATCCTTTTTAGTCCACCATAGTCATGTTTACCATCCTTTGATCCCATCCTTAGTTAATACTCATACATAAGGAACATTCACATTTAATAAGTCATGTCAAGGAAAGCAATTCATAGCAACAATCCAAGTTAACCATTCCTCATTAGATTTAACCTTTACGTCAATATTTTCAATATCATCATTATAAGTATATTCATTTCAATAGACATTGTGACATTTGAGGAACACACCATAGTCACTCTCAAAGCCTACTCGTGCAATGTATGGATGGAGTCCCATACCCCCACTCGACTTCATAGAACTTCTTGATCAACCATAGTACATAACTCACATGATGGTAATAAGCCCTAAACGACATAGATCATGTGAGCAAAGCATGGAATTCGGTTGTCATATCTCACACCGAAGAGAGTTGGTCTACTTGCCTAAGGTAGAACCGATAATATTTACCTTAGGCGGATCCACTAGCTAATAACCTATTTGGGCACATAGTAATAGGATAAGGAGGTTGTTTCTAGAAACCTGACATAATATAGGGAGAGCTTCCAACCCACAATATCCTCTCGATGCTAACCATTAAATTCCCATAGAGTAGTAAATTCTCTTTTAACATTATTACTCATGAAAGGAACGCCATTGGCCTATCGATTCAAGGTACATTATTAGGATAAGTCATTAAATCCTAATGAAAGGGGTACCATTGGCCTATCGATTCAAGATTCATTATTAGTCACTCATGAAAGGAATGCCTTAGGACTACCGATTCAAGGTTCATCATTATATTTGTTCATTGACTCCTCATGAAAGGGATACCTAATGTTTCAGACATAATCAAATGACACTATTTCGGTTCAAGTGCCATACGATCGCATGTAGTGATATAACCCAACCAAGGGTTGGGATCGTTCCCACAGGGAATGCTTTTGAGAATTAATAGAAAAATAAAATGAAGTTCTAATTAGTCATAGCTATAGATATTAACAACTAAAAACATACTAAATCTAAGGGGTGACGCAAACGTCAATTATCAATGGGGGTTTGTATTAATTAAAAACTAAAAAATAGCAAAAATATAAGGAAACGAAATAGGGAGACGGAATTCTTGGGATGTGATAGGAACAGAGGATAAACTAGACCATCGGGTACATGCTTTTGATGGTAGATTGTTGAACATTTGTGACTAGGCTAGACTATAGTGGGGGTAAATACTCTCTCTCGAGCAACTTACCCCAAATCAACTCGGTTTCTCTCAAACACCGAGTTGCCGTATTAAGCACAGCCTCCACCTTAGCCCATTCATTCTCTCGAGTTGAGTATAGAGGAAAAGGATTAGGATTCACTATCTCGAGCTGAACCCATGTTCACCCAATACCACCGACAATCAATTTAGTAATCTTAGTTTTACGACCTCTCTCTTGAGCAAGCCAAAAACACTAAGATGAAATCGTATTTGCAATTACAATCGCATTAATTTCATACACAACTACTAAACGAAATCACATTTAAACAACAAATAAACCATCAACAAGCAAGACCCAATAGATAATCTAACCCATATTCACAAAATCACACCCCAAGAATTGGGGTTTTAGCTAGACATGTAGAAGTGATAAAAATTTATACCAATATCAGTTTCCATCAACTGGTATGAAGAGTTAAGTCTTAAAACATGTCAAGAGTGAAGAATCTTTGAGACCCAAGTCCAATTTCTTGGAGATGAAACCCTTTGAATCATTAAGGTCTAAGAACAAAGTCTCAAAACCCTCTAAAACTTGAGATTGAAAATATTCTAAGTCTGAATAATAATTGTCTATGACTTGATACTAAGTTAACAATTTAAAAAAGTATTTATAGTGTTTGAAAATTTGTGCTGTAGTGGATCACTAGGCATAGTTAGTCGGGATTGCTGATGCACTCGGTGATCCGCTTTTGGTCGATTTCATTACCTTCTTGCTTTAGCCTTCATCATCTTCGCACTTTGAGTCATTGGGCGATATAATATTGCTTCGTGGAACTAGTCGGAGACACGCCAGCGACTCCTTCTCATCGCCAATTTGAACTTTCCCTTTAGGGCTCAACACACTAGAACAAAAGGCGATCTTCAGGCCGATTGGTGACTCGCCAACTTGGCTCGGCGATCTTCAGGCCTTCATTTTATCACTCTTTTCAGCCGCCTGTTCCTTCTTGCCAAGTCGTATCCATGATTTGCCTCAATCTCTAATTACCTGATACTTAAGGGTTTTTATCAGATATTGAGATAAAATATGTATTTGAGGACACTAATTCTATTAAAATATATCCCTAAATAAGTCTAATTTGTGGACTCATCAACACCCCCAACTTAAACTTTTGCTTGTCCTCAAGTAAAACACAAGTTCAGTAGTTCACAAAGGGTATCTCAAACAGTTCTACACATGACTAGATCATGAATGTACACAATAAGACTCAATTTACTCAAACAAGGATCAATTGTGTACCGAAAGATTCAAGTTGTGACACACCATTACCAAATATTCTCAAGCTCACAATTCTTGCTTCAAATGCAAGTTCACGCTCAACAAAAGTATTTGAATGCCCTCACACAAAGGATGATTCCATATTCACACACAAAGGTTTAATCATTTAATGTTTCGGAATCAAATGCAACATTCACTCTTTGAAAAAAGAACACTATACATGCTTTCACCCATAGGTTTGCCCGTATTTTCCAATCGACATTTGTTTTAGCTCACTCAAGATCAAAATGTCTTTACAAGGCTTATAATGGGATTGAGTGCAAAGGTGTAGTAATTTAGGCTTAGTGACTTTCATCCTCATGAAATGTGGTGCTCACAACACTTCTTTTCCTCTTCCTTCATCATTTTCTTTATTGCTCATAAGTCATCCAATTATTCACTTTCCATGGATTGTTCGGGCACCCATTTCTTTTGTATTTTGTTCCACAACTTTTCTTTTTTCATTATTTTCTTCTATTTTTCTCTTCTCTCTCTCTCTCTTTTTTTTTTGTATGAAGGGGTTCCATTTTCCTCAACACCATGAGTTAAAGGAGACTTTCATTGCACTTCTTGACTTGTCATTATCCTTTCACCACACCCCTAACTTAGGCTTTTGGCCTAAGTTGGCTATTCAATCAATTCAATCAACCACAAATCAAGAGGATTATAGATAGTGGATTAAGAGAGGTCTAGTTTTCATCAAGTTTCTTCCAAAGAAAGATAAGACTCAAGGGGTGTTAAAAAGAGGTTTGCACACTCACGACGTAGGCCACAAAAGAGGTATATGTCAAATTTGTTCACACTCTTCGAAGTTGCCTAAGATCATATCAAGAGATAGCCTTACTTAGTTGATCGGACCAACCGGGAAACTTCTAGGTGTTGTCATGCATGGTTCACAGTAAGCTCATCACATAAGAAATTGACACGTAAGTCAAACAAGAGTCTACACTTTTGCTAGTGTGCAACATTCATTGCAAGAGATTCAATTTGATACATGGCTAATCACAACGAGATGCAAAGAGTTCACATATTGTTTATGCAACTTCACTTGGTCTTATCGTAGCTGTACATTCATGTTCGTTCAATTATGAGCACTATTCAAGTCATCGGTATTGATCAAAATCTAGACTTAAATTTGTTAAAGAACAGCCACTATCGAGTACATACAAGAGGTGGCGATGGCAAAAATTTAAAATTTTTTGGAAGGGTCAAATCATTTACAAATTTAAAATACGAAGCCACAAACTCAAACCTTCCACGAAAAACAGTGTAAAACACAACATTATGATTCACAACCCAACAAGAATATAGCACACAAAGGTGGGACACACCCCACCACAATTAAAAACATTTGCCCTCAAATGCAAATAACATAATATCCAGAATTTAAAATAAATAAACACAGAGTGGGAGGTAAAGGGGGATCATGTATAAGAAATCACTCCATCTATCTGCGTATCAGTGCATGGGGTATCAGTTTGGCCTCTGGCCTCAGTACTCTTGGTCATACTAGAAGATCTGGTACTACCGAACTAACTAAGATTGTCCAAGTCTGCAGCCGCCAAAAAGGAATGGGCAGCTATGTAGAGTCCCCAGGCCCATAAAAGGATAGAGAGGTCTGTGGATTAGTCTTCCTGTTATCACTAGGATTATTGCCTTTTCCTTTGTTTCCAGGTGGATGTTCTTGCTTTTCCTTATTGGAAGGATTCGACCTTCCGCACTCTAGTTGGGAATCCCGTGCTTGCATCAGTCGGGGTGGTATGATTCTCCCTGCAACTTTAGGTCTAGCCATGTCTGCAAAGCTTTAAGGTAAAAAAAAATATTTGACAATCAAAACAAAGACAATCAGTTGCAGGAAGACTTGCCAATCCTTTTGACGAGTAATGGGTTATCAGCCCAAGGTTACAGTGCAACAAAGGTTTGGGGTAGGGGGGCATACAAAGGGCGATCAATAATACTTTTGGCGAGTCACTGAGTGCTTTCGGCAACCACAAGCTTCTTGTCGAAAGTTATAGAATCAAACAACACATATAGCATGAAATTTAAGGCGATAAGGGGTGATTTGGCAAACCTCCAATTAGTTTAGTGAGCTCGACCTAGCTCGCCAAATGGCCCAACGTGCCTATTTTCAGTCCACCTTCTCGAATTCAAGCCCGCAACCCCTGAAAACACAATTAAAGCACACACAATACAAATTTGACTAAGACCCATAACATACAAGCACTACCCATCGCAAATAAATTCATCTTAACACACTAGAAAGTGAAATTTCCATATTCAAGGCAATACAGGCAGAGTTATCAAATGGAATTAGAAAATTAAGCACTTTAATCCTATCAGATAGGCCTAGCACAAATCAACAAGATCAAAATATCGCAATTGAGTATAATTATGGCAAAACAAGATTGGGGTTTGGAAAACCCACCTTTTATGCTGATTAAATTGATATCGAGATGCTAAGAGGCAATGTAATCCAAGTTCCGAGCACAAATTGATAAATAACACCTTGAGATAGCGCAAAATATAGAGAATAATGTACAGGTGTGAGTTTGGAAAGATAACAAGTCAGGGAAAGTGAATGAATTAAAATTTTAAACTTGTGGCCCAAAAAATAGTCCAGTTCTTGCCCAGTCGGCGACATTAGTCATGATCGCCGAATCACTTGGCGTTTCGCTGATTAGTCATCTACTTAGCTAAGTTTTACAGGACCTCTAGTTAATGTGGTATCCAAACGACATTAAATCCTAATGAATGGAATGGCATTGGCCTATTGATTCAAGGTACATTATTAGGATAGCTCACTGAATCCTAATGAAAGGGGTACCATTGGCCTATCGATTCAAGATTCATTATTAGTCACTCATGAAAGGAATGTCTTAGGACTACTGATTCAAGGTTCATCATTAGATTTGTTCATTGACTTCTCATGAAAGGGCTACCTGATGTTTCAAACGTAATCAAATGACACTATTTTGGTTCAAGTGCCATACGTTCGCGTGTAGTGATATAACCCAACCAAAGGTTGTGATCATTCTCATAGGGAGTGGTTTTGAGAATTAATAGAAAAATAAAATAAAGTTCTAATTAGTCATAACTATAGATATTAACAATTAAAAACATACTATATATAAGGAGTGACACAAGCGTCAATTATCAATAGGGGTTTGTATTAATTAACAACTAAAAGACAGCAAAAATATAAGGAAACGAAATAGGGAGACAGGATTCTTGGGATGTGATAAGAACATGGGATAAACTAGACTATCGGGTACATGCTTTTTATGGTAGATTGTTGAACATTTGTGACTAGGCTAGACTCTTGTGGGGGTAAATTCTCTCTCGAGCAACTTACCCTGAATCAACTCGGTTTCTCTCGAACACCGAGTTGCCGCATCAAGCACAACCTCCTCCTTAGCCCATTCACTATCTTGAGCTGAATATGTGGGAAAAGGACTAGGATTCACTCTCTTGAGCTGAACCCATGTCGACCCAATACCATCAGCTATCAATTTAGTAGTCTTAGTTTTACAACCTCTTTCTCGAGCAAGCCACAAACACTAAGATGAAATCGTATTTTCAATTACAATCTCATTAAGTTAATCGATAACTACTAAAAAAAATCACACTTAAACAACAAATAAACTATCAACAAGAAAGACCCAACAGATAATCTAACTCATATTCACAAAATAACACCCCAAGAATTGGGGTTTGAGCTAGACATGTAGAAGAGATAAAAATTTATAGCAATATCAGTTTCCATCAACTGGGTATGAAGAATTAAGTCTTAAAACATGTCAAGTGTGAAGAATATTTGAGACCCAACTCCAATTTCTTGGAGATGAAACTCTTTGAATCTTTAAGGTCTAACAACAAAGTCTTGAAAACCCTCTAAAACTTGAAATTGAAAATATTCTAATTCTGTATAATAAATGTCTATCACTTGATACAAAGTTAAAAATTTAAACAAGTATTTGTAGTGTTTGAAAATTTGTGCTGCAGCGGATCACTCAACGCAGTTAGTCGGGATCACCGATGCACTCGGCGATCTGTCTTTTGGTCGATTTCATCGCCTTCTTTCTTTAGCCTTTAGCATCTTCTCACTTTGAGTCGTTGGGCGATATAATACTACTTTCCAGAACTACTTGGCGACACGCCGACTGCTCCATTTCATCACCAACGTGATCTTTCCCTTCAGGGCTCAACACACTGGAACAAAAGGCGATCTCCAGGTTGGATGGCGACTTGCCAACTGGGCTTGACGATCTTCAGGCCTTCATTTTTTCATTCTTTTTAGACGCCTTGTTCCTTCTTGCCAAGTAGTGTCCTTAATTTGCCTCAAACTCTAGTTACCTAAAACTGAAGGGTTTTCATCAGATATTGAGACAAAATATGCATTTGAGGACACTAATTCTATCAAAATATAGCTCTAAATGAGTTCAAATTATGGGCTCATCAGTACCATTGGCTTATCGATTCAAGGTTGATCATTAATCACTCATGAAAGAAATGACTTAGGCTTATCGATTCAGGACAAACCCTTAAAATACTTCATTAGTCATTTGTGAAAGGAATTCAATTGGCCTATCAATTTAACGTTTATTATGTCAAGATACTTTAGTTACACAAGAAGAGGATGCCCTAAGCCTAACAATTCAAGGTACACCAATCAAGATCACTTTTAATTACACATGAAGAGGATGCCCTAAGCCTACCAATTCAAGGTATATTATACATTGAGAAAACCTTTCACAACATGTCATCATCATTCACAAGTGTATAATTGAGAATAGGCTTTCAACAACACCACAATTACATTATAATCATGATCACATTACTTTCAAAGTTCACAAAGCATGTACACAAACATCATGATTATACAAAATCTCATAATTTGCCCTTCATAGACCATGAATCATAATTCACCAACACACCTAGAATTACTACAATTAGGCATGGGTAATAACATGATTCAATTAACTAAACTACTACATGTACAATTTCATAGTATTCACCTTACTACAATTTACCCACATTACAAAGTCATAAATTAGGGTTATGGAGAATTCATGGATTCATAGAAGATTTTATCATAAAACCACCATAAAACAGCAATTCAATCATAATATAAGATTATTAAATCATTGAAAACTTTTTTAGAAAGAATCCATGGCTTGAATTGAAAACCCTACGTTTTGGAGAATTTCCTAGTTTGAAATTGAGAGTTTGAGGACTCCATGGAAGAAAGCTATCCATGAATCAAGACTATCATACCTTAGGTGAAGAAATCCAACATAATCGTGTGAAAAATCCTCCTTCTTCAAGCCCTAACTTGATCTTCTTCTTCTTCTTCTATGGAGTTTTAGAGAGAAGATTTTTGGATTATGATTTTGGGTTTGGGATTTATGAAGTATATGAGGTGGTTAAAGGCTTAAAAAGTCTAATATAGGTCTAAATAAACAATATAAAATGACTTCACACTTAACTAACTAATCTAGGAATTTACCTAATTACCCTCACTTTGGCCGAACTTGGACAGACCTGCGGGCATGACCCACAACATTGGACCTACGGTCCATAGGTGGGTCTACTGGCCGTCCTGCAGGTCTGTAGGTCATGGTCTGCAACCCTTCACTTAGGGTATTGACCCACGAGCCTTTTCCATGTGACGTGGATGGACCTATGCCCCATAGGTCCAATCTATAGCTCACACTTTTAGACAGTTTTAGGGGCTGTTTTTGGGTCCTCAAGGACCCCTTTGGTTGGTCCTCGGGGAGTAGTACCTTGATGTTTAACCCCTAAATACTTCATCCTAAGTAAGGAAAGCCATTTTACGATTCCAACCCAACCTCAACCTCTAAAATTCTCACGTAAAGCTCTAGTTTCACCTACTAATTTTTTGGGTGTTATAGAGGTTGTTAGATCTTCAGTCATAGGAAGAAGGTGAGCTCGCCCATCATACTCATCTCAAATTCACTTCCCATCAGTGATGCAAACTCTTTACAAAGTGGAGCTTCAAATATTATATCATCCACATAAACTTGCACTATAAGAAGCTCCTTTCTTTTTCACTTCAGGAATAGAGTGTTGTCAATCTTTCTTCTTTTGAAATCATTCTCGAGAATAAATTTTGACAGTTGTTCAAAAAATTGCAATTTTTTGCATATGATCCTATTTGTTGCATATGATAAAAATATATCAATATTTTAAACAAAAAATTTAGATATTCAAAAACTATGCGGAAAGTACTATTGATTGCAATTTTTTGCATATAAATATGATGAAAAAATACATTGTAAAATGTTAGTCAATGTTTTTATAGTTTGACTCTAAAAAGGGAAAAGGCATAGATTCCCCCTTGAACTTATCCTGAAAAGTCAGTTACACACTTAAACTATCATTGTGACCTACTACACACCTTAACTACTCAAAAGTAAATTTATTACCACCCTGAGACGTGTAACACCACTCTCACATTATGTGGTGTGATACACTCGCTGCCACATCAACGCTACGTCAATGTCATGTCATAAATTATAATTTTTTCTTTTCTTTTCTTAATTAATTAACTTTTCTTTTGTTAACTATATTTTACTATAACTAATCTCTAATTAATTGTTTTAGTTCTCTAATAATTGTATCTTGTTCATCACTAATCCCGTCCATTTTCAATTCTTATTTCATCGGAAAATCATATTCGGCCCTACCTTCACTATTGATTTTGTTCTTCACCACCACTATATCATCTTTAGTTCTTTTTCTTCTTTGTCACCCAACACCAAATATCACCACCACCATTATCAATATCGATTATTCTTCTTCACCACCTTCAATTACCTCTTTTAATGTTTGTCACCCACCACCCATCACCACCACACCAATAAAGTTGCTATTACCACCAAAACCAAAAATTGATCAACAATCATAAATTCTTTAACGAAGTAAAAAAAAATGAAAAAGATAATAATATTCAATCCAAATTTTTCTAGATAAAATACAATTATTCACTAATAGATATATGGGAATTAACCTAATTGCGAATCAAAAAAAATTATGCTTTAAGATTGTGATAAAAAATGAAAAAGATAGAAACAATCAATCAAAAATTTTCTAGATAAAATACAATTAATTATTCACTAACAAATCTATGGGAATTAACCTAATTGTGAATGAAAAAAATTGTGCTTTAAGATTGTGATAAAAGATTAAAAGTGTGATGAAAATAAAGAATGACAAAGAAGAGGACAATGGGTGGGGTTTGAAGAAGAAGAGGTGTCAGGGGTGGAAAAGAGGATTAATAACTTTTTTTTTACTTTAATTTCAAACTGACGCGCCTACTATTTATTTTTATTTTATCTTTTTGTCACATCAGTTTTAGGGGGTAAGAAAATTCACTTTTGAATAGTATAGGTGTGTAATAGGTCACTATGATAGTTTAAGCTAGTAACTGACTTCTCAAGATAAGTTCAAGGGGGAATTTATGTCTTTTCCACTCTAAAAAAGGAAAATATGACAATTAAAAGTGGACGAAGGTAGTATATAAAAAAATGATTGACTATCTAAATTTCAAATATCTGTCACATAAATTGAAACAAAATAAGTACTTAGTCCATCCATTTCAAAATAATTGAATTGCTGAGACATTTTTCATAATTCAAATTAACTTAACTGTTCAATCTTTAAGACTACTTTTATGATCCTAGTTCTAACTAAAAATATCTTAAGAGACCAGGTTGTGTTTGAGCAATTAGTAACAAGCAAAGCAGATATTGAATGCTTATAATTTATTTTTGTGAAAGAAAAGATCAAAAAGGTCAATATTTTTGCCTAAGTATTGATAATTGGTAAAAGAGGAAACACTATTTGCCTAAGTTCGTTATGGTCCATTTAAAATTTGATATGCATTTGGATGAACTTCAAAGTAAAATTGAAGATTGAATTATGTGTTATCACAATGAACTAGAAAGAACAAATATCAGATACTCGGTATCTATAATCTTTCTTATTGCAAACATGATAATCTTGTCATTAGAATGCACTTGGCAGGGTTGGCAATGCCCCAACAATACCAATATACAATTATGTACATCTGTAAACTTGAGTTTCCTAGTTATTGATAACTGCAAGTACAATTACTTCAGCACTACGGCTGTTTCATGTTGCGGATAATACAAATGACTTGCAACAAGTTCACAGTGCTACTGAGCAATACGATATTTATCTACTCACTATACCTTAGCTTGGTTTGCTCAACAGTTACTAGTGGTGTTGATTCCTCCTTTCAAACACAAGTTTGTGTTATTAACTAACACCTTACCTTAGCTTGCTTGAGGATACTCTTGGTAAGTTTGTCATAGCAAAGGGAATTTTTGCAACTAACTATATGAGTGTATATTTCTTTCTTTGCTATCTGCATGCGCCAAACAAGATCGAGTTGAAACCACTCTATTCCACTTGGCACTTCAAGGTGTTAATAGATAGGTAAAAAAGGAAAAAGGAAGTCCAGGGGGTAATATAATTACTTCATTGTTTAGGTGTGTAAGTTGAAATTTCGACAAGTTTTTATGTATTATTCCTATACTCTCACTTTTTAAATTTCTGAGGCAGCCTGTATTATTAACACTTAGCAATTTCATTAATTAGTTTGTGAAAATTTCTATACTGATACCGCATCCATACTTTGCGTTATTTCTAATGCAGTTATGGATATTAGAATGCCAAGGGACTGATCAAACTGATGTCAAAGGAGCAAATTTTAAAGGATATGTCAGATATGAATCAGTTTGTTGGGCTCTTGGAAATTTTATATACCTTGTTGTAGGTAGTGCAAATAGTAACTTAGACCGTGTAGTGATTATGGTGGCAGAGAAATCATTATCTCCGATTGAAAGGGCTGGATGGGTGAGAAAGGAGAACCAACAACTTCAAGGTGACAGAAATTTTGTAGATCCTTAAACATGAGCATGTTTAGTTGTAGAGGCATCTGATGGAACTTTTAGTGTTAGAGAAAGATGGTCTCTTTCGTGAAGTGAACGTGTTTGGTCTTCCAGAGGGTGGCTTCGACTACGGTGGGTTATCCATGGAATTATTTATAGAAATAGCCAATATAGCCTTCTCATCTGAGTGAGCATTTTTGCTCTCAGAAATGACTTGACAACTTTATAATTGGTTCTGTTTTGTAAGGTATGGGTTGTTCACACAGACCTCGACTTCAGATAGACATCTAATTCCTAATACAACTGCAAGATTTTTGGGCAATGGAATTCAGATGATCGAGTTTCTGGGGAGAATCATTGGCAAAGCACTCTATTGCTAGATTATTCCTTTTCACATGTTTTTCTCCAAAAGCTACTGGGCCGCTATAGCTTTCTACATATGTGGGGCATTGAATTGGTAAGGCATGGCTCTGATGGTCATTCAAAAGATTTGTCTTGTCTACTACATCTGTTTTGTGCTAGTTATTCACACCTGTGGTTAACTGCTATATATGAATCTTATGCATCTTAAGATAAATTTCATAAATTTCATTCTTAAGAAAAAGTGACTCCTTGACTTTGATGTGCTTAAAAGAGCTGTTGAAAGCTCTTATCTACCCAAAATCAACATTTTTGCATTTAACAGAATATTCTAAAAGCTCTGTAAACACTTTATCATTTCAAAAAGACAAGCATTTTATTTCTATTACATTTAAGCCCAACAGTCTACAAAGAATTTTGTCCAGACCACTTCTTGCCTAAACAACCTTTTATTCTTGAACACAAAATGTAGATTATCTATAGAGCTCATTGGGATTGAATTCTTTTGTACGTTGAAAAGTGGTGTGATTGGTATTTGAAGAAGACTAAAAGAAACATTTCATCAATCATCCGTCTATTTCTCTTTCCCTTCTTTTTCTCCTCTATGTTGAACTATGTCATCATCATCCTTCCGCGGGCCTTTATAGGAGTAAGGGAGCGTGGTGAGATATATAGGTGTCCAATCTTGCAACATCTACTTGCTCAACGTTAGTCTTGGGCTTATCTTAGATTTCATTCTCTTTCCACTCTTTCAAACTTCAACGTCGTCGTACCACGTGTCGTACCATGTTCACAGCCTGTGTCTCAACCAACCTTTGCCTCTGTATATATAAATGTATCGATCTCCAAGGTGATGGAGGTGTACTCAAGGGTAGAGCCACGTTGTTTACAGGGTGTCCAATTGTCGAAAAACATATTCTTCCTCCATACTTTAAAACTATTACAAAATAATACTGCTACATAATATTTCTTCAACCTTCAATATCAGAGAGAACACCATATAGCAGTGTATAAGAGAGAACATCATATATTTTAAAGCTTCAGAATAAGAGAAAGTCACTGCCAATAGTTTACATTATTTGCTTATATATATATATATATATATATATATATATATATATATATATATATATATATATATATATATATATATTTCATAAATTCTAATGAAAATATTGTAATGGATTATAATTTAATAATTACTTTTACTTTTTCAATTGATTGTAATATTTTGTAAGACAAGAATACACATATATAAACTATTGTATGATACATAACAAAACAAATGTTTAAATCTCTCTTATTGATTATATTTTTGAAAACTTTTTCAATATTATCAATTGTTATCTAAACCATCAAAATTATTCTAAAAGTGTTTAAAAATAAAATTAAGACTTCACTTCATTGAATATGTCAATTAGAGTCATTTTTATTACTTATTATAATATTTTGTAATGCTTTTAACTACAAAAATCAATATTAAAGTGATTAGAAAACATTCAAAGTTAAGATAATAGTTTTTAAAAAAATTAATTATTTGATAATCTAATTAGTTTGAACTTGAAATGCTTAATAAAACATCTCAAAGAATTGAAGACTATCTTACAAAGCCAATATTAAAGAGGCTTAAGCCACAAACACAAAAAAATGAGCAAAATTTCCAAAAAAATGACAATAAAATTGAGTATGAAACCAAAAGAATAACATTTGAATGGAGGGGAAAACGATGTTAAATTGTATGTACAAGGTTTATGCTGACATATGCCTTTTTTTTTTTTTTAAAAGGGCTCATTTTAAAATAAAAAATTGATATTCCTTCGTCATTATTTATTCAATCGTTTTGTTGTTGTGTTTTCGTGTTTTTTTTTTCTATTTTCACTATTTATATGAAATAAAAATGTAAGTGATGCGCTCAAGTTTAATAGTTTTTTAATATATTTGATAATATTAAGGACAAAATATAGGGACATGAAAAAGATCACACAGTTTAGGCGTATCATTTGGTTCGGTCTGATTTTGAAGTTTATCAATTTGACTTATTGGTTATCACTTTGTAGATATGCTAACCCATTAAGAAAAAACCTCAAACTGCTATGAATCGATGACGTGATGACAAAAAGAATAAAACTATTATTAAAACCAATAACTCATTATTGATAAACCCATTACTTTTTTATATTTGATTTGGTTCGATTCGCTTCGCTTAAGTAGTCACTATGGTACTAAGGCAAGTGTGTCATATTATGTTGATTATGTCCTATGTACTATTTTGCCAATGTAGCTAAGTTTCCACTTCAAGATTTGGAGTAGTACAAAACGATAGAAAGAGATGAATTGGAAAAGCCTGAATAGAATACCATATCTAAGGTAGTTTGTAATTACATAATTGACAAACTGTGTTTTGATAATTAAACCTTTGCATAGTAGTCTGTCTTCAACTGAACAATTGTAGGCTTTGCATCCAACACCTGCCTTAACCTCTCCTCACTAAGTTTTCTTATCTCTTCCTACTTTTTTTCTGTTCTAGAGAGCTTACCAAAGACTGAAATCAAAGAATCATGAGCTGAATGCAAAGTAGCTCCCGTGAATACAAGAAAGTCGTTTACACTTAAAACTCCCTTGTTTCAACAAACCTACCTTTAGTTTCTCATTTTCAACACTAGTTTTTTCATTCATTTTCATGATCAACAATAGGAACTTCCTCTACCTCCTTTTTTGCAGTTTCACCTTCTTTGACAAACATTTCTTTTGTTTCCTTGAACTGAAGTTGAACTTCTTACAAACCTGATTGCAGTTTTACATTTTCTTCTATTTTTGCTTCTTCCATGTCAGCCTACAAAAACAAAATTATATTGTTGACATTTAAAAGCATACAGTGGTAAAGACGAAATTAGCTTATTATTGAACTATTTTTTTATATTCCTATTCCACTTTCACAGAAGCAAATACTAGATTCTAGTCAACTAGGCCCATCAATAAATTATGGTCCATTTTACTTCATGCTTCAATTTCGACTCCCTAAAATATGTGATTCCAATCTCACAAAGGTCATGTTGACAAGGATGTGACTTGTGAGACACAACCAGAAAGAAGTCACCATATTCCTAAATCAGCAGTGGTTTTGTTTGTGTTTCCTTGGTCAAATATGATTATAGAATTGCATGTATTATGTACCTATTCCTGCACTTAAGGTTTTAAATGACTCTAGTTAAAATGTTCCATAGCTTAACAGATCAACATGGACTCATATGAGGATTTACAGTATTAGATTCATGCTCAAACACTTAAAAGCTTTCACAAAGTCCCTCATACAACATTATTTCAAGATTGAGGGTGTGTTTGGTATGAAGGAAAATGTTTTCCATGGAAAATGTTTTTCTAGAAAATGTTTTCTTGAAAAACAAGTAGACTTTGGACTTATTTTCTCATGTTTGGTTGGTGAGTAGAAAATCTTTTTCGAAAAAGTTTTTTTGTGTGTTTGATTTATGAATGAAAAATATTTTTGAGAAAATATCTTTTATTTATACTAGAGAGTAGAAAATAATTTTTGAATTAAAATTGAAAATATTTTTTAAAAATAAACTTAAAGTTTTTTGGGGGAGGTTGGGGGTGGGGTTGGGGCTGGGGGAGGGGGGATGGTCACGAGTTGGGGTGAAAAATAAAAATTTGAAATTGAAATTTTTTTTAAAAACAAACTTGAATTTTTTTTGGAGGGATGGGGCCTGACGGGAGGGGGGGGGGGTCGTGGGGGTAAGGGGTGAAAACATAAAAAATTTGAAATTGAAAATATTTTTTAAAAACAAATTTTAAATTTTTTTTGGAGGGGGTGGGGGGGTCGCAAGTAGGGCGTGGGGTGAAAAAATAAAAGTTTTAATTTGAAAATATTTTTAAAAACAAACATAATTTTTTTTGGAGGGGGGTGGTGGTGGAAAAATTAAAATTTGAAATTCAAATATTTTTTAAAAACAAACTTTTTTTTTGGAGGGGGGTGGAGGGATGATGGGGGAGGGGGCCATGGTCGCGAGTTGGGGTGAAAAAATAAAAATTGGAAATTGAAAATATTTTTTAAAAACAAACTTTAAAATATTTTTGAAGGTGGGGTGTGGGCTGGTAAGGGGGCTGGCCGGGGGCGGGGGAGTTAGGTCGGATGAAAAATAAGAATTTGAATTAGAAAATATATTTTAGAAATAAACTTTAATTTTTTGATTTTTTTTTTTTTGGGGGAGCAGGGGGGAGGGGGTCTAGGGTAGCGGTGGGGTGGGATAAAAATAAAAATTTGAAATTGGAATTCTTTTTTAAAAACAAACTTAATTTTTTTTTTGGAGGGGTGGGGTAGGGGATAGGGGGTAGGGGGTAGGGGTGAGGGTGGGGTAAAAAAATTAAAAATTGAAGTTGAAAATATTATTTTTAAAAAACAGGTGTAAGTTTATTTTTTAAAAAAAAAAATTGCTTTTTTCAACAAAAAATTGCTTTTTTCAAAAAAAAATTGTAATTTGAAATTAGAGGAGAGTTTTGGAAAATGTTTTCGTTAATTTTTGAAGGAAAGTCATTCTCCTTAAATTTTAAAAAAATGAGTTGATTTGGAAAACATTTTCCTTCATACCAAACACACCCCGAGTTCCTCTAGGGCATTGTATGTTCTAGATGATTGAATCCTTTATGGTTTAAGAAAAGGGCATCTTAAGATGAAGACATGCGTTTCTCCAAGTGTAGTCTCCAAGTTAATTCTTCAACTTATCATCTTTGGGACAAAGGTGTTATTATGGTTATGATTTTCTTCCATGAACTTGGTAACTCCTTTATTACTTATCATTTTTGCCTTAGGGCCTAAGGTAGTTTTCATTAATATATAATATATTCTATATAACATGACTATTTCTCTAGTATTCACCTTACTATTCATATTATTAGTTTTAACATTTAATTTTAATGTGTCAACTACATTTTGATCATTAAATTATATCGAACAATTAGGATAACAATTAATGTATACTGGACCATTGGCAAGGTTACTTTGTAGAATTGCTAATAATGAATCATCAAAATTTAATAACCTAGTGTCTCTTAAGAGAAGACATATGGTATATCTAAGCCCAATCTACATAAGGGTTTGACTGCTACTTGGACAAGCTAGTCCTATGTGAAGATAATATCGTTAGCTACTAATAATTTAATATAGTCTCAATATTTTTATTAATGGCAATAGTAGACTTAGAAGTCTTAAAATTATAATTTTTAATAAAATCAAAGTGTCCTGTTTTATAAACCTTTTTTAAATGTTCTTTTGGAATATTCTAATTTTGAAGTTCACTTTCAATTTTTGCAATTTTATTAGAGGTGGTAGAGATGTTAATACTATTCAAAATATTTTGATGGGTAGGTGAATTCATTTTAAATGGATGGAAAATCTAGCGGGGAGAAGAACACTATCCTTCGGCTCTAATTTAAAAGTTGCTTCCGGAATAATAAATTCTTTGTGTAGTAATTATTGTTACCTTTTGCACCAACCTTCTTCGATTTTATTCCTCTAGGCTTGGCGACGGGAACACCCTCCGGGTCCGGCTCTACGACACACACAGTATGAGCTAATCCAACGAAAATGTACAGGCTTGCCAACGTCTAAATCGTGATTAACCGGTAACCCAACTTTAAGGAATAAAGCTAAGATTCGAACAAAATGAAATTGTTTGAGAAAAAACAATAGATATTCAATCAAAAGTATAGTAATAAAAAAAGGGTGACTTAAGCAGGCCAACTATCACGTTGTTTGTTTAAATTGAGCATGGTGCATGAAATGCATAAACTTGACTTTCTAACCTTTAGAATCGATAAATATAAAACTGGGGATTTCCATAGAAGATATTAACTATTGAATGTAACATGAGCTAGCACTGAAATGTGATATAAATCAAATTTGGATGACTATACAAAATATCATTGAAACTTATCTGTCTTGCACAACGATTCATGGATCTAGAAAAGCTAAGTCGACTTGGCAGTAGGGAAATTTGACAAAATGCAACTCTAGCAGCATGGCATTATGACTTATGTACTCAAAGACTCTAACTGGCTGCAAAAAATGAGTCCCTAATTTTTACTAAGAGACATTTCCAACTGTGTACTATAGCTTGCAAGTTCATGAAGGCAATCTAGTTACTTAAATGCTTATTAGAAGTTAATGTTGATCCCCTTCAAAGTATTCACAGAGAATTTAGAGGTCTAAATTTGATGTAAGCATGAGCAGTGAGAAGCATAACTGCAGTTAGTTTCTAAGGATTTAAGCATACAGTAATCTAATTCATTTATGAGAAATTTAAACTGTGTATCAAATCAGAATACAGATGGAAGCTAAGAACCTCTGGATCAATAAAGAGGATAAAGAGGAGATGAAGGATGAGATATCTACCATCTTAAGTTTTTGTAGTTCCCAACGAGCGACTCTAGCTCTCCAAGCACATTGAGTGGTAATAGTAGCTTTCTTGAGTTTCTTGTATTTCAATGGGCCAAGAATGCATGAGAATGACTCTGTACATATAGCATGAGGATCATTATAAAGTGTGAATCATAGCTTCCAAGGCATTAAGTTAATAAACAGGTAAAGCAATAGCTGTAAGGATAATTATTCCAAATAGTCTGTTGATCCTAAATTAGAAATTTTTCTCAAAATTTCAAAGAATTATTTTTCTATTAAAAAACGTTTACCTGAATATTAATGTCAGCTTTTATCTGCCTCCTGAATCGTACTTCATTGCGTGCAGCCATCCCACACTTTCCTGTTTAAATTGAAATAGAAGCAGAGCATAATTCTTTTTAACCCTTCTAGCAAGATGCATGCGCATGTCTGTCTGGATCTTCAGACAAGCTACTTCTCTCCGCAAGCTCTCATATACACGCCGAGCAAGTTCTCCTGCAACAATGAGGATGAACACATTGATAGAATTTAATCTACGAACCCAAAAGCCAAGTGTATAGCAAATGAAATACCTCTGTACATCAATTGTATCCTTATTGCGAACTGATGTAACAATGTAAAATTTCTTCGAGCCATGTGAGAACAAACTTTCCTCTGAATTATGCTTGTCGATCTCCCCACTACCTCTATCTTGCGACTGTCTAGCTCTGCCTTCTGCCCAGCCCTTAGAAACGCTTTTGTTTTACCAATCTTCAAAGGAAGTATGGACAAATGATTGGCTTTCCTGAAGCCTCCTCCACATGGAAAACATCTCACAAGCGAAATCCATAGGGATTCTGAATATTTATTTATTTTGCCTTTTTTAGATCATTAAAAGAATGAAATATTCTACATTTGACTTAAGTAAAAAGACAAGGAAAGTTTGAAATATGTTCCATACATTAAAGATGATGCTTGTAGTTTTTAAAGCCAACATTTTCTGCATATGACTATAAAACAAGAACCAAAAGAACTCTAGGAAGAACATGAAAAAAATACTATACTTATGAAAGGGATACATGCTATCATGATCAGTAAAGACTCAAAACTAGAAATTTCAAAAACTAAAAAAATTTACAGTGCAACCATGAAATCCCCCCCCCCCCCCCCCCCCCAAAAAAGAAAAAAAAAAAAAGAAAGATGAGCATATAATACAACTGAACAATCTAGCCAATAATGCCTAGAATATAGGAATGCTAAGAAAGAAAGGAAGTACAAGTAGCAATGAGAAAAGGCTACCAGAAATGCAAAAGAATTTATAGATTTATTATTCACCAAATACCCGACCGCCAAAAGCTCAATAGGATTCAGGTGTGCAATGTTACAGAATATTGTAAATATATTCTATTACCTTATATACATAGGATAGATATGTAGGAATTATAAGAGATATGTAGCATATTTTCTTACCTTTGATGATGCTTCTTTCTAGTGTATATATACATGTAATGTTGACATAATAAAAAACCAATTCAATTCTGTAAACTACATGGTATCAGAGCCACTAGGGCTCAAGATCTTGGTTAAGAAACTTTGGAAGTTTTCCTAGCATCTTGGGAAAAGGTTTCGGCTACTTGGGTTTTGGTAGAATACATCTAGGCTTGCCGTCCAAACATCATTTCATCTGTTCCAACATACTACAGGATTGGTTTGTTTTTTTGGTGTTAAATCACTGCAGGGTACTAATTTCTTCAAGGTTTGTCTTTTATCCTTTGCATCTGTGATGTAAAATCTGGAAATAGCTCTACGCTTCAGTGGCTGCTTGGGTTCAGTTTTGGTGTCAATTTTTTGCTCTTTTCAACAAGTTTGGTGTCAGATTTTTGATCCTTTAACTCTTCTTGATCAATTTCTTGGAAAAACATAAGTAAAAATGTTTGATGATAAATTTTCCATGACTAGAATTGTTCCAGCATTGTCCAAAATTACTGATAATAAATTACATAGGTCTAATTATTTAGATTCGAGTTGAAAAATCAGGGTCTACTTGCTTAGTGTTGAAAAGGATGACCATCTTATTCAAGATCCTCCAACTGATGATACTAAAAAGACTTGGCTTAGAGATGCTGCTAGACTACTCTTGCAAATTATAAACTCTATTGACAATGAAGTTGTTGATTTGGTTAATCACTGTGAGTTTGTGAAAGAGTTAATGGATTATTTGGAGAAGTTATATTCTGGAAAAGGTAATTTATCTCGAATTTATGAAGTTTGTAAGGCTTTCTATCGTTCTGATAAGGAAGCTAAGTCACTCACTACATACTTCATGGAGTTTAAGAAATCCTACGAGGAATTGAATGTACTTCTACTATTTAGCAATGTGCAGCAAGCTTAGAGGGAACAAATGGCTATAATGAGTTTTTTAGCTAGACTCCTATCTAAGTTTGAGATTGCTAAATCACATATTCTATCTAGTTCTGAGATCAGTTCTCTCAAAGATGTTTTCAGTCGGGTGTTGCACACAGAGAGTAATCCATCCAACTAGTAGACCAATGTGCTTATTGCAAAAGGAGGAGGAGGAAGAAATAATACAAGGAGATGGAACAACAATGATGTACGAAGATGGAACAACAATAATGATGCAGGGAGATGGAATAATAACAATGACGTAGGGAAGAGGAATCATAACAATGATGCAAGAAGGTGGAATAACAACAATAACTCTGGGAGATGGAACAATAACAAAGGAGGAGACAATGATATTGGGAGATGGAACAATAACAAAGGAGGAGACAATGATAATGGGAGATGGATCAACGACAATACTTGTTGCTATTGTAAGGAACTCGGGTACATAAGGCAAAACTGTAAGAAATTACAGATTTGCAACCAATAACTTTAGATTTAGACTGCCACTGTTGCTGCCACTTTTAGTTCACCCTCAACTGTTACAATCTCAACCAATGAGTATGCAAGACCTACAAAGTATCAAGTAACAAATGTCTCATTTCCTCCTCAAGCAACTAGACCATTGATTCGAGTGCCCTTACTAAGTCAGGTAACAAATCTCATTTCCTCCTCAAGCAACCAGATTATTGATTCGAGTGGCACAGATCACATGACAGTTAATTCCAAAATAATCTCTAAATTCAGCTCACATAAAGTACCATCCTCTGTTACTATAGCTGATGGATCTAGTTATACTATTGAGGGATCTGGAATCGTCAACTTCGCTTCATCTATTACTTTGTCCTCTGTTCTGGGCCTACCTAGTCTTGCCTTTAATTTGATTTCTGTGAGTAAACTTACCAAAGAACTACAATGTTTTGTCTCTTTATTTCTTCATTATTGTCTTTTTTAGGATCTTATGACGAAACAGATTATTGTTAAAGGGCATGTATTAGATGGTCTCTACATTCTTGATGAATGGGCGCCTCCATCAGTTGCTTGCTCCAGTATTGTCTCGTCATTTGAAGAACATTATCGTTTGGGACATCCTTCTCTACCATTTTTGAAGAAATTATGTCCTTAGTTTCATATGTACCTTTAATAGATTGTGAGTCTTGTCATTTTGCAAAACACCATGGAAGCTCGCTAAGTCCTAGGAATAATAAGCGGGCTGATTTTCCTTTCGAGTTAGTTCATTCAAATATTTGGGGATCATGTCCGGTTGTGTCTAAAGTTGGGTTCAGATATTTTGTTACTTTTATGGATGAATTTTCCCGAATGACATGGATTTACTTTATGTAAAATCATTCTAAAGTATTCTCTCATTTCTCTAATTTTTTGTGCTGAAATTAAGACACAGTTTAATGCTTCTATCCATATATTGAGGAGTGATAATACTAAAGAATTCATGTCAGCATCATTTCAGAACTACATGAATCAATATGGTATTTTTTATCAATCTTCGTCTGTGGATACACCCTCTAAAAAAGGAGTAGATGAGACAAAATATATACATTTGCTTGAGACTGCTCGTGCTTTGCTATTCCAAATGAAGGTATCTAAGCATTTTTGGGCGGATGTGGTATCCACAACTAGCTTTCTGATTAATCGCATGCCATCCACAATGCTTAATGGTAATATTCTCTGTGGTGTTTTCTTTCCGAACAAGCCATTATTTTCATTAGAGCCAAAGGTGTTTAGAAGTACTTCTAATGTTCGTGATGTGCGACCCCATGTTACTAAACTAGATCCAAAGGCTTTGAACTGTGTCTTTTTGGGATATTCTCACTTATAGAAGGGTTATCGGTGCTACTCTCCAACCCTTAACAGATATATAGTGTCGATAGATGTGGTGTTCTCTGAGAACATTTCCTTTTTTACTTCTCCCGATACTTCTCCCACTTAGGGGCAGGAAGAAGAAGAATGGCTCATTTATAAGACCACTCCACCGAGATCAGAATACCATAAAGAAGTTTGTGGTAGTGTTGAGCAGTCAACTGAGAATGTATCTTCTGATGTTCCTCCTGCTCAAACAAAGCCGCTGATAATTCAAGTTTATTTTAGGTGACAAGAGACCAATAATACATATCCTGCACCAACTCTTTCATCATTATATCCTCCTCCAGTCAATCCCTCTCCAACAGAAAATGTTGACATTCCCATTGCTCTTCGCAAAGGTAAGCGTTTGTGTCAATCAATATATTCCATTGCTAATTTTATCTCATATCACCACTTGTCTCCTGCATCTTGCTCTTTGATTGCTTCTCTAGATTCCATTTTTGTACCCAAAACAATTCAGGAAGCTTTGAGTCACCCTAGGTGGTATGATGCAATGCTCGAAGAGATACTTGCATTAGATGGTAATCACACTTAGGATTTGGTGGACTTACCAAAAGGAAAGAAGGCAGTGGGATGTAAATGGGTTTTTACGGTCAAAGTAACTCCTGATGGTTCTGGGCAAGGATAAAAGCCAGACTAGTTGCTAAAGGATATGCTCAGACTAATGGGGTGGATTATTTTGATACTTTTTCTCCGGTGGCCAAACTCACTTACATTTGCTTGTTTATTTCTCTAGCTGCTTCTAAGAATTGGCCGCTACATCCGTTGGATATCAAGAATGCATTTCTTCATGGTGATCTCCAAGAAGAAGTGTATATGGAGTAACCACCCGGTTATGTTGCTCAGGGGGAGAATGGGAAAGTTTGTCACTTGAAGAAATTCTTGTATGTTCTGAAACAAAATCCACGTGCTTGGTTTGTGAAATTTAATGAGGTAGTTTAGAAGTTTTGGTTTGTATCTCGATCCAGTGCAGAATTGAAGTATAGAGTTATGGAACAATCCACATGTGAGATTATGTTGATACATCACCTCTTAAGTGAAGTTGGGTTGAAGTATCCCACACCCACGAAACTTTGATGTGATAGTCAAGCTGCTCTTCATATCGTCTCAAATCCAATGTATCAATAAAGAACTAAGAAAATTGAGGTGGACGGCCATTTTATTCATAAAGAGATTCAAGAAAACCTAATTTCCATAGGCTATGTGAAGACTGGAGAGCAACTAGCTTTTTTTTTCACAAAGGCATTTAATGGAGCTCGAGTTAACTATTTGTGTAACAAGCTGGGCATGATCAATATATATGCTCCAGCTTGAGGGGGTTATAGAATATTGTAAATATATTCTACTACCTTATATAGATAGGATAGATATGTAGGAATCATAAGAGATATGTAGGATATTTTCTTACCTTTGATGATGCTTCTTTCGAGTGTATATATAAATGTAATGTTGACATAATAAAAAACCAATTCAGTTCTGTAAACTACATGCAACCAATGCAAAATGGATCCACTGAAATTCTTTAAACATTTTACTAAATGAAGAATGTGCTAAACTATGCTCGATAAATATTAGTTAAAAGAGATAAAAACAGACTTTATGTCAAGTGAGGTTATCACTTGAAATTAATAAGAGACTCCAAAATCACATAAATAAACTGGAAAAGTTTGAGTTGTTTCATATTTAAACTATAACTTCTAATAAAGCAATGTATTACATGATATCCTTGACGGATGACTTTCTCTAAAAGGCGCATGCATGCAATGACCTCTAATAACGGATGATTCCAGAATACTCCTTACTTTTGTAGAATTCTATTTTTGTAGTTCCTAATCCTCAGGAGTCTATTGTTTAATAGTCTTTATCTTTTCCAGGTCTTGTATAGATTCTTTATATAGCATCCATATGGTCAATAATAAAACACATAATTTTCCCATCTTCTGCTCTCGTCTCTTTATGGTATCAAAGCGCATCTAAACTCCCACGAGTTCAGTTTTTTTTCCGCTAACTCATCTAAATGGTCCCCAATACTTCTGTGACTAATGCTGATGGAGTCAATAACGCCATCACTATTGTCCAATTCAATCATATGGCCAACTTGCCCATAAAATTAACTAGCAGTCACAATTTCTCCCTGTGGAAAGCTCAAGTTTCAATGCTTATGTGTGGTCACAATCTCTATGGGCAACTTGATGGCTCCAACTCGGTCCCCATTCGCACCATTTCACAAAAAATCAAGATGTTGCTAACCTTGAGTTCATTCATTCGCACCGCTAAGATCAGTTAATTCAAAATAATATCTTGGCCTCCGCAGATCCTACACTTTCCCCCACTGTTGCTGTAGCAATCTCCGCCAAAGCTGCCTGAGATGCTCTGCATACTGCGTATGAGAACAAATCTCAAACAAGAGTTTTCATTATGCGAGATAGACTAGCTCGCCTCACTAAAGACTCTCGTCCAGTTGCAAATTATCCCATCAGATTCGATCACTTCGTGATGAACTTGCAACTACTAATTCACCTGTAACGAATTCGAAACTGATTGTTAAAATTCTCAGTGGATTCGGATATGAATTTCATGAGTTCTCTACTGCTATTTGTGCTCGAGATTCAATAATTTCCTATGAAGAGCTTTACGAAAAGCTTTTGGATCACGAGCTTTTTCTAAAGTATGAGGACTACAAGAAACCGCTATCAACTAATATCACCGCTAATATAGCACAAAAGACCCTCCTCGCCAGGGTAACAGTAATTATTCTCGTAGTCGCCATCCAGGTGCGAACACTCCTCCCAACAATCAGCAATGGTAGTTACAACCATGTCACCCACAAAGAAACAACCAGTAGCACCCCTTTGACAAGAATCTTCGTTGCCAATTATTTCTGCTAGGGTTTGCAGATCTCAATCTCATAACCATCTGCAAGCTCGGGCAAACTTTGTTGGTCATTTTTCTCCTCAACAGACCCCTTGGATAGTGGAGCCACTCATCATATTACGTATGATGCTCAAAACCTAGACACTGTACATGACTATCACGACACCAAAGAGATCACTATGGGCAATGGTCACACCATTCCAATATACCATGCCGGTAATACTAACATAATTCCATTAAATCATTATTTCAAACTTCTCAATACCTTATGCTCCCCTCTCATAAAAACTAATCTTATTTCTGTTTCTCAGTTTTGTTGTGATAATCATTCCTCTATTGAATTTTTTCCTTTCCATTATCTTGTGAAGGATCTAAATATGGGGGCTTCTCTAGTTCGTGGGCAGAATAAATATGGGTTGTATAAGTGGCCACCGGTCTGTACACATCGTTCTTCTCAATGCAGTATGGCTTTTCCAATTTACCTGTGTCATCGGCGTTTAGGTCATCCTAATCGTCGAGTTTTGGATACTATCTTAAATAATTTTTCCCTTCCTGTTTTAGATCCCCAAGCTAGTTCCACTTGTAATTCTCATTATTCTAATAAGATGCATAGGTTGGCTTTCTCAGAAACTTCAGTGCAAAGTATTAAGCCCCTACAAATCCCTTTTAGCGATTTATTTGGTCCATCTCCGATTTTGTCAATTGATAAAAAAAAGATATTATGTGCTATTTGTTGATCAAATTTCAAAATACATGTGGCTGTTTACTTTAAAATCAAAAAATAAAACTCTAGAATTTTTCAAAACTTGCATCCATTGATTGAACGGAGGTTTAACACCAAAATTCAATCTTTTACACGGATGGTGGTGGCGAATTTCAAAGTTTGCAGTACTATCTTAAAACACATGGCATAGAACACTTAGTTTCACCCCCATATACTCCACCACGAGTTGCTCTAGTAGAAAGACGACACCATCTGCATCAAGCGTCTTTAACATCACACTTTTGGAGTTTTGCCTGTCAACAAGCTGTCTATATTATAAATAGGCTAACTACACCCAATCTTCAGTATAAGAGTCCCTTTGAAATTTTATTTCTAAAGATGCCAAAGTATGACTCCATTAAAGTATTTGGTTGCCTCTATAATCCATGGCTCAAACCATATGCCAAAAACAAATTAGAGCCCCGTTCGACACCATGCGTTTATTTAGGCTTTTCGAATAAACATACAGTCATCAATGTTTTGATCCTTTAACTTCCAAAATATATCTATCACATCACATCTTGTACACACATTCACCCATCTCCTCTGCAGCAGCCTGTGGCACACATTCACCCATCTCCTCTGCCTCAATAGGTGCCACCATCCCAGGTACTTCTATTTCTCCCTTTTATGATACTTCTTCTCCTTCTCCAATGCCTTCGTTGCCCCATACCCACACCATCCAAAATCCTAATTCCAGCCACAATTCACCACAACCAACTGTTTCAACCTTACCAGTTCATAATTTTCCCCAGATAAATGCTCAGTTGCAATCCACAATTATCACTTACCCAACGCCGAAATAAGTCCACTGGTCCTTTGATCAAGAACCATCTAGTACAACCCTCTTCCTCATCACTTGTACCACCTCCCATGTCCACACAAACCTTCCCTAGTTGCCTCTACCTCCACACTGACGCCCACTCATCAAGTGATTACTCGGTCTAAGACCAATAGCCTTAAGCCTAAACAATTACACACGGTTGTTCAAACCATTTCCTACCTAGCTAGAACCTTTAAGCAAGCTTAGCAAGTCCCACACTAGCGTGAAGCTATGAAAAATGAATTTGATGCCTTAATTCATAACCGGACATGGGAGTTGGAACCATGTGATCCTTACAAAAATGTGGTGGATTGTAAGTGGCTTTTCCAAATTAAATATAATCCTAATGGTTTAGTTGACATGTACAAATATCGTCTGGTTGCTAAAAGGGCTCACACAAAGACTTGGACTTGATTTTGAATGTACTTTTAGTCCTGTGGTAAAGTCTACAACTGTTCGAATTGTTCTTATGATTGCAACACAATAACGCTGGCCCATTAAACAACTTGATATCAATAATGGCTTCTTGTAAGGTCGTCTCGATGAGAAAGTCTATATGTGCGAACCACTTGGTTTTGAAGCTTCTACACATCCGACGTATGTTTGCAAGCTGCACAAGGCTATATATGTCCTCAAATAGGCACCCAGGGTTTGGTACACTGAACTAAAAAATTACTTGGTTACTTTGAGATTTGTTAAATCCCAATCTGATTCTTCATTGTTCATCTTGCATAATTTTGAGTTTACTTTTTATGTTCTGGTGTACGTTGATGACATAATTGTCACAGGTAATCATAGTCGTGGTGTTCACAACATCATTGATAATCTTGTAGCCCGGTTCTCACCGAAGGATCTTAGTCCACCTCATTATTTCCTTGGTGTTGAAGTCTTACCTTATCCTAGTGGTCTTTTGTTGTGTCAACAAAGATACATTACAGATCTGTTGCAGGAAGTTAATATGCATAGTTGCAAGGGTGTTCCAACACCAATGGCTTCTACTGTTGCTTTCCCGGAATCTACTGAAATTCTCTAGTTGATGGCTCTCTTTATAGGAGGATATTTGGTAAACTTTATTAACTTTCTTTTGTCTGTACTATCATAAGTTAGTCAAAAAAAATCCCAACACATTGACAATCTGATCAAATAGTACAAGGTAAATAGGTAACTTCCATTTTAAACATCAGGCGAAAGGATGCCAAAGCTATCTAAAAATTCATAGAAGGGTCTCCAAGTAGGATATCTAGCACAACTTATTCTTATTTCTTCCATCACTCCGCACAGATGAAAAATATAGTGAGCACAAACTTTCAATTCATATATATGCCACCAATTTGAAAAAAATCAACACATTTCTCTACCCCATAGCACAAGCTGTTACAGAACATTGTGGTTCTCAAAGATAGAGGGATTTAGCAGATTATTTGGCTTCACACATAGAATATAATGCGGTTTAGTTGTATTTAGAGTTTCAAGCAAAGAATGTCAAAAGGACCAACTAATAATATAAGAGATCCTTTTGGCAATAAAGAATTTGCATAATTTAATATTTTTTGATAAGGTAGATATATTCCTTTTTACATACCCCTATTCACTTATCAAAAGCTCATCGACCCCAGACATATAATTGGTATGATTATAAAGCAGCTTGGTATAACTTTGTTTTTTTTAGACCTAAAACCCACACAGGTCTGGCTCTACTACACACAGTCTAAGCAAATCCAACGGAAAAGTATGAGCTTGCCAACGTCCATTTATTAACAAGCATGTTTAATAACTCGTTTTGGTCATCTAATTTTCCGGTGCATTCAAACCATTTATGTCACACCCTGAACTACCCCCGAGACATGGACACGGGACCTAGGACCACAAGTGATCCCATGCTAACCCTACTGGCATGAACACGAGCATACTAAAGATAATAAATTGATGCGGAAGCTAAATCATAAATAAAAATGAAAAGATGGGGAATACCCATATACTATAACTAAGATAAATGAAAACTGATGAGTTTAATACAAAGAAGATATTAACTTAATATTAAGATGAATCTAACTATGTCTCAAAATAGCCTCTAACTAACTAGAAATGTTGGAGCAGGCACCAGCTAAGTCTAGAAAAACTAAAAATAATTGACTAAAAATACTGAAAAGAAACTCATGAGTATTGTCCTCGAAGAATGAGGAATAACCACTGATTCTATTGAACTGGAGATCAAGAACCGATCTAAGCGCGATCTAGATACTGAGAACCTGAACCTACATCACGAGAAGATGTAGCACAGAGTATGTGTCAGTACTTGAAAGGTATTGAGCATGTTGGATAGAATAAAGCTGAAATAACATCTAATTGAACAAAGCAAATAAGCAATGATATAATCTGAACATGATATAGTTACTGAATACTAAGCTAACTGAATGCAATGACCAATTTATAACATGCTAGGACTGAATACTAAATATACTTATACATGGTCAATGCAATAGAATCTGGCTGAACTATGGGAGCTACTAATAACCAATAATAAAACTACATGAGCTAAATGTGGAGTCCAATGAATATGCCTTATCGAGAGGATCGAATATACCCTGCCAGAGGTATAGAGGAATGTTGGTGTGATCACTGAAATGATGCCTACAGAGGGGATTTACAACATACGTGGCTAGTAGTTTTGGGAATATTTAGGTACATTGAACCCTAGTCCAACTCGGTATTATGCTACTCCCAATGGATTAAGTGATTAACACATTATGACTGAATTTCTATAAGTTGCTGGATAGATGAAACTGGACATGCAAATTGAGTATTCAACAATTATGTGATATTGATGCATTAATAACTGAGGCATGTATAACTGAATAACTGAAATATCTGACTTAGCATGTGTAATTCAAGAACTAAAGAAATACGTAGCTAGGGTTCTGGAATTCATGTAATAAACTGAATATTAACATACTAATCTGATTTGTATCATTCTAACAGCTATGAACCCAATAATCCTAACATTCAAGAAACCCTAGGTCTAGTCATAATAAAAGGGAATCAATAAACTGACTGAAAACTAGAGACCTAATGGGTTAAAGGAACCCACTAGTGAAATTCCACATACGTGGTGACGAATTCCATGGAGAAATCTTTAGATTTTGGGGCTGGAGCAGATGAAACCTTGCTGCCTTCTTGAACTAGGGTTCTTGACTTCTTTTCTCCTCTTACGCTCTAATTTTCTAAGCTTTGATCAATGATTTGACTTAGGTAAGTTTTAGTTACGTCTCTAGGCTTAAACTGACTAAAACCTCATAATTTAGGGTCTAAATGACGACGTAGCTTAGGGGTCCAACAAAATAGAAAAAGACCAAAAGACCCCTGACTTAACTGCTGTCGGAGTTACTGACGGATGGGATCTACGGGTCGTTGGTCAAGTCTTCCTGATAGGGCTTCACTAAAACTAGCATAACTTTTTGCTTGGAGGTCAGATTTTAGCAAACTCAGTGGCATTGGAAAGAGGATTGAATTATATATCATATAATAGGTCATGGGAGACAAAATTCCTTTTGTTCTGGGAGTGATGACCCTTTGAAGTTGACCCAATCAGCAATTTCCCCCTAATTGGCTGCTGGCCTTCACCAATGATCAGAGCTACGGACCGTGGATCGAATGACTGTTTGTGCTGGTTGGCCGTCGTTCGAGTCAGAGGTTGGGTAAAGGGGCCCTCGATCCACAAACATAGACCACGGACCGTGGTTTGTCTTACAGACCATGGGTCTGTCCGTGAGTCTACACTTAGCTGATTTTCTAAGCTTGGTTTGGGGAGGGGTTGCAGTGGTGAACCACGGACCACCAACACTGGCCATGGTCTGACCTATGGTCCATGGGTGGCAACTGTGGGTTGCACCTGTACCTTCTCAAAATTTGCATTTTTGGTCTGTTTCGAATACGGAGTGTTACAATATCTCCCCCTTGGGACCATTCGTCCTCGAATGAAGACTAAACTAGCTGAGTATTGAGAGAAGGAGGTACAATCCCTACCACTAAGTACTAAAAATTGATTTCTAACTGAACTGAGTTCCCAGAACATGCAAATACACTGAAAATGCAAGGCTGACTGAAGAAACAAAATACTAAGACTGAATTAGCGCATGAATGATTGATAAAATGAAGAGGAACTATTATCTTAAGCTGGAATAGAATCGGAAGGAAAGAGGTGAGGATACTTGGACTTCATGGCTGCTTCTGCTTCCCTAGTAGCTCTCTCTATGGACTAACTTCTCCAAAAAACCTTGACTGGAGCGACTTCTTTATTTCTCAACCTTCTAACCTAACGTTCGAGAATCTTAACTGGTACATCCTCATATGAGAGATTATCTTTCACAACCACACTCTCTAATGGCACTACAGATGTTGATCACCCACACACTTCTTTTATAGTGAAATCTGAAAGACTAGATGCACTACGGCTAAATCTGTTGGCAACTCTAGCTCATAAGCCACTTTATCAATCCTTTTCAAAATATGGTAAGGGCCTACGTATCTGGGACTGAGCTTCCCTTTCTTGCCAAATCTCATCACTTCCTTCATAGGTGACACTTTTTGGAATACCCAATAATCAACTTGGAACTCTAGTTCCCTTCTTCTTACATTTGCATAAGACTTCTAGTGACTCTGGACTGTCTTAAGTCTATCTCTAATGAGTTGTACTTTCTCCATAGCATAATGGACTAAATCTAGCCCTATCAAGGTTGCTTCACCTACTTCAAACCAACCAGCAAGAGATCTGCATCTACACCCATATAATGCTTTATAAGGGGCCATCTAAATGCTGGAATGGTAGCTATTATTGTAGGCGAACTCTATAAGAGGAAGGTGATCATCCCAACTACCCTTGAAGTCGTTCACATAGGCTCTCAACATTTCCTCTAAGGTATGAATGGTAAACTCTGCCTGACCATCCGTCTGTGGGTGAAATGTTGTGTTAAGATTAGCTTGAGTACAAAGACCTTTCTGAAATGACTTCCCAAAATAAGAGGTAAACTGAGGACCTCTATCTGATATGGTAGACAAAGGAACCCCATGTAACCTCACAATCTCATTAATGTAAAGCTTGGCATAGTCCTCCACCAAATTTGTAGTCTTGACCGCCAAAGAGCGTGAAGACTTAGTAACATTGTCAACTATCACCCAAATGGAGTCATGTTGTCTGCTAGTACGAGGTAATCCTATGATGAAGTCCATGTTGATCACTTCCCACTTCCAAGTAGGAATGTCAATCTCTTGAGTCATACCTCCTGGTTTCTGATCTTCTACCTTGACTTACTAGCAATTTGGGCACTTAGCCACAAAATCTACTATATATCTTTTCATACCATTCCACCAATAGAATCCTCGTAGATCGCGGTATATATTAGTGGCGCCTAGATGAATAGAATATCTAGATTTATGGGCTTCTGTGAAAATATGTTGTCTCAATCCACCCACATCTGGAACACACAAGACCCTGATAGCGAAGTACACCATCTCCCCCTTGGGAGAAAACCTCCACTCTGTGATTGTGGACTGCACTGTTAAGCTCAAGCAAGATTGGATCATTGTCTTGCTTTTCCTTAATCTCTACAACCAAAAAAGATTCTGACCCCATTCTGAACTGTGACACCATTATCTAATATGCTCATAAGGTGAACTCCCAAGCGAGCAAGCTTGTGAATATCCTTCGCTAGTTCTTTCCTTTCTTCCTCAACATGGGCTACACTACCCATAGATAGTATGCTAAGAGCATCTGCTACTATATTCGTCTTACCAGGATGGTAATGCACACTCATATCATAATCCTTAAGGAACTCAAGCCATCTCCTCTGGCGAAGATTCAACTCTTTCTGGGTGAACACATATTGAAGACTCTTTTGGTCAGTGAACACATCTACATGGACACCATACAAGTAGTGTCTCTAGATCTTGAGTGCAAACACCACTGCTGCAAGCTTGAGATCATGAGTTGGATAGTTCTTCTTATGAACCTTAATCTGTCTAGAAGCATAAGCTATAACCTTATCTCGCTACATCAACAAACAACCTAGGCCAACTCTGGATGTATCGCATTATATAACATAGCCGTGTGAACCCTCTAGTATAGTTAAAACAGGAGTTGTAGTCAACCAGGTTTTCAGTTCTGCGAAGCTTTTCTCACAATTATCTGACCACTGAAACTTCACCTTTTTCTGAGTCAACTTAGTCAATGGAGAGGCTATGGATGAAAATCCTTCCACAAACCTTCTGTAATAACCCGCTAGACTCAAGAAGCTTCTGATATATGTTGGAGAGGTAGGTCTGGGCCATTGTTTCACTGAGTTTATTTTCTGGGAATCTACTCGAATCCCTTCACTAGACACTATATGCCCAAGGAAAGCAACTAACTGCAACCAAAACTCACATTTGTTAAGTTAAGCGAATAACTGGTGATCTTTGAGAGTTTGCAGAACAACCCTCAAATGACTCACATGTTCTTCCTCATTCCTAGAATAAATGAGGATATCATCAATAAAGACGATAACGAACAAGTCCAAATACTGCTTTAACACTTTGTTCATCAGATTCATGAAAGCTGTAGGAGCATTGGTTAGTCCAAATGACATTACTATGAATTCATAATGACCATACCGAGTTCCAAAGGCTGTCTTCGGAATGTCACTATATCTGACTGATGATAACCCAATCTGAGGTCTATATTTAAGAAATGACTAGCACCCTGAAGTTGGTAAAACAAGTCATGAACCCTGGGGATGGGATACTTATTCTTGATTGTGACCTTGTTCAACTGCCTATAGTCAATGCACATTTTGAGAGAACCATCTTCTTTTTTACGAACAACACTGGTGTACCCTTTGGAGAAATACTAGGTCTGATAAAGTCCTTATCTAGAAGGTCTTTCAATTTCTCTTTCAATTCCTTAAGCTCAGCTGGAGCCATTCTATAAGAAAGAATAGAGATAGATTGGGTATCTGAAAGGAGATCAATTTTAAAGTCGATTTACATATCGGGAGGAACTTCGGGAAAATCTTCTGGAAACACTTATGGAAACTCATTAACCATAAGAACTAACTCAGAGTTAGGGTTTTGGAGCTTGAATCCTTAACCCGAACTAGATGATAGAGATAAACCTTAGAGATCATCTTTATGGCCTTAAGGTAAGAAATGAATCGACCCATAGGTGCTAAGCTACTACCCTTCCATTCTAAGATTGGTTCACCTGGAAACTGAAAACGTACAACCCTAGTTCTACAATTGACTGAGGCATAATAGGAATGTAACCAATCCATGCCTATAATGATATCAAAGTCTACTATTTCTAACTCTACAAGATCTGCTAAGGTGACTTTCTGAGAGACCATGACAGGTCAATTTTTGTATACCCGTCTAGCTATAACTGGGTCACCGACTGGAGTAGAGACTAAGAAAGGTTCTAGGAGAGTTTCTGGATGAACACTGAATTTGACCGCTATAAAAGGAGTTACAAAAGACAACGTAGTCCCTGTTGTCTTTTCACTAAGTGAGCCATATATGAGCCACATCCTTAAGCTAGTAGGATGCCAATTCCACCCTATCACTACCAGTCACTTGCATCACTCCAAAGATTTTCTTAACCTCATCAATGAAATTTTATAGGTCCTCACAAACTTGCAACCTGAAAAGCTCAGGCGGATTCATCCTAACAAAATCTCAAACTCTAGTTGACACTGATCCACCATTTCTATAAGTAGGAACTGGAACCTACTAATTGTTCTTGTTGGTCATACTCTGAGCCAATAGTTATATCACATTCTGAAACTCTTCATTCTTAACCTCATGGTTTGGGACTAGAGGAATTGCGTTAGAATTGCGTACATTACCATTCCATGCGTAAGCTCTATGAGGAGGCATGATCTTAAGTGCATAACGATGGATTAGAAAGGAGATCATACCAACGAACGATAAGAATATCAAGAAAGTGAAGTTTTCCTAAAACACTTCATAGTCTCCCTCTCATTAGATGTGGTGCACTTCACACCCATAAAAAGGACTCTACTTAGTTCGGCTTTTCAGACATCCTAGGACTCTTAAACCTAGTGCTCTAATACTAAGTTTGTCACACCCCGAACTACCCCCAAGACGAGGAGACGGGACCTAAGACCACAAGTGATCCCAAGCTAACCTTGCTAGCATGATCACGAGCATACTGAAGATAATAAATTGATGCGGAAGGTAAATCATAAATAAAATGAAATGATTTGAAATACCCATATATTATAACTGAGATAAATGAAAGCTGTCGAGTTTAACACAAAAAAGATATTAACTCAAACTAAGCTGAATCTAACTATGTTTAAAAATATCCTCTAACTGACTAGAAATGCTGGGATATGCCCCAGCTAAGTCTAGCAAAACTGAAGCTGAAGGTCTAAAAGTACTAAAAGAAAATCATTACTATTGTCCTCGGAGAATGAGGACTCACCACTGATTCTACTGAACTGTAGATCGAAAACCGATCTAAGCGTGATCTGGTGCTAAGAACCTAAACCTACATCACGAGAAGATGTAGCTCAGAGTATGCGTCAGTACTAGAAAGGTACTAAGCATGCATGATAGAATAAAGCTGAAATAACATATAACTGTACAAAGCAAATAAGCAATGATATAATCTGAACATGATATAAATACTGAATACTGAGCTAATTGAATGTAATGACCAATTAATAACATGCTGAGACTGAATACTGAATATACTTATACATGGTCAATGCAATAGAATCTGACTGAACTGTGGGAGCTACTAATAACCGATAATAATACCACATGAGTTAAATGTGGAGTCTCATGTATACGCCCCATCGAGAGGACCCAATATACCCTGCTAGAGGTATAGAGACATGCCGGTGCGATCTCTAAAATGATGCCCACAAAGGGGACTTACAACCTACGTGGCTAGTAGTTCTGGGACTATTTGGGTACGTTGAACCCTAGTCCAACTCGATATTATGCTACTCCCAATGGATTAAGTGATTAACACATTATGGCTGAATTTTTGTAATTTACTAGATAGCTCAAACTGGACATGCAGACTAGTATGCAACAATTAATTGATATTGATGCATTAATAACTGAGGCATGTATAACTGAATAACTGAAATATCTGACCTAGCATGTGTAATTCAAGAACTAAAGAAATACATAGCTAGGGTTCTAGAATTCATGCAATAAACTGAATATTAACATACTAATTTGATTTGGATCACTCTAATAGCTAAGAACCTAATAATTCTAACATTGAAGAAACCCTTGGTCTAGTCAAAATAAGGGAATCAAAAAACTGACTGAAAACTAAGTACCTAATGGGTGAAAGGAACCCACTAGTGAAATCCCACATATCTGGTGATGAATTCCATAGAGAAATCTTTAGATTTCGGGGCTGTAACTAATGGAACCTAGCTGTGTAATTAAACTAGGGTTCTGGACTTCTCTTTTCCCCTTATGCTCTCATTTTTCTATGTTTTGATTAATGATTTGAGTTAGGTAAGTTCTAGTTATTTTTCTAGGCTTAAAGTAATTAGAACCTCATAATTTAGAGTCTAAATGATGTAGCTTAGGGGTCCAACGAAATAGAAAAAGTTCAAAAGACCCCTGACTTAACTGCTATCGGAGTGATCGATGGATGTGACCTACGGTTCGTAGATTGGGGTCGTAGGTCAAGTTTGCCCGACAAGGCTTCACTAAAATAAGTATAACTTTTTACTCGGAGGTTAGATTTTAGCAAAGTCAGTGGCGGTGGAAAGAGGATTCAATTATCTATCATGTCATAGGTCATGCGACACATCATTTCTTTTGTACTGGGAGTGATGACCATTTGAATTTGACCTAATCAGCAATTTCCCCTAACTGGCTGCTTACCTTCACCAATGATCAAACCTACGGACCGTGGATCAAACGACAGTCCGTGCTGGTCAGCTTTCGTTCACGAACATAGACCACGGACCATGCTCTGGCTTATGGACCGTGGGTTGAGACTTAGCTGACTTTATGACCTTGGTTTGGGGAGGGGTTGTAGTGGTGAACCACGGATCACTAGCACGGGCCGTGGTTTGACCTATAGTCCATGGGTAGCAACCATTGGTTGTACCTGTAACTTCTCAAAATTTGCATTTTTGGTCTCTTTCAGATATGGGGTGTTACAATTTAAAAAACTCTGTGTTACATTTTAATCTTATTATATCACTGAACCATTTATTTCTAAAGGTTAATATGATAAAGAATATCTTTGTATATACCATTTTTTAATGATATATTCTGGACTAGTCAAAAGTTTATTTAGATAACTAATATTTGGTTCAAAAGGTTCATCTAATCTAATCATGTCAGTAGAATTCTTAACTCTTTTAATGGATTTTACCAAAGTAGTATTCTTACTTATTATTTTATTACCTTTTATGGTAGTCAATATTAAATATTCTAAATCTTTTACAGATGGTAGAGTAGACATGAATAATTAAGAATTCAATTTTAGCTTCCACCTTCGGGGTTTTTAAAGAGGATTCAATTCTTTTTATCTTGATGTCTTCTTTTAAATAATTGATTTGTTGTGAAAGTAGATTTATTCTAAATATATTTTTATCTTTTATGTGGTCACTTTCCTCTTTGGATATACTATTTAAATATGGAAAAATAATCTTTTTTCCTAAAATAGTGGTGTGAATTACATCTAATTTAGTAGTATATGGTTTTAGTTGTGTTATAAAGGGAGTGCCTAATATTATTTCTTCATTTATGTCTTTAGTTATTACAAAATAATTTATGAAACAAACTCCATCGTTACATATATGTCCCTTGAGGAGTTTATAATTTATTTTAAGTCTTTTTCCTGTAGCGAAGAATAATTGCGTAGTACTTTTTTCAGGATACTTAGTTGGGATAATTCCTTCAATAATGCAATTTTGATCTACACTAGTATGTAATAAAGCACTTTTTTGGATAGAGTAATTTTTATTTAAAACTATAGTAATGGGTATATGATAGCTATGGGCTTTAACTATTGTAATAGTATTCACTCCCGATTTTACCGTTTGAGATTTCCCTAATGCATTTTGGGAGAGGAAAAAACATGTTGTCGAATTACCTTATATTGAGGGATTTGACGAAAATATTATCCCCACTAAGGCAAGACCCATTCAAATGAATGCGGAATTAATGGAATATTATAAAAAGGAAATTAATGATTTGCTTTCTAAAAAATATTACTAGACCATCCAAGTCACCTTGGAGTTGCTCGGCCTTTTATGTTAATAATAGTGCTGAAAAGGAAAGAGGTGCCCTAAGGCAAGTTTTCAACTATAAGCCTCTTAATAAGGTATTAAAATGGATTAGGTACCCCATACCTAACAAACGTGATCTTCTTAAAAGAACTTACAAAGCTAATATTTATAGTAAGATTGACATGAAATCAAGATTTTGGCAGATACAAATCACTGAAAAAGATAAGAATAAAACAACTTTCAATGTCCCTTTTAGACAATACGAATGGAATCTAATATCTTTCGGACTAAAACATGCTCCATCTGAATTTTAAAATATCATGAATAATATATTTAATCAATACAATCATATTTCTATAGTCTACATAGATGATGTATTGATATATTCCGAAGATATTGATCAACACTTTAAACAACTCCACACCTTTATAAAAATTGTTAAGCAAATTGGTTTACTAGCAAGTGCTACAAATATTAAATTATTCCAGAGGGTTCCTTGATATAAATCATGGCCCAGGTGTGAAAGTAGATTTATTCTAAATAATTTTTATCCTTCATGTAGTCACTTTCCTCTTTGGATATACTATTTAAATATGGGAAAATAATCTATTTTTCTAAAATAATGGTGTGAATTCCATCTAATTTAGCAATATATAGTTTTGGTTGTGTCATAAAGGGAGTGCCTAATATTATTTCTTCATTTATGTCTTTAGTTATTACAAAATCATTTATGAAACAAATTCCATCATTACATATATGTCTCTTGTGGAGTTTATAATTTATTTTAAGTCTTTCTCATGTAGCAGAGAATAATCGCGTAGTACTTATTTCAAGATACTTAGTAGGGATAATTCCTTCAACGATGCAATTTTGATCTGCACTAGTATCTGAAAAAGCAATTTTTTGGATAGAGTAATTTTTATTTATAACTAAAGTAGTGGATATATGATAGCTATAGGCTTTAACTATTGCGATAGTATTCACTCCCAATTTTACCATTTGAGTTATTTCTAAAGGTTCTATTTCTGATTGTAAACTTGTGTTTTGGGTTGGTGTTTCTTCAAAAGTGTTAAGTCTTTGTTTAATTTCTTTAATTTCTTTCTTTCCATGTAGTAATTCTAGTTGAAGATCTTGTAGTGTTGTGTTAGAATTTTGTTCTATAAATTTATTTAGTACATTTGTCATACTAAAAGGTTTAATAATGTGATTATCAGACTGTTGATTAAGAATTATATCTTTTAATGCTATTAAATATTTTTTCTTATAGTCTGGATCTTCGATATGTTCAACCATATCAAAGAAAACTTCTTTACTAATATTGCTAATGACATTGATGGAATGGTCTTGGCAGGTGCAAATTGCACCCTCACATCCACAGTCTACTGAACTATTACTTTCAGAACTATATATCATATTAAGTTGGTCATCTTCACTAGAACTTCTTTCGGAACTAGTTTGATTTTCATCTAGAATTGAATATAATTTATTTTTAATTTCATCTTCTAGTTCTAACATATTTATCTTATCTTTCTTTTTATTAGGGGCAAGACAATCCCTAGCATGGTGTCCGGTCTTTCCACAGTTCCAACACGTATCAGTGTTGCTATTATCTAATTTTAATATTCTAGATTTTCTAGATTTTCATTTGTAATAATGGGGTTTGTCATGTTTATCCTTATAACTTTTACGATGATGTTTGGGGTCCCACTATAGCCCTTCAAGCCAGAAGATAAAATGAAAAAATCCTTCAAAGAGGGCAATAAAAAATTAGAGAATCGCTACTCAGTTCTGGCAAAAATTCCATCCTTGTCAAAATGCAACTCCATATCATCAAATGAACCCATGACTAGTAAACCAAATCTAAAAGATAAACCTTCATCAACAGGTATTCTTTTCCAAGCAAAAGATAGTTATGAAATGAAGCCACTATAAACATACTCACAGACGGTGATTCCAACTACCCCGACAAAAAATAAGGAAAAGGTTACTCAGTCAGATAAAAAGGATTTTCCAAATACAGTTTTACAGGTACTGCCTATCATGGCACTTGACAAGGAATATGAATGTTTTAGAGTGCCAAACCTCCTAAAACCTTGTTACACCAATCAGAATTATGTAGAAACCGAAGAACCACTAAAAACTCAAAGGTATTATGATTTTATATTAATATATACTGATTCGGTGAAGATTGAACATAAATTAGCAAATAAAAATGATCCAGATAGTATTCAATTCTCGAGATTTACTATTAAAAGAATATTGAGTTCTTTTGAGTGGTTCATAGATCATTTACACACCCCCATTCCACTGTCAATATCTTATCTTCCCTAGACATATAATTGTATGATTACAAGGCGGCTTGGTATAATTTTATGTATCTCAGGCCAAATACCCATACTTGGTTTGTTAAATATCTAAGTAAGACTATCAAAATTAAATGGACGGACTCCGAAATATCATGAAGATAGGTTAGTAATCGGCTCTTCATCACGAAGGAAATCCGAAGTTTCAAAAGAAGAATTAAAAAGAAGGCTCAAAGAGGCCTTATCAAATCTCGACAAAAATACAAATCATGAAAAGATAGTGGAGTTATTAGACAATGCATCCTCACATACCAGTGAGCAAAGTAATGAGGATATGAATCATCTTCAGTAAAGAGAAGAAGGTGTAAAGCATATGTCAACAATTAAGCAAACATGTGGACCCCGCAGGATCAAAAACCCATGCCACAAAGTGACAAAGGATCAAACAACAAGATATATGTTTCAAGATCAATATTCAGCAAATATATCTTCGAAGTGGATAGACATGCAGTAAATTCAACATAAGCTACGTGTACGTTGTTTCAGCTACGTGGCATATATTCCAAGCCACGTATAGTTTTCATCAGTTATATGTAATAGTTAGAAGTTAGTAAAAAGAGGGATGTGTATTAGTGTATGCACACATGTAAAACATTAACACAATAATTTATATTAGTCAGCACTTTTGAGGCCCATTTTAAGTCTTTCAACTTGTATCAGTAGAGGGCATTCAAAATCTTACGACTTTGAAACCTCTCTACAATTCTCTCCATTTCTCCCATCTTTTTTCATCTTCCATGTTCTTTCCCCTTTCCCTAAATCAATAAAAACTTTTGATTCCATCTCAAAAATCGGTTCGTCCCCTCCATTAGTATTATGAATTTATATTAACAGTTACTGATTCGATTAAGATTGAGAATAAATTAATAGATAACTATGATAGATAAGGGAGGGGACAGACCGAGTTTCGGGATAGAATCCTAAGAAAAATTAGGCAGAGTAACGGAAGGGAGCAAGAACAAGCAAAAAAAAAAAAAAAAAAAAAAATTAAACAAAACTTAAAACAATTTAAAGAAAATAAGAACAAGAAGGCAGCAAATCAAAACTTTAAATTCTTAAAACATAAAACTAATATAAGTAGAGAAAGTATGTACTTACAGCCAACTTTTTATTGATTACGGAAAGTGAGAGAGAACATGGATGGAAAATGGAAAAGATAGGGAAAATGGGAGAAAAGAGTAGAGAGGTTTCAAAGTCGTAGGAGTTTGAGTGCCCTCTACTGATACAAGTTCAAAGCCTTAAAATAGGCCTCAAAAATGCTGACTAATCTAACTTACTATGCTATCTATTTTACATGTGTGCATACACTAATACACATCCTTCTTCTTACACGTAACTACTTATTACACATAGCTGATGATCACTATACATGGATTAGAATATATGCCACATAGCTAAAACTACGTACACGTAGCTTTTGCTGAATTTACTTTATGTCTATCCTCTTTGAAGATATATTTGCTAAATATTGATCTTGAAACATATATGTTGTTGTTTGGTCCTTTGTCACTTTGTGGCATGAATTTTTGTTCCTGCGGGATCCACATGTTTGCTTAATTGTTGACATGTTAATTGTTGACATATGCTTGGCACCTTCTTCTCTTTACTAAAGATGATACATATCCTCATTACTTTGCTCACTAATATGTGAGGATGCAGTGTCTAATAACTCCATTATCTTTTCATGATTTGTATTTTTGCCGAGATTTGATGAGGCATCTTTGAGCTTTCTTTTTAATTCTTCTTTTGAAACTTTGAATTTCCTTCGAGATGAAGAGCCGACAACTAACATGTTTTTGTGATCTTTCAGAGTCCATCCTTTAATTTTGATTGTCTTACTTAGATACTTGACCCTTTCAAATTCATGGATATCGAAGGACCAACTAATAATATAAGATATTATCTTTGATATAAAGAACTTGTACCATTTAATATTTTCCAGAAATGTAAAGATATTTTGCTCTATCTGGAAATTTTCAAACTGTATTAAAAACTGTGGTGACAATACCTATTTATTTCCACCAAGTTGGCTCCACCATTCGTAAAACCATCAAGGAATCACTCCATTTTTCATATCTTCTGAATATTTAACAAACCAAGTATGGGTATTTGGCCTGAGATACATAAAATTATACTAAGCCACCTTGTAATCATACCAATTATATGTCTGGGGATGATAAGATGTTGACAGTGGAATGGGGGTGTGTAGATGATCTACAAGCCACTCAAAAGAACTCAATATTCTTTTAATCGTAAATCTAGAGAATTGACTACTATCTGGATGATTGTTATCTGCTAATTTATACTCAATCTTCACCAAATCAGTATTTGTTAATATAAACTCATAATACCTTTGAGTTTTTAGTGGATCTTTGGTATCCACATAATTTCGATTGGTGTAACAAGGTTTCAGGAGGTTAAGCACTCCAAATCATTCATATTCCTTGTCAAGCGCCATGATAGGAACAACATGTAAAACTGTATTTGGAAAATCCTTTTTATCTGACTAAGTAACCTTTTCCTTATTTTTCATCGAGGTAGTCGGAAACACCACCTGTGAATATGTTTCTGGTGGCTTCATTTCATAACTATCATTTGTTTGGAGAAAAATACATGTTGATGAGGGTTTATCTTTAAAATTTTGTTTCCTAGTCATGGGTTCATTTAGTGATATGGAGTTGGATTTTGACAGGGATGGAAATTCTGCCAGAACTGAGTAGCGATTATCTAATTTTTTATCGCCCTCTTTGAAGGGTTTTTTTCATTTTATCTTCTTGCTTGAAGGGCTGTAGTGGGAGCCTCGGGGGCCTTATTCCCGGTATTCCTAGTCTCATTATTTCCTTGTTAAAATTCTCTTGTCAAAAAGTCGGGGAGAGAATTATTTTCTCCTTTTATAAATTCTATTTCCAAATCAAAAATGGTTAATAAATCTTGCCATCTGGCAAATATTTGTTTTGAGACTAGATTTTTAATATCCTTTATTAAAACATCTTTGGTTGCTTTGCAGTCGACTCTTAACAAAAATTCTTTATTTATTAAATCATCTTGAAATTTAGTTATACATAGTACTATAGCCAAAATTTTCTTTTTAATAGTACTATAATTATTTTGAAGTATCATTCCAAACTCCTGAAGTGAATCTCACTAATTGTTCAGTGGATCCTATAGAAGTTTCTTATTTAAGTATGCCTCAGTATCCTATATCTAAGGCGTCAGTTTCTACAATCATAAGAGCGTCCAGGTGTGGTATACCTAGACATGGAAGTTTTTGAACTATTAATTTTATTTTATGGACTGCAATAGTATGTTCTAATCTCATGGCTCTGGATTCTTTTTAAGACGCTGATGAAGAGGCTTACAAACCTGTCTAATATTAGGAATAAAATCAGCAACATAATTGAGACTCCCTAAGAATCTCTGGAGTTGCGTTTTCTCTATTAATTCATTCGGAAAATTTGATGAGAACTCTATGGCTCTACAAATAGGCTTATAGGTTTCTTGATATAAATCATGGCCAAGGAATCTAATGGAAGTCTGGAATAATTTAATCTTTTTAGCACTTACTACTAAACCATTTTGCTTAACAACTTTTAAAAAGGCGTGGAGCTGTTTAAAGTGTTGATTAATATGTAGACTATATAAATATGACTATACTGATTAAATATATTATTCATGATATTTTGAAATTAAGACGGAGAATTTCTTAGTCCGAAAGACATTACATTCCATTCGTATTGTCCGAAAGGGACATTGAAGGTTGTTTTATACTTATCTTTTTTGGTAATTTGTATCTGCCAAAAACCTAATTTCATGTCAAACTTACTGTAAATATTATCTTTATAAGTTCTTTTAAGAAGATCATGTTTGTTAGGTATGGGGTACCAAATCCATTTTAATACCTTATTAAGAGGCTCATAATTGATAACTTGCTTTGGGGCACCTCTTTATTTTTCGGCACTATTATTAACATAAAAGGCCAAGCAACTCCAAGGCGACTTGGATAGTCTAATAATTTTTTTAGAAAGAAAATCATTAATTTCCTTTTTACAATATTCCATTAATTCTGCGTTCATTTGAATGGGTCTTGCCTTAGTGGGCATAATCTTTTCTTCAAATACCTCAATATAAGGTAATTCGACAACATGTTTTTTCCTTTCCCAAAATGCATTAGGGAAATCTGAACAAACTTCCCGTTCTATATCATCTGGTAAGCTTTTAATTTTAGCTTCCACCTATGGGGTTTTTAAAGAGGATTCACTTCTTTTTATCTTGATGTGTTCTTTTAAATAATTGATTTGTTGTGAAAGTAGATTTATTCTAAATATATTTTTATCTTTTATGTGGTCACTTTCCTCTTTGGATATACTATTTAAATATGGGAAAATAATCTTTTTTTCTAAAATAGTTGTGTGAATTACATCTAATTTTGCAGTATATGGTTTTAGTTGTGTTATAAAGGGAGTGCCTAATATTATTTCTTCATTTATGTCTTTAGTTATTACAAAATCATTTATGAAACAAATTCCATCATTACATATATGTCCCTTGAGGAGTTTATAATTTATTTTATGTCTTTATCTTATTGCGGAGAATAATCGCGTAGTACGTTTTTCAAGATACTTAGTAGGGATAATTCCTTCAATGATACAATTTTGATCTGCACCAGTATCTAAAAAAGCAATTTTTTGGATAGAGTAATTTTTATTTATAACTAAAGTAATGGGTATATGATAGCTATGGGCTTTAACTATTGTGATAGTATTCACTCCCAATTTTACCGTTTGAGTTATTTCTAAAGGTTCTATTTCTGATTGTAAACTTGGGTTTTGGGTTGGTGTTTCTTCAAAAGTGTTAAGTTTTTGTTTAATTTCTTTCTTTACATATACTAATTCTGTATGAAGATCTTGTACTGTTGTTTCAAAATTTTGTTCTCTAAATTTATTTATTACATTTGTCATACTAGAAGGTATAATAATATGATTATCAGAATGTTGATTAATAATTATATCTTTTAATTCAATTAAATATTTTTTCTTATAGTCTGGATCTTCGATATGTTTAACCATATCAAAGAGAACTTTTTTACTATTACTGCTAATGACATTGATGGAGTGGTCATGGCAGGTGCAAACTGCACCGTCACATCCATAGTCTGCCGAACTATTACTTTCAGAACTATACATCATATTAAATTGGTCATCTTCACTAGAACTTCTTTCGAAACTAGTTTGATTTTCATCTAGAATTGAATATAATTTATTTTTAATTTCATTGTGTAGTTCTAACATATTTATCTTATCTTTCTTTTTATTAGGGGCCCAACAATCCCTAGCATGGTGTCCGATCATTCCACAGTTCCAACTTGTAATAGTGTTGCTATTATCAAATTTAGATCTTCTAGATATTTTAAATTTTCTTTTGTAATAATGGGTTTGTCATGTTTATCCTTATAACTTTTACAACGATGTTTAACCTTTTTAGAAACTACATTTAAAGGGGCAGATAAGTCTATATATCCAAAGTCTTGACAAAAATCTCCTAACTCTTTTGTTGATAATTTACTATCCTTTTTCAATTGATTTTTAAGTTTCATATCTGGACATAGTTCTAATCCAGTAATATTTTAAAAACTTATGAGATCACCATAGGTTAATGTTCATAAGGGATTTTTCCTTCAAAGTTGTCCTTTAATTGTATTCTAACCTTTTCAGCGAATAGTATTGGTAGACCACTAATAAATTTTTCTTTCCAATAATCATGATTACAGTCTTTTCTAATCATAACTTTTTTGAGAAAAACATCTTTATACCATCTAAAATTGTCCAACTTTAGGCAAGATAAATTAGATAATATCTCTAGACTCATGTCTTGAAAAAGTTGAGGTTCTCCAATAAAATGTTTAGCCATATTATAAATTAAGGTGGTGGTGGCATCTTCCAAGATTTTATTCTCTATGATTTGCCCTAAAGATTCATTCTTAATGACTGGGTTAATAGTTGTAGCATTTAACACAATTTGCCTATTATCTTTCGTGAGATAATTATCCAACCAATTCTTTAATGTGTCAGTAAACCCAGCTGTAAATAAAGTGGCTGATTGTTTATCTGATAATTTTTTCATTTTATATGCCGTAATAGCCATTCCTATTTCATGTAACTTATTATATATTTGATGTTCTGTGAGTCCATCAATATTCCATTCAGTTATTTCTCTTCCCGAATGTGAAGTATGGGATAAAAACTCATTTTCTTCGTATTCCATGTCTGGAAAAGAGGGTTTCTTATAATATATCTTTTTAGTAGAATAACTAGAACTTAATTTATTAGCATCATTATTTTTTTCGGATAAGGTGTTAACATTGGTAAATTTTAATTCATATTTTAATTTTTTATTAATTGTTTCTATAAGATCTTCCGTGATTTCAACCTTTTCTTGAAACCTAGGAAATTTCTCATTAGAAAATTCTGGTAGTTTAAATATTGGATGTGTCTCTAGTTTTTTATTTTTATCATTGTAGGAAGGAGTTCGTTTATCCTTAAAACTGATTTATTATTAGCTTCAAGAATTTGGTTAAAGACTACATATAGTAGTTGATTTGTATAATTATTTTGTTGTAATATTCTGTTTATATCTTTATTTGTAGGATCTCCTTTAGTATCGGCTATATCTATTTTAGATTCAACTACCTTTTTACTGGTAGTATACCATTTATTGAAAAACATGTTTAATGACTCTTTTTGGTCGTCTAATTTTCCGGTCCATTCAAACCATTTAAAAGACTCTATGTTACATTTTAATTTTTGTATATCACTGAACCATTTATTTCTAAAGGTTAATCTTTCTCATAAAGAATATCTTTGTATATACCATTATTTTTTAATGAAATTTTCTAGACTAGTCCAAAGTTTATTTAGATAATTAATATTTGGTTCAAAAGGTTCATCTCATCTAATCATGCCAATAGAATTCTTAACTCTTTTAATGGATTTTACCCAAGTAGTATCCTTACTTACTATTTTACTACCTTTTATGATAGTCAATATTAAATATTCTAAATCTTTTACAGATGGTAGAGTAGACATGAATAATTAAGAATTTATGTAGTATGGAGTATCTACCGGAGAGAAGAATACTATCCTTGGGCTTAAATGTCTACTTTAAAGGTTACTATCAGAATAATAAATTCTCTGTGTAGTTATTGTTGTTACCTTTTTCACTAACCTTCTTTGATTTTATTCCTCTAGGCTTGGCGATGGGAACACCCTTTGGGTCCGGCTCTATGGTACACACATTCTGAGCTAATCCAATGGAAAAGTACAGGCTTGCCAACCTCTAAATTGCAATTAACCGGTTACCCAACTTTAAGGAATAAAAATAAGAATATAAGTGGAAGAAGAACAACAACTACCAAACTCTGAACTTACCATTGTGAATTGACAAGACAAAAAAGTAATGCATGCAACAAAAAATTAGCCGCTAATAAAAATAATCTTAATTTTCTTGAAGGATCATATAGAAAAGGAGTCATGAAAGTTGTTCCTAAATCAAAGTTTCTTCCAAGATTGGCTAAGAAGAATCTTATTCATCCATTCTCTAATAAAGAAGGCCCCAAGTGGATTTGGATACACAAAACAGACCTGTGAATAATGATTGCAGGAATCAGGGAGAGGAAAGCTGAAACAATGGTACTTGGACATCACATGCTCCAGACACATGACTATTGATACAAGCAACTTCCTATCACCGAGAAACTTCAAAGGTGAATGTAGCCTTTGGAAATGGGAAAAATGGAGAAATACAAGGAATTGGAAAGGTTGGTCCTAACCTTACTCAAATAATAGATAATGTGTACTATGTAAATGGACAACAACATAATTTGCTGAGTGTATCCCAAATGTGTGACAAATGAAACAATGTGTTTTTCACCACTGATCAATGTAGAGTTATAAGTTCAACCTCGGGGAACTGGTCCGCCTCGAAAAAGGCATAATATTGTATACAAGACCACCATTATGAGCCCTCTGGATAACTCACTGACATGTCTTAGCAATGTTACTGACATCTCGCTTCTCTGGCACAAAAGAATAGGACACATTAGTTTTCAGCAATCAACAAGCTCATATCAAGAGACTTAGTGAACGGCTTACCTACAAATAAATTCAATGCTAACTAAGTCTGTGGAGCATTTGCTCAAGGGAAGCAGATAAAATTTTCTTATAAACCAAAAATGATGGTAAGCACAATAAAACCTCTAGAGCTGCTTCTCATGGATCTAAGTGGGCTAATGCTCGTACAAAGTAGATGAGGTAAAAGGTATGTCTTTGTGATTGTAGACGACTACTCCAGATTCACGTGGGCTATATTCCTTGCAACAAAATATTAAATATATGACATGTTTGAAATCTTTGTGAAACTAGTTCAAAAGAAATTTAATAGTGAAATTACAAAAATCCTCACCGATCATGGGTTAGAGTTTGAAAACATAAAATTCCTCAACTTTTGTGCCACAAATGGTGTTGATCACAACTTCTCTGCACCAAGAACCCCACAACAAAATGGTGTAGTTGAATGCAAGAATTATTCATTTGAAGATATTGCCCGAACCATGTTGATATCAAGTAATCTCCTAAAAACATATTGGGCTGAGGCAATAAATACTTCATGTTACCTTATCAATAAGTGTATGATTAGATCACTACTAAACAAGACTCCCAATGAACTATCAAAGGGAAAGAAGCCAAACTTGGTACATCTTCGGCCATTTGGGTGTACCTGTTATGTACGCAACAATGAGAAAGATGCTTTTGGAAAATTCAATGCTAAGAATGATGATTGAGTGTTTCTTGGATATTCATCACAAAGCAAGGCCTACAAGGTATTTAACAAAACAACAAATCGTGTAGAGGAAAGTGTTCACGTCATCTTTGATGAAGTAAAAATCTCAATCGAAAGGAATGTGGAAGATGATTAGGATGATATAGGCATGAAAAATCAGTGGAAACATGGAGAAAGAAAATCAGATGAAGATTCCCTTGATGAACAAAATACTGAGTTGACTCCCAACGTTCTTGAAATAGAAGAAACCACAGATGGAGAAAGTGCATGGAACCTGGCCTATCGTCCTCAGCAAATACATAGACAAATCAGCTTAACAACTGGAAACACTAGAGTTCTCATCCAATACAAAATATTCTCACTCCTTTAGAGTCAGGGATTCATACAAGATCGAAAATCAGGAATATTTGTGCCTTCTCAACATATCTATCCTTGATTGAATAAAAAACTAATAATTAAAAAGATTTTTTAGATCTAGAGTGGATTATTTCCATGTAGGAGCAACTCATTCAGTTTGAACAAAGCAAGGTCTGGAATCTGGTTCCTCGACCATATGATAAATTAGTGATAGGAACCAGATGGCTTTTTAGAAATCTAGATGATCAAGGGCAAGTCAGATGTAACAAAGCCAGGTTAGTATTATAGGGATACAATCAGGAAGAAGGAATAGAATATGAAAAAAATTTGTGCTCGTAGCAAGAATGGAAGAAAATTAGAATGCTAAAAGCAATTGCAGCTCACATGGATTTTAAACTCCACTAGATGGACGTCAAAAGCACCTTCTTAAATGGGTTTTTTCAAGAAGAGGTATATGTCAAACAGCCCCCTGGTTTCGAAAGTTCAGACCGTCTTGAGTTTGTGTACAAACTAGACAAAGCATTGTTTGGCCTAAAGCAAGCACCAAGAGCATGGTATAATCGACTATCTAGCTTTCTTCTCGCACATGGGTACTTGATAGGTAAGATATATAATACCACGTTCCTTCAAAAACAAGGTAAATATTTACTTATAGTGCAGGTATATGTAGATGACATTATATTTGGAGGAACAAATGTTGAGCTTGGAGTCAAATTTGCACAAATAATGAATAGTGAATTTGAGATGAGCATGATGGGAGAACCCTATTTCTACCTAGGACTTCAAATTAAGAAATCTCCATCTGTTACCTTAATTCATCAACAACAATACATTAAGGAGCTCTTAAAGAAGTTTGAGATGAATGATGCCAAGACAAATGACACTCCTATTGGAACAACAATCAAGCTTGATAAGGAGTGACCTGGTTCTCCGATAAATGATACAAAGTAAAGAGGAATGATCGGATCCCTTGTTGGATGAAGAGGCAAAAATAAAATGAAAGAGTTTCAGAGACAAAAGGTTTCTTTTTATTGTTGCGCTTTCTTGGTTAATAAAACAAAAATACCTACTGCCCTTTTATAGTCTTACAATTAACTACTAAAGATAAAATAAAGCAACACATATAATGGAAAACAAGGAAAATGTGGTAAATATGGTCCACTACAATAGGAAGACAATTTCGTTGACTAAGTAAAACATAAACCTTCTAATCCAAGAAAATAGACCCACAACTGATTTTTTTGCAAACTAAATATTTTGAAGAATTCGTCAACACTCCCCTTTTCTTCACAATCACAAACTCCCATTTGCCGTCTAAAGAAGTCATGCTTGTTGCAGGGCAGAAACTTCATAAGAACATCAATAGTATGATTATTTGTGCCACAAAATTTCAGTGAGATTATTCCACGTGCAACTAGATCCTGAATAAAATAATAACGAGTGTCGTTGCTCTTCGTTCTACTTTGAAAAATAGGATTTTTTGTCATAGAAATTTTCACCGTGTTGTCATACCAAAATTTCGTTGGACCAATCTGCTCTTGTTAAAGATCTTGGTTCATGAGATGAATTGTCAAACATATTTTAGTATGATTTTGAGAGTAATTGAATAATTGGTTTCATGATATTATGTTGAGCATGATTTGAGTTGAAAAAGGTAGTTCCTCCAATGAAATTGTGAAATGTTGAAGTTTTCATACACAATAGGTTGTTAGATGTAGTTCCTACCTCTTTGTGTTGCATTGAGATGGAGTTGATGTTTCCTCTTTTGAATTGTGCATTATTTGATGTTTCATGCATGATGGGCTGCTAGTCTTGAATTTTTAATTTCAAGAGGTATTTAGAAATGTCATTCGAGGACGAATGTTCGTAAGGGGGAGAAAATCTAATACCCAAAAAACTAGTAGGTGAAACTAGAGCCTTGCGTGAGAGTTTTAGAGGTTGAGGTGTGCGTTAGAATCATAAAATGGCTTCCCATACTTAGGATGAAGATTTTAGGGGTTAAACGTCAAGGTATGAATCCCCGAGGAACAACCAAAGGGGTCCTTGAGGAATACCCCAAAACAGTCCCCAAAACAGCCTAAAAGTGTGAGCTACGGATGGGACCTACGGGGCCCGTAGGTCCATCCACACCATGTGGGACAGGCTCAAGACACCAAGTAGAGGGTTGTAGACCATGACCTACAGACCTGCAGGATGGCCAGTAAACCCACGTACAGACCGTAGGTCCTAGGTAATGGGTCATGCCTGTAGTTCTATTCAAGTTCGGCCAAAATAAAGGTAATAGGTAAATTCTTAGGTTAGTTAGTTAAGTGTGAAGTCATTTTATATTGTTTATTTAGACACATGTAAGACTTTTTAAGCCTTTAACCATCTCATATATTTCATAAATCCCAAACCCAAAACGGTCAAGGGACTAGGTCAGTCGAATGAATAAACAAGGAATTGATAAGGGAAGAAAGGATTGAAGAGATTATGAAGCAGAAGGTGCTAAATGGTAGAGTGTGTTTGATCCTGCCATTCTTAATGAACTAGGGATATTCAACTTGGTGGATTGTGCGGCTTTACAGTATTGGGAACATCTTTTTGAAAGTCCAGTGCCAGTCCTACATGAACCTGAGGTGTGAGAGTTCTACTACCACATGGTCCTACTTGATGATGGAGGAATAAGCTCAAAGGTTCATGAGATTGAGATTAATTTAAGCGAAGAGATTTTTGGAGTTATCTTAGATGTACCATGCCAAAGGATCAGGTCCGTGGAAGGTTGCAAACCTTCCACATATTATGTTCAATGTGCCTCCAAGTATGAGAACATGAAATGTGCTGGGGTTCCTAAGAAGTTTCTCAAAGGGGAACATCAATTGTACCTTGAATTTGTGAATAAGGTGTTGCTACCTCGAACAAAGAAAAGGACAAATGCATCCTCTATTGATCTCTTCCTCATGGAACAATTGGAATCTTTCGAGGCTATCAATCTTCCTGGCATCATGCTTGAGCATCTGCATTGGATCACGACTGTAAAAAATGGCAAGAATGGGATACGCTATGGGTATTTGCTAAAGAAGGTGTTCGATCACTTCAGTGTGCCTTTGGGAAGAGTGTAGCCGATACCATCAAGAAAACCTTGTCGATGGCCATGCTTATTGAATGTGAATGTGTAGAGGGAAAGATCAAGGCTAAGTCACAAGTTTCTGAACTCCTTAAAAAACATGAAGCACTCAAACGGGAAATGATGGACTTCACAATCCACTGGGTGACAAAGAGGTGGAAATTGCTCGACTCCAAATATTGCTTCAATAGGCTCAATCTCAAGGACCAGGTACCAGTACAGATGATAAGTAGGAAGTGGACAGTCTGAGAGATGAAAATTCTAGACTAATTCAGTGAAATGCCTCTTTAAATGGGGAAGTAAAGTTTTTCACTTAGTAGCTCCTTCAGGCTCATGCTGATGCAAATAGCCCCCCTCAATCCTAAAGTTTTTTTCCTTTTGCCACCTTATTTTTAAATTCTTGTCGAACTCCAAGTGGCAGCTTGCATATTTTATGGTGATTAACAGTTAGTGTTGCGGTACTTTGATTTATATTAATGCATTGCCTTCTTTACATTATGGTTTTGTCTTACTTAGCATGTTTGCTTATGTTCTGTGTTTCCTATAGCCCTGAATTTCATACTGTCTTGCTCAACACTTGTGTATGTTATTGCCTCCCTTTTCGATGATGTCAAAAGAGGGGATCTGTGTTGTTGTATTATTATGGCTTGTTGTGTTGTTGAATTATTATGGATTGGTGGCTTATTGTTCTTTTTGCTGACAAGAGGAATGGTGATAGGGAATTGGTTAGTGATAAGAGGAATGCTTAATGGGGAATTGGTTAGTGATAAGAGGAGTGCTTAATGAAACATTTTGAATGAATAAACACTTAGTATCATATGTTTGTTTGTCATTATCAAAAAGGGAGAAAATATTGGATTTCAGGTGTTTTGATGATACTCACAAACGCAGGGATCTTGTCCCTGGAGGAGTGCTCTCGTCCAAGTCTGTAATGATGTACAACTGTAAAGCTATCGTGTCAAGTGGTTGGTGAGAATGGCAGCGTACTGCACCAATGAGAATGAATGAGGTTGTTCTGTTCAGTGGTCAATAACTTTGTTGGTGGTTGATATATGCAAGGCAACAAAACAACATTAATCATTCATTCAAAAACTTGAACAAAATATCTTCTTGAGAACTCAATAAAAAAAGAACACACTGCAAGGGACCTGATAGAAAGAATAAAAAGCTATCTTGAAGTGTAGTCATTTAGAGTGCTTGTATTGCGCTGAACATGTAGGGTTTGTTTCACTTGTGTAAAGAAAAGTATCGAAGCATTTTGTGTGTATTGTATGTAGTTAGAGTTAATTAGGGGTCTTATGTTTGAAGTCTATATTAATTAGAAGTAGTTAATATAGTGTGCAATGGATGCATTGCTTTGGCTCAGTAAGTAATAGGGTTATTACTTAGTCTGAGATTAAGAGCTTAATCTCATTGTTGTATTTGGAATTTGTTTCACTATTGACTTGTGTTTAGTGGAAGTAGTTGAAAATCTTGTGTGACAGGTCGTGGTTTTACTCCCTTGAGCAAGGATGTTTCCACATAAAATCTTGTGTTCTGTTTATTGTTGGTTCTTACTCTTTACTATCTTTTAGTACGACTGACTTGGTACTACTACACATTTGTGGACGCACTTGGTTCTTCAGGTTGTATAGAGACAATGAAAGATAAATCTTTTTGAAAGGTGGATAGTACTATTCATACACTCGGTTTTACGTTTTCATTATTTTGCTATTATTTCTATTATTTTGTAATGAACATACCATTTTACATATGATATCATTAATTAAGTATCTAATATTTGTAATTCTTTTTAAATGTAGTATAATATTTAAAAATATATATGATTGAATATATACTATTTTCATTAGGGATTAATAATATTTTAATTTTTTAGATTTTCGTCACTAATATAATTTGAAAATCTCCGATTTTAAATTTTTTTAGCTAGACATAAAAAATTAAGGACAAAATGCTCATTTTTAACTCTGTAATGCATTAATAGAACATGTATGAGAGAAACATAATAATCTTGAAAGTTGAGTATTTAAATAATGTTTATGTAATTGTATCTCATTAATGATTTCAGTTTTATTTGAATTTTCCATTAATTTCGATATTATTTAATATTTGCTTGCAATTTATGTTATTTAAAAATTTAGCATAAAATATAATTTTATATTAAATAAAGAATTTTAAAAAATAAATATTATATTTATATCACATGAAAATTATATAAAATGATTATTTGTAAAAAGAGAAGAATTATTTATATTATAAAATAGGAAAATAAGAATGAAATAGAACTAATAATATAATATTGAGTAAACATAAGTATATTATTTTTTAGAGAGAAAAATAGAGAATTGGGTTGGAGTTGTTTGTTTGAAAAAATAGAGAACTCCATAGTATAAGGTTGGAGACTTAGAGCCCGTTTGGATTAGCTTAAAAAAGTAGTTTTTAAGTCAAAAATAAAAAAGACAAACTGAAATGACTTTTAAGTCAAAAGATAAAAATAGACCTACTTTTGGTTTTTGAGTTATTTTAAGTCATTTTAAACTTATCTTAAGGCATTATAAACTTATTTTAAGTCATTTTGACCTTGCCAAACAATTTCTAACTTATTCTAAGTCACTTTTTGACTTAACCAACTTTTAAGTCAATCCTAACACCCTTTTCGTTGCACGCAAACCCTTCACTTTTGATGCCGCACCCATCTCGGATTCTCCAAAAATACACTACTTTTGGCGAATCCAACACGCATCCGTTATGATTTTTGAAGAGTCAGAGCAATAGGCTGGAGATGCCTCACGGCCTCTATTTTTTGGATTTTACATTCTTCAAAGGAGTCAATTTTTTTCCATATATTTTGCGAATCCATCTTTTTGTTGTTGGTTAAGGACAGGGGAATTCTGATTTAAGGTTTGATTTGTGGATTCTTGTGCCTCTTATGTTATTAGGGTTTAGTATTCTTCAACTTTGAATGGAATTGAATCAGAATTTTGTAAAAAGGAAAAGACAAGTGCTTGTGATTTTAGGTCTTTTTGGTATAGAGTGAATAGGTTAAAAAAATCTTAATTTATCACCATTTTGTGAGTTTTATACCTAAACTAGTTTATTGACCCCAAGACTTGTGATACTACTTAGTACTTTATGAGGGTCTGATTAAGAGTTAGCTGATATCAGAATGAAAAAGAATGTGAGGGTGAGCAGATGGATACATCTTTATTAAAGAACGTTCTTTTGATGTATTTGTTGGAACTGGAAGGGGGAAAATGGAGTATTGTGTGAATGACCTTGAAGATGCAATGCTTAGAGATACTCGAAAAGCTTCAAGTTTGATTGTGGAAGATTCTTGTTCGGATTATATGCTGAAGGTACAACTCATTTGTATAATTTTCTCCATAAACAGTTGGTTATTGCTTTAAGTTACCCGGGTAAATTGTGATACACATGCTTTGCTAACACAGGTAGAAGAGTATTTGTAGAAAGAGAAGGATAGAGTGTGTCATTAAATTTATCTCCATGTAAGTAATGAGAACAAACTTTTGAAGACTTTGCTTCTTTTTTTTTGTGATATTTGTCCGCTGCAGCCAAATCGTAAGTGTTATATTACTTAATGCACATGTTCTTCGTTGGCACGAGGTGGTGGTTGGTCAATGACTTAATAAATATTGTTCAAGGAAATGAAACATGAAACGGAAATTAACAATGTCATATTTCTATCATGTTTTTGGTTTAAAAGTATTAGCCTGATAGATACTTACTTGGAATATTGAAAATTTAGGCCTCGATCATGTTGAAAATCTTCCTGTAGTAGGATTTGCTTTCAGTGCTCAGTCCAAATTTGTGTTGCAGAAAGTGATAAATGAATTATTGGTTCTATATACAAATCAACTACTTGAGAAGGATCCTAAGATTTTCTTAGAAATGATTATGTGTTGATTCCTTGTTTCGCTATTCAATATTAGTTTATTGGTAGTTTCGATTTAAATGCTACTTGATTCTCTCTCTCTATCTGTTCTGTAGAAAGTGATAAATGAATTATTGGTTCTGTATAAAATCAGCTACTTGAGAAGGATCCTAAGCTTTTCTTAGAAATGATTATGTATTGATTCCTTGTTTTACTTTTCACTATTAGTTTACTGGTAGTTCCGATTTAAATGCTACTTGATTCTCTCTCTATCTGTTCTATCCTTAGTCCTTACAGTTCTACTCTCTTTTGTTCACTTAGGTAGAGGATTTATCTCAATTGTATAGGGCTATAGGCTATTCTGCATAATTCCAAATGAATTGGAACCTGTTGCTAACATGTTTGAACAGGTACGTACTTTTGTTTTCTATGACAAAAGGATTGGTTATTTAGTTTTGCTGATTTGTCTTATGCTGACTATACATATTCCAAAGCATGTCACTACTGAAGACATGGACTTGGTGCAACAATCTGAAGATAAGTACGTAACAAGGTGAATTGTCGATGTCCCCATGACATTTGTTTAATGGTTTTACACACAATGTTTTATCTGAATTATGTAAGGGTCTGTTAATTGTAAGCGAGTCAAGTTCATTCAATTTTTTCAATAGGAAAAAACAATGGGAGGGATGTAGAAGCAAGAAATACCATTTTTACAGAACAAAATATTTTACGTGAAGTTGAAAGCATTTGGAAGATTAAGTGCGCAATTACTTGAAGTTTCTTTACAACCTTGATGTCCCTGTTATTTTGAGATTTTTTTTCCTGATTATAATATATAGTGTTGAAGCACTGATATGTGTGTTCTTGCGCAGGTTGAAAGTAGAGGCGTATCCAGGATTTCTGGATGATGGGTGCACTATTATGAAAAGGAAAATCTAATTGGTTTGACATTAGGTTCTTATCATTGAAAACAATTAAAATTTTAGTCAAATTTCTAACCTCACTAAGAGGTGCACTCAATCATCGACGCATTATATGATACTTTGACTGTGGGTTCACACATTTAAATTTAACAACAAAATAAAAGAATATAACACTAACATGTATGATTTTGGAGGGAAGCATGGGTTCACGTTAAGCCGGTGACCCCCTCTTGCATACGCCTTTGGCTAAATGTTCGGGCTCATTCTGCCAAATAACACCATAATACAACTATCATCCTCTATACAAATTTCACTATCATGACCATTGTTTGGATCTGATTTCCATATTATGTTATAGGTTCTCTATAACAATATTTCGCTATAGTAGACAATACATATCATTTTGTTGTAATGGGCTTAACACATAACAAAGACGGATGTCTGTGGAAGTGCAAGAGAGGGTGGATTGTTGTTTTTTTTGTGAGTAGCCAACTTGTGAAGGTCCTTAGAAGACTACTATTTGCAAAGAAGTATACTGAAAGCTTGAAAGTGCATAAAGTAAACTTGACATGAAATGTTTTATACTTGTTGGGATCAAAAAATGGATCTTAGGTCAAGTCCCCTTGGGTTGCAAGGGAGTTGTCTTCTAGGTTTTGTAACCTTTGATGTAGAGAGGTGAGTGTAATTTGTCACTATTAACACTAAGATTATTTTCACACTTTTTTTTTTATACAAATCCTTACGAACAAGATTTTTCTCTCCTCTCGTTTTTGTTTACACACTAGAAGAAGATAATACAATGCTTGTTAAAAGTAGAGTAGAGAATGTGAGATGATTCAGACTTGTTGAATATTTCTTCAATGGCAGACTAGTTGTCTTTTATAGTGTTTGAGCCTTGAATCTTCCCTTCAAAGAGATAGAAGCCCAAAAGATTTGATCCTTGGAAAAGAAGGCAGGGGATCCTTGTTTTCCAAGAATAACGTCAAGTCTAATCTTCAGTTTCCTTCTAGATCCAGCCTTGATTCACTTCTGATCTCAACTTCCCTAATTGAGATATAGCCATTGAATTTTCCTTCCTTTATTGTCCTTGTCTTGGCTTCGTAACTTGATTTCTTTATTTAGATCAATTTATCTGTTGTGACTTCTTCCTTGATTGATGAACTTTGTTTGGTAATCTCCAGTTTGTCCATTTGTATGTTTGATTGATCTTTTCTGATCTTTGTGAGTATAACACCTCGAAACTCAGACTTAGAAAATGCAGCAGAAAAACTCCAAGACCAGTAAACCACGGTAGGTTTCATGGACCATGAAAGGGACCATGGTCCGTTGACCTGCCCGTGGTCTCAGCACCATCCCAGTAGAGGTGGACCACGAAGCTCTTCATGATCCATAGATCACCTCACGATCCGTGTTGGTGCTCGTGAAAATCATATGGAATCCAACACGTTCAGACATCAGACCATGGGGCCCTTCACGGGTCGTAGTCTCGACGATGAACCATGGTGGCTCCTGTATAGTTGGACTAGTGCAGCCCTTAGCCTAGGTGAAAGACCACGAGGACCTTCACAGTCCGTGATCCTTCACACAGTCCGTGAAGTGGACCATAGTAGGGCGACCCAAATCCAGCAGCTACTGGACCAAGGACCACGACTAGCTTCTTGGTACGTTCGTGGTCCTTTTGACGGCCCGTCATAGGGGCCGTGGTCAGCTCGTCATACCTTTAAGTCAGAGGTCGTTTGGTCTTTTCCCCTATGCGTTGGACACCTAAAATACATCATTTAACCCCTAAACTATGTGGCTTTTGTTAGTTTTTGCCTAGTAAACAATTTAGAGCCTAACCTAATCAATTATTCACCAAAAATTCATCAATCTTAGAGCAAAATAGAGGAGAAAAGTCTAGCAAACCTAGTTCAAGAATGTAGCAAGTTTTCATCAGTTCCAGCCCCAAAATCAAAATATTTCTCCATGGAATTCGTCACCAATTATGTGGAATTTCATTAGTGGGTTCCTTTCACCCATTAGGTCCCTAGAATTTAGTTTCTTGATTTCCTTAATATTATCTAGACATAGGATTTCTAGAATTTCAGCAGATCATTATGAATTAATTACTTTAATGTTCCTAATCAAATTACCACGATTTTAGTATTTTTTTGCGTAGATTCCTTTATAAATTCAGAACCCTAGCTATATAGTTCTTTTAGTTCATGAATTACACATGCTAGGTCAGATATTACAGATATACATGCCTCATATTCGAATGTTTCATTATCAGTACATTAATGTTACATTTTAAGTTAGCATGTCAGTATTTTGAGCTATCCAATATTACAGAAATACAGTCATAAATTGTTAATTACATAATCTCTTGGGAGTAGCTTAATACCGAGTGGACTAGGGTTAGCCAGCCTCCAGTCCCAGAAATGCGTGCCTCGTAGGTTGTAAGTCCCCTTTGTGGGTATCATTTTAGTTATCACGCCAGTCATGCCTCTATACCTCTAGTAGGGTATATTGGGTCCTCTTGATGGTGCGTATTCATTAGACTCCACATTTAGTTCATGTGGTTTTATGTCAGTTATTATTAGCTCCCTTACAATTAGATTCTATTGCATTGACCACGTTATCAGTCATAGTTCAATATTCAGTCTCAACATGTTATAAACTTGGTCATTGTATTAAGTCATTTCATATTCAGTATTCTCAGTTTAATATCATGCTTATCTCTTATCATTGCTCAGATATATGCTTTGGTTAAGTTATGTTTATTGTTGAGCTTTACTCTATCATGCATGCTCAGTACATTTCAAGTACTAACACATACTCTGCGCTGCATCTTCTCGTGATGTAGGTTCAGGTGCTCAACTTCCAGATGACGCACAGATCGGTTCCCAATCTTCTGTTCAACATCATTAGTGGTGAGCCCTCATTCTTAGAGGACGATTGACATGATTATCTTCCTATGCTTTTTAGTCTTTAGTTTTCTATATTTCCTAGATCTAGCTGGGGTATGTCCCAGCATTTCTAGTAGTAGAGGCTTTATTTCAGACATAGTTAGAATCAACTTTAGTATTTGAGTTTGACTTTTCAGTGGTTGTTAAACTCTCGGTATTTTATATACTCAAATTTAATATGAGTATTCCCCATCATTTTAGATTTTTTAATGATTTGCTTTCACACAGTATTTATTGATTCAGTTTATCTTTAGTATTTTTATGATATGGCAGCAGGGTTAGCTTAGGGTCACTCATGATCCTAGGTCCTGTGTCCGTGTCATTTGGGTAGCTTCAGCATGACAAACTAGGTATCAGAGCCCTATGTTTAAGTGTCCTAGGATGTCTATAATGCAGAACTAAGAAGAGTCCTTTTAATGGGTGTGAAGTGCACCACATCTAATGAGAAGGAGGCTACAAAGTGTTTTAGGAAAACTTCATTTTCATGTTACATTTATTGTGCGTAAGGTGTGATCTAATTTATCATTCTAACTCGATATTCTGTGCTTTCAGATCATACCTCCTTGTAGAGCTTTTGGAAGGAATGCGAATGCATGCAACGCTAACACAACTCCTCCAGTCCCAAATCAGAAAGTTTCGAATGCAAAGTTTTGGAACGCTATTCAACTTTTGGCTCAGAGTGTGACCAACCAGAAAAAGCAGCAGGTTCCAGTTCTTGCAGATGCTAATGGTAAATCAATGGCAGCCAGGGTTCTTGATTTTGTTAGGATGAATCTGCTTGAGTTCTTAGGATCACATATTGGTGAGGATCGCCAAAACTTCATAGATAAAGTCAAGAAGATCTTTGGAGTGAGGAAAGTAACACGTAATGATAGGGTAGAGTTGGTATCCTATCAGCTTAAGGATGTAACTCATATCTGGTGTACTCAATGGAAGGAGAACAGGGGTACATATCCAGCTCTTACCACATGGGAAAGCTTTAGTGAGACTTTTCTAGACAAGTTCATCCTAAGAGAGTTGAGTGAGGCAAAAGCTCAAGAGTTTATAAATTTGAGGCAAGGTAAGATTATAGTACAAGAGTACAGACTCAAGTTCACCCAACTCTCCAGGTATGTTCCTCACAAGGTTGCCGATTCCACAGCTCAAATGAATAATTTTTTTTATGGGGTATCTGAATTAGTGAAAAACAGAGTCTAGGAATGCTATATTGCTTGAAAATATAAACAACTATAGGCTTATGACTTATGCTCAACAGGTTGAGGGAGATAAGCTTAGGGAGCAGGCTAAGGAGAATAAGAAGGCTAGAATAAACAACCATGACTGTTCTCAATAGAAATCGGGTGGTGGGAATCGCTCGTAGTTTAGTAAAAGTCTCCTGCTCCAGCACCTTCATCAGCTAGTGTTCCATCCTACAAGTTTCGATAGGACCAGAAAGGTAGGGCATCAGGCTCTAAGTCTAAAGGGAGTATTTCAGGCACCAGAACCTACCCAACTTTTCCAAAGTGTGGTAAGAACCATTCGAGCGAGTGTCTTACATGATAGGAAGGATGATTTGGGTGTGGTCACAGATTGAGAGTTTGTCCTTATACTAAATAGGGTCAAGGGGGCAATAATGGTAGAGCATAGTCCACAACTTCAGTAGCACCAAAAGGTCTCCCGACTGAGCAAGGTAACTCTTTTCGTACAGGTGACGGCCAACGCTAAAACAGGTTATATGCTCTCTAGGCTCACCAGGATCATGAAGATTCTCCTGATGTAGTCACCGAAGATTCTCCTGATGTAGTCACCGGTATGTTACGAGTTTTTAACTTAGATGTTTATGCTTTGTTAGATCCAGGGGCTACTCTTTCCTTTGTAACTCCTTATATAGCAGTCAACTTCGATGTTAGTCTAGAAACTCTCTCAGAAGCCTTCTCAATCTCTAACCTAGTTTGTGACCCAATTATAGCTAGACGGGTATACAAAAATTGCCCTGTCACGGTCTCTCAAAATGTCACCTCAATAGATCTTGTAGAATTAGAAATGGTAGATTTTGATATCATTCTAGGATTAGATTGGCTACATTCCTGTTATATCTTAGTTGATTGTAGAGCTAGGATTGTTCATTTCAGTTTCTTGATGAACCAATCTTAGAATGGAAGGGTAGTAGATTAGCATCTATGGGTCGATTCATTTCTTACTTTAAGGCTAGAAAGATGATCTCTAAGGGGTATTTCTATCATCTAGTTCGGGTTAAGGATTCCAGCTCTGAAACCCAAACTCTCGAGTAAGTTCCAATAGTTAATAAGTTCCCAGAAGTGTTTCTAGAAGATCTTCTTGGAGTTTCTCCCGAAAGGGTAATAAACTTTGGAATTGATCTTCTTCTAGATACCCAACATATTTCTATTCCTCATTATAGAATAGCTCCAGCTGATATTAAGGAATTGAAATAGCAGTTGAAAGACCTTCTAGATAAAGGTTTCATTAGACCTAGTATTTCCCCATGAGGTGTACCAGTGTTGATCGTGAAAAAGAAAGATGGTTCTCTCAGGATGTGAATTGACTATCGGTATTTGAACAAAGTCATAATCAAGAATAAATACTCTATTCTCAGGATTGATGACTTGTTTGACCAACTTTAGGGTGCTAGTCATTTCTCAAAGATAGACCTTAGATCCGGTTATTGTCAGCTCATAGTCAGAGACATTGAAATCTCTAAAACAACCTTTAAAACTCGGTATAGTCATTATGAATTTTTTAATTATGTCATTTGGAGACATTACTTGTATGGTGTTCACGTAGATGTGTTTACAGACCATAAGAGACTTCAGTATGTGTTCACCCAGAAAGAGTTGAATCTTCGCCAGTGGAGATGGCTTGAGTTCCTTAAATATTATGATATGAGTGTGCATTACCATCCTGGTAAGGCAAATGTAGTAGCATATGCTCTTAGCAGACTATCTATGGGTAGTGTAACACATGTTGAGGAAGAAAAGAGCTAGTAAAAGATGTTCCTAGGCATGCTCGCTTGGGAGTTCACCTTATAAGAATATTAGATGGTGGTGTAACAGTTTAGAATAGGTTGGAATCTTCATTGATAGCGGAGGTTAAGGAAAAGCAAGATAATTATCCTATATTACTTCAACTAACAATTGCAGTCCATCAGCAGAGAGTTGAGGTTTTCTCCTAAGAGGGAGATGGTGTGCTTCGCTATCAGGGTCGATTATGTGTTCCTAAGGTGTAATGCCTCGAAAACTATTAGACTAAACTAGGTCTTTAAGCTAGGGTTCTAGAGTGTGATGTTGAGAATTAGAGACGTAGATGAGACTTTACGTGCATGTAATGTGGGGCTTAGTAGTTGAACGTCAAGGCATGTGTTATACCCCATACTTTATAAGACTATTTAGAGTTTGGTTGAGCATGGGAAGGGAAATTGCCAAGGCAAAAGGGAAACCCTAATCCAAGGGGCCAAGGCAGCCCATCTTGGCAAGCTAATGCCTAAGGGGTTCACGACCACCTTCATATTCAGTGGTCTTGACCACGATCCATGAAGGGGTCCGTGAATACCCCTTAGACTTGTGGGAGGTCATGCCTTGAGGCAAGGCTACTGCCTAAGGGGCCAGACTATCACCACGACCTATTGGCTTGACCATAGACCGTGGGAGGCCTCATGGACTTCCCTTAGCCTCAAGGGAGGTTGCCAAGCTAGGAAGGGTCACTGGTCAAGGGACCACGGGAACCATCATACGCCATGGTGCCCTTGAGGGTCCATCAAATTGGGCGTGACCCCTGGCAATAGGCTATATAGTCGAGGGGTTTTTGGTAAATTCCTTTTTAAGTGATATTAAGTGGGGGTCATTTTATATATGTTTTATACACCTATATATATATATATATATATATATATATATATATATATATATATATTTGTATATTATTCTAAGTCTTTAGCCCCCAATTTTATGCCACTTTACACTAGATCCCATTCAAAACCCCAAATCACTCCTCTCTCAAATATTTGTCTCTCTAGAAAGACCCCCATTGAAGAAGAAGCTAGACCTTGAAGCTAAGGTCAAGAACAAATGTACCATTGTTGAAGACTTGGGCTAGGGCATTCATTAAGGTATGTTTAACTGTTCATCTATGGGTTCTTCCACCCATAAAACCCTCTTTGTAATCCCCAAATTTGTGAAAAAGAACCCCAATCTAAGCTAGGGTTACTTCCAATGTGTGGGTATAGCTGGGTATGATTCCAAAGGGTTGGATAATACTTATTTGTGGCTGATTTAGCATTGAATTGTGATATTATTATGAAATCATGGGAATTCTATGATTAACCCTAGTCTTGTTGATGAGTTACATGTTTTGTGGGTTGATGTCAATAGAGGTGAAATTGAAGGTTCATGAGTAATCTTCCTAAATAAATGTTATGTGTAGTAATTGATCAAAGTTAGGATCATATAATTATGAATTGAATTAGACTTTGTTGGATATGATTGATCTTGACTTGTAGAGCTAGAATTGAACCTTTATGATTAATTAAGACTAGAATCACCCAGTAATGAAAGATGTGATCAAAGTACCTTGAAATATAGATATAAAGAAGAGATTAAGAAAGAAACCTTGAGAGTAAGGTTTTTGATCATGATATCTAGGAATTTAGGGTGAAGCTAATGTGACCAACTATTGATGTAAAGGCTTTGAGAGTAAAGTCTAAAAAGGAATAGAAGGCTAATGGGTTGGATTATGGTGAAAGACCTATACCCACCTAACCTACCTTATGAGTGCTTGAAGTATGAAGTGATAGAATCACTTGAACATGGTTTGGTTGTCAAGGATATCCTTCCATGAGTTATGAGTGTTAAGCAAGGCTTAACAAGTAAATCATGAGGTGTATGCGTGGCCTCAAATGGATATTGAAGATGAGATGGAGTGTCACACAGGGGAGGGTCCGGGATCCAAGTAAAAAGGAGAACCACACCTAGTTGATGTGAGAATTATCCAAGTTAAAGGGGGAACTCTTACATAGTAGAGTGGGTTTTCCCAAAGTTACGTCTCATGATATGGAAGCCTTCACATAGTTTAGTTAAGGTTTCTAGTAGCAATCACCATATCAAATGAACTAAGACATGCTTAAAGAAGCATCTCATAGTTTTCTAAAACATAATTGAACTAAGACTTACTTAATGAGGTACCTCATAGTGTTCAAGAGTATGAATGGACTTAGACATGCTTAAGATAGTATCTTATAGGGTCCATATGAGTAAGGAACTTAGACCTAAAAGGAGCATCTCTTAGGGTTTAACCTAATAATGAACTTAGATGTGCTGATGAAAGTACCCATAGTGTTCTAAAGTTAAAGAGAGGAACTAGGTTCCAAACCAAGAAGCAATAGTAATAGGACCTAAAAGTGGTACTTATCATGAATAGTATTATAGGATTCTATGATTGCATTGCTCAAGTATGACTTAGGGTTACTAAAGAGATGAGTTGAGATAGGATTGTGACATCCTTGCTATAGTTGACTAAAGGTGAGATATTTTCTTAGTCATGAGAGTTAAGCTAATAATGAGACTAAAGGAGGGTGAATATGACTAAGATGATTTCAAGGCTATGCTCAGTGTGAAGTGTAGTATGGGATGCTTTTCATACATTGCACAAGTGTCTCTTGAGGTTACTTAGGAGTATATGTGCCCTTATGACTGGAAAACCTAAGTTTTGATTATGACTGTGGACTATGCCTAAGAATGACCAAACAGAGGTTCTTAGCTTGGATAGTATTATGGGATGCTATCCTTGCCTTGCACAAGTATGCTTGGAGGTAGCTTGTGAAGTAGTTCAGTTGTAATATAAAAGGCCAAAGGTTGAAGTAAGTAAATATGAAAGTCTAAGTAAGACTATGCCATGAATATGATTTAGCTCCTATGCTCAATTATGATGTCTTATATTGACTTATGTTTATATGAAGCTTATGTTGGAGACCATACTATGATTATGATGTTTATGCTATGAGTATGTTGTTATCTCTTATGCTTATGTCTTATAATTGACTAACCATTTTGAGATGCTCTTATGATGTTACGTTTGCTTTCATACTTGGTACATTTTGTACTAATGCATATTGCCTACATTCTAATCAAATGTAGGGTGTTGGAGATTGATTTTCTTTGGAGGCTAGGTTTCTAAGGTGCCAGAAGAGTTAAAGAATTGGTGAGTCCTCATAGCTTCGAGGACAAACTCCTTATGTTTCCTTTATGTCATTTTTTTATGGTTTAGACATTTCTGTGGGCTGCGTCCCAAGTCTTTCATTCAAGAGTTGTATTAGATGGTTTGAGACAAAGAGTTACTAAAGGCTTCCGTTTGCTTATGAAAATGTTTTCAATTGCTTGGTTCTAAAGAAACTTTTAAATTTTCCCATACTTTTCTAGTATCTTATGTTACGATTATGCTAAGGGTTTGTATGAGACCTTTCGGGGTAAAGTACACCATATTACGTCTAGGGGGTACCCCTGGGTCATGACAAACTTGGTAATCAGAGCAAAAGGTTTAGAATGGTTCTAGGATTGACTCAAAGCATATCTTGTAGGGTCTTGTTCATAAATGTGAAGCACACCATATTTTATGAATAGGAGACTGTTGGATGCTTAGGAAAAGTCTCACTTCTTTATTCTCTTAGTCGTGACATAGAGTTTGGCTTTAGTAGGCCCTTCTTCTAATCCGTGCCTTTGGTTTTTCAGGTTTGGCAAATACAAGGGCTAATTCTTAGAGATTTGAGGAAGGTGATGAGGAGCAAGAGGTTTCTCTTCGAGTTCCAAACCAAGTCCCTCCACAAGCTCCTCCTCAAGTTTTGAATGACCCTCCAATTGGGAATGCCACTCTTGTGGAGTTTAGGGCTTCTTTGAAATTATTGGCTTAAGCCTGAACGGAACAAGACAATAGAGAGGTTGTGGCTCCGGCAAACCCAATAAGGGGGATGGCTTCTTATAGGGTGAGAGAGTTTTTGAGGCTGAACCCTCTGGAGTTCTATGGCTCCAAGGTGGAGGAAGATCCTCAAGGATTGGTAGATGAGGTGTATAATGTGCTTGCCATCATGGGCTTGACTTCACTAGAGAGGGCGGATCTAGCCGCCTACCAATTAAGGGATGTAGCACAAATTTGGCATGAGCAATGGAAAGATAGTAGGCCTATAAGAGAGGGCCCAATAGAGTGGGAAGAGTTCAAAAGGGATTTCCTTGATAGTTTCTTTCCCCTAGAATTGAGGGAGCTAAAGATACAAGAATTCATAAATCTTAAGCAAGGGGGTATGAGTGTGAAATAGTATTCCCTTAAGTTCACCCAACTATCCAAATATGCTCCAACCATAGTAGGGGATCCAAGGGCCAAGATGAATAAGTTTGTGATGGGAGTGTCCGAATTAGTGGTTAATGAATGTCGTTCGACAATGCTTATCCGTAGTATGAATATTTCCCGTCTCATGGTGCATGCTCAACAAATAGAGGAGCACAAGCTTAGATAAATGAATAGGGAGGTGAAAAGAGCTAGAACCGATGATTGGGACTTTTCTAATGCTAAGTTCGATGGAAAAGGTAGGCCTAGGACTAAACCAAGGTATTCCGGTTAAGATTCTTCAAACACCCCTAGGTTTGACCAAAAGAAGGGTAGTGGGTCTCCATTTTCCAAGTCTACTTGCTCCAAGTGTGGGAGGAGTCACTATGGTAAGTGTCTAGCCGTCATGGATGGTTTTTATGGGTGTCATAAGGAAGGGCACAAGATGAGAGATTGCTCGGTTCTTAAGGCTAAGGGAAGGGAGGATAAGAAAGTTACCCCTAGTGGTTCATATGATAGGTCTGAAAAGAAGAATAGGGTTTATGCTCTCCAATCTAGAGAAGATCAAGAGTGATCTCCTCATGTCCCTTCTGGTATGTGTTTCATGTTTTAATGAATTTTTGGATTTCTTGTCTTTTGTGGCTTGTTATGATGGGCTTGAAGTTGTCTTTAATATGTATGATGCTTCATTGTTTCCTTATGTTATGAAATATGTTTAGAAGAACTTCTGTAGACTTACTCCCAAGGGGGAGATAGTGTGCCTATTTAGTAAGGGTATTGTGTGTTTATGTGTTGCCATGATGTCCTTATATGCATGTTCATTAAAATGCTTAGGTCTTGTTAGAAATGATTATATGCATTACTTTCCTCATGTTATAGTGCATTTGAGTAGAGTTGCATATGGACTTCATGAGATGAGTATTTGAGCATGTTTTAGTTTTTGGAGTTGAAAGATTCCTCCTTGAAAAAAATGTTTTTTTAAATAAATTATGTATGGGCTTCATGCGAGTATATTGATCATGTTATGACTAGAAGATGGTAGTTTCTCTTTGAATATGACTAGTTATGAGAATGTCATGCATAAATAGGTTGTTGATGAAGTTCCTACTTCCTTTTATTGCATTGAGTACGTTTGGTGGGAATTGAGGTTTTCCTCCTTGTTTATGTGCATTAGATATGTTACATGAATGATGGGTTTCTAGTCTAGAGTCGTTTCCTTTAAGAAGTGTTTAGAATCTTCATTCAAGGACGAATGTTCGCAAGGGGGAGATATTGTAGCGCCCCGAAAACTAGTAGACTAAATTAGGGCCATAATCTAGGGTTCTAGAGTGTGATGTTGAGAATTAGAGTCGTAGATTAGACTTCTGTAGTTTAGAAGACTATTTAGAGTTTGGTGAGCATGGGAAGGACAAGTGCCAAGGAAAAAGGAAAAGCCTAAGCCAAGGGGCCAAGGCTGCCTAACCTTGGCAAGCTACTGCCCAAGGGGTTAACGACCACCTTCACGACCAATGGTCTTGACCACGGTCCGTGAAGGGGTCCATGAAGACCCCTTAGACTTGTAGGAGGTCATGCCTTGAGGGAAGGCTACTGCCTAAGGGGCCAAAACCATCACCACGGCCAGTTGGCTTGAGCACGGACTATGAGAGGACTCGTGGACTTCCCTTAGCCTCAAGGGAGGTTGCCAAGATAGGAAGGTCACTGGTCAAGGGACCATGGGCACCACCAAGGGCCATGGTGCCCTTGACGGTCCATCTATGTGGGCGTGAGCCCTGGCAATAGTCTGCCTAGTCGAGGAGTTTTTGGTAAATTCCTATTTAGGTTATATTAAGTGGGGGTCATTTTATATGTACTTTATACACCTATATATATTATTTTAAGTCTTTAGCCCCCAAATTTAAGTGACTTACACAAGACCCAAATCAAAATCCCAAATCACTCCTCTCTCAAATATTTCTCTCTTTAGAAAGACCCCCATTAAAGAAGAAGCTAGAGCTTGAAGCTAAGGTCAAGAAAAAATGAACCATTGTTGCAGGCTTGTGCTAGGGCATTGATTAAGGTATGTTTAGCTTTTGGGTTCTTCCACCCATAGATCCCCCTTAGTCATCCCCTAATTTGTGAAGAAGAACCCCAATCTAAGCTAGGGTTACTTCCAATGTTTGGGTATTTTTGGTATGATTCCAAAGGGTTGGATAGTCCTTATTTATGGTTGATTTAGCATTAAATTGTGATATTTTGATGAAATCATGTGAATTCTATGATTAAACCAAGTTTCCTTGATGAGTTACATTTTTTGCGGGTTGATGCCATTAGAGGTAAAATTGAAGGTTCGTGAGTAATCTTCCTAAATCAATGTTATGTGTACTAATTGAGCAAAGTTAGGATCATATATTTATGAATTTAACTAGACCTTGTTTGATATGATTGATCTTGACATGTAAAGCCAGAATTGAACCTTTATGATCAATTAAGACTAGAATCACCTAGTAATGAAAGATGTGATCAAAGTACTTTGAAATCTAGGTATAAAGAAGAGATTAAGAAAGAAACCTTGAGAATAAGGTTTGTGATCATGATAGCTAGGGCTTTAGGGTGAAGCTAATTTGACCAAATATTGATGTAAATACTTTGAAAGTAAAGTCTAAAAGAGAATAGAAGTGTAATAGGTTGGATAATGGTGAAAGGCCTATACCCACCTAACCTATCTTATGAATGCTTGAAGTATGAAGTGATAGAATCACTTGAACTTGGTTTGGTTATCAAGGACATCCTTCTATGAGTTATGAGTGTTAAGAAAGGCTTAACAAGTAAATCTTGAGGTGTATTCTTGGCCTCAAATGGATATTGAAGATAAGATGGAGTGTCACACAAGGTAGGGTTCGGACTCCAAGTAGATAGGAGAACCACACCTAGTTGATGTGAGGACTATCCAAGTTAAAGGGGGAACTATCACGTAGTGGAGTGTGGTTTTCCCAAAGTTAAGTCTCATCAGATGAAAGCCTTCACATAGTTGAGTTAAGGTTTCTAGTAGCAATCTCCATATCCAATGAACTAAGACATGCTTAAAGAAGCATCTCATAGTGTTCTAAAGCATAATTGAACTAAGACTTAATTAAGTACCTCATAGTGTTCAAGAGTATGAATGGACATAGACATGGATACTTAAGATAGTATCTCATTGGGTCCATATAAGTAAGGAACTTAGACCTAAAAGGAGTATCTCTTAGGGTTCAATCTAATAATGAACTCAGATTTGCTTAAGAGAGTACCTCATAATGTTCTACAGTTAAAGAGAGGAACTAGGTTCCAAACCAAGAAGCAATAGTATTAGGACCTAAAAGTGGTACTTAGCCTGATTAGTATTATGAATGCTATGATTGCATTGCACAAGTATGACTTACGGTTACTAAAGAGATGAGTTGAGATAGGATTGTGCCATAGTTGCCTTCCTTGCTATAGTTAACTAAAGGTGAGATATTCTCTTAGTCATAAGAGTTAAGGTAGTAATGAGACTTAAGGAGGGTGAGTATGACTAAGATGACTTTAAGGCTTTGTTTGGTGTGAAGGGTAGTATGGGATGCCTTTCATGCATTGCACAAGTGTGTCTTGAGGTTACTTAGAAGTATATGTTCCCTTATGACATGGAAACGTAGGTTTTGATTATGAATGTGGACTACGCCCAAGAATGACCAAAAAGAGGTACTTATCTTGGATAATATTATGGGATGCTATCCTTGCCTTGCACAAGTATGCTTAGAGGTAGCTTGTGAAGTTCTTCACTTGTAATATGAAAGACCAAAGGTTGTTGTATGTAAATATGAATGTCTAAGTTAAGACTATGCCATGAATATGATTTAGCTCCTATGCTCAATTATTATGTCTTATGTTGACTTATGTTTATATGGAGCTTATGTTGGAGACCATTATGATTATGATGTTTATGCTGAGTATGTTATTATCTCTTATGCTTATGTCTTATAATTGACTAACCATTTTGAGATGCTCTTATGATGTTGCGTTAGCTTTCATACTTGGTGCATTTTTTATTGATGCATATTGCCTACATTCTAATCAAATGTAGGGTTTTGGAGATTGAGTTGCTTTGGAGGCTAGGTTTCTAAGGTGCAAGAAGAGTTGAAGAACTTGTGAGTTCTCACAGCTTTGAGGACAAACCCTTTGTGTTTCCTTTTATGTCATTTCCTTATGCTTTAGACATTTATGTGGGCTGCGTCCCAAGTCTTTTTTTCAAGAGTTGTAATAGATGGGTTGAGACAAAGAGTTAGTAAAGGCTTCCGTTTGCTTATGAAAATGTTTTAAATTGATTGGTTCTAAAGAAAGTTTTAAATATTCCCGTACTTTTAAGTATCTTATGCTATGAATATGCTAAGGGTTTTTATGAGACCCTTTCTGGTCAAGTACACCATGTTACGTCTTGGGGGTACCCTTGGGTCGTGACATAAGGTGGGTGAGTTGGTACAACAAATTCTTGCAGAAGCTCATAACTCGTGGTATTATATTCATCTAGGTGCCACTAAGTGGTACTGTGATCTATGGGAATTCTTTTGGTGGAATGGCATGAAAAGGGATATAGCGAATTTTATGGCTAAGTGCCCTAATTGTCAACAAGGGAAGGTAGAACATCAGAAACCAGGAGGTATGACTCAAGAGATTAACATTCCTACTTAGAAATGGGACGTGATCAACATGGAATTCATCACAGGTTTACGTCATACTGATAGATAGCATGACTCCATTTGGGTGATAGTTGATAGAGTCAGTAAGTTTGCACTCTTTTTGGTTGTTAAGACTTTAAATTCAACGGAGGACTATGCCAAGCTCTACATTAATGAGATAGTCTGGTTGCATGGGTTCCTTTGTCTGCCATCTTAGATAGAGGTCCTCAGTTTACCTCTTATTTCTGGAAGTCATTTCAAAAAGGTCTTGGTACTCACATTAATCTTAGTACAATGTTTCATCCACAGACGGATGGTTAAGTAGAGTATACCATTCAGACCTTGGAGGACATGTTTAGAGCATGCGTAATCAATTTCAAGGGTAGTTGGGATGAACACCTTCCTCTTATAGAGTTCGCCTACAATAATAGTTGTCATTCCAGCATTCAAATGACCCTTTATGAGGCATTGTATGGGCATAGATTTAAATATCCAGTTTGTTGGTTTGAAGTAGGTGAAGCAACCTTGATAGGACTAGATTTAGTTCATGAAGCAATGGAGAAAGTGCAACTCATTAGAGATAGACTTAAGACAACCCATAGTCGCCAGAAGTCCTATGCAGATGTAAGGAGAAGGGATATAGAGTTCCAAGTTGATGATTGGGTATTTCTGAAAGTGTCACCTATGAAAGGGGTGATGAGATTTGGCAAGAAAAGGGAAGCTCAGTCCTAGATATGTATGCCCTTACAAGATCTTGAAAAAAGTTGGTAAAAAGTCTCAAGAGTTAGAGTTGCCAACAGAACTAGCAGTAATGATCCAGTTTTTCACATTTCATTATTGAAGAAGTGTGTGGGTGATCCATTATCTATAGTACCTTAAGAAAGTATGGTTGTGAAGGATAGCCTCACTTATGAAGAGGTACCAATAGAGATACTTGATCGTTAGGTTCTAAGGTTAAGAAACAAAGAAGTCACTTCAGTTAAGGTTTTGTGGAGGAGTCAATCCGTAGAGGGAGCTACTTAGGAAGCAAATGAAGCTATGAAGGCTAAGTATCCTTATCTCTTTCCTTCCGATTCCACTCCAACTTTAGGTAATACTTCCTATTTGGTTTTTCAGTCATTCATGCATAGTTTCTATCATGTTCCTTCAGTTTGACTTGCATTTTCAGCATATTTGCATGTTCTTGGAACTTAGCTCAGTCAGAAATCAGTTCTAGAAATTAGTGGCAGGGTTTGCAGCTCTTTCCCTCCCTAACCAGCTCGTTTAGACTTCATTCGAGGAGGAATCTTCCCAAGGGAGAGATATTGTAACACCTCAGAACTCAGACTTAGTAAATGCAGCAGAAAAACACCAAGACTAGTAAACTATGACAGGGTTCACAGACCATGAAAGGGACCACAGTTCGTTGACCTACCAATGGTCTCACTACCCTCCCAGCATAGGTGGACCATAGCCCTTCACGGGCCGTAGACCACCTTACGGTCTGTGCAAGTGCTTGTGAAAATTAGATGGAATCCACCAAGCTCAGACATCAGACCATAGGGAACTTCACGAGCTGTAATCCCATTGATGAGCCGTGGTGACTATTGTAGAGTTGGACCATTGCAGCCCTTAGCCCAGGTGAAGGACCACGAGGACCTTACAGTCTGTGATCCTTCATAAATGTCATGCCCTAAGGATACCCCCTAGACGCGGACGCGAGACCAAGGATCATGAGTGACCCCAAGCTAACCCTGCTGACATATCATAAACATAGTAAAGCAAACTGAATCAATAAATATTGTATGGAAGCTAAATCATATAAATAAGCTGAAATGATAGGGAATACCGATATACTAAATCTGAATATAAGAGAACTGAGAATTTGAATATAAATGAAAAGTTAAAATCTAACACGATAGTTGAATCTAACTATGTCTGAAATAAGCCTCTAAATTGACTAGAAGTGTTGGGACATGCCCCAACTAAATCTAGAAAAAACTGAAACTAAGACTAAAATGGAAAGATAACATGTCAACTGTCCTCAAAGAATAAGGACTCACCAATGATGTTGTTGAACTAAAGATCAGGAATTGATCTATGTATGATCTGACTACTTGAGACATGAACCTACATCACGAGAAGATGTAGCGCAGAGTGTGCATTAGTATTTAAAAGGTACTAAGCATGTAGGATAGAATAAAGTTGAACAATAACATAAATAAACAAGAAATAAATCAATGATATAATTTGAACATTATAAAGATACTGAACATGACTAAATTGAATACAATGACCAACTTTGTAACATGCTGAGGCTGAATACTGAACTGTACTGATAACATGTCAATGTAAAAGGATATGACTGATCTGTGGAGTCCAATGTACATGCCCCATCGAGAGGACCCAATATATCCTGTCAGAGTTCTAGAGCCATGCTGGAGTGATCACTAAAATGATGCCCACGGAGGGGACTTACAACCTACGGGGCACGTAGTTCTGGGACTTGAGGGTGAGTGACCCTAGTCCACTCGGTATTAACCTTCTCCCAATTGATTAGGTAATTAATATTTTATGACTGAAATGTTGTAATACTGGATAGCTCAAAATACTAGCATGCTAACTGAAAATGGAACATTAATATGCTCATAATGAAACATTTAAATCTGAGGCATGTATAACTGAAATATCTGACCTAGCATGTGTAATTCATGAACTAAAAAATTACATAGCTAGGGTTCTGAATTTATGAAGGCATCTATAACAAACCAAACTAAAATCACGATAATCTGATTAGGAAAATTAAACCAACTAATTATATTGGTATGCTGAAATTCTAGAAACCCTAGGTCTAGATAATATTAAGTGAATCAAGAATCTGACATAATTCTAGGGACCTAATCGGCGAAAGGAACCCATTAGTGAAATCCCAAATATCCGGGGATGAATTTTAAGGAGAAATCTTTCGATTTTGGGGTTAAAACTGATGAAAACATGTTGCGTTCTTGGATTAGGTCTTGGTCGACTCTTTCTCTTTCTATGTTCTAATTTTTATAAGTTTTTGGTGAATGATTTGTTTAGGGTAGATTCTAGTTAAGTTACTAGGGTAAAACTGACCAAAACAGCATAGTTTCGAGATTAAAAGATGTAGTTTAGGGGTCAAATGCATAAGCAAAAGACCAAAATACCCCTGACTTTACAGCTGTCGGGGCCAACCAATGGACCAGACCCACAAACCATGGATTGATCGATGGTTCGTGCTGGTCAACTATCGATCGGTGACTGAGACTGGAATTTAGGGCCACGATCCACGGTCCATGGCCTGGCCTGCGACCCGTAGGTAGGGCCATGGGTCGACACTTGGCAAAAATTTCAGAGGGTTCTAGGGAAAGAGTCACAGATGGTGAACCATGGACCTGTACGACGAACCGTGGGTCCTCATACGGTCCATGGGTGGCATCTTTCGGTGCCACCTGCAGCTCCTGAAATCTGCAGTTGGTCTGTTCTAGCTTACGGGATGTTACATTATCTCCCCCTTAGGAACATTCATCCCTGAACGAAGAGTAAACTAGCTGAAATGGAGGGAGAGCGCTGCAACCCCTACAACTAAACATTGGAAACTAATTTTTGACTAAACTACGTTTCAAGTACATGCAAATACGCTCTAAGTGTAAGTACAAACTCAAGGAATGTGATGTTAAAACTGAAATTGCGCATGAATGACTAAAAATTGAAGAGGAACTATTACCTCCAGCTGGAATGGAATCGTAAGGAAAGAGGTGAGGATACTTGGACTTCATGGCTGCTTCTGCTTCCCAAGTAGCACCCTTTATGAACTGACTCCTCTAGAAAACCTTAACTGAAGGGACTTCATGATTTCTCAACTTTCGAACCTGACAATTAAGGATTTCAATTGGTACCTCTTCATAAGTGAGACTATGCTTCACAACCACGCTTTCTGAAGGTATAGTACACTACACCATTTTAGGCTTATGGCCACACTAATTCTGGACAACGCTTGTAAAGTGTTGCCTAAAATATTTTTGAGGACGCTTTCAAAGCGTAGCCCAATTTTTTAACTTTTAACTACACTTTATATTGAAAACATTTAAAAGGTATACTCTTTAATGGTATAAGCTACACTTTATAAGTGTTGTTACAATATGATATAATTGACAACAACTATTAACATATATGGCCACACTTTTAAAGTGCCCTATTTGTATAATTGTAAAAACAACACATTAGAAGTGTGGCCTTAAAATTTTCACTAAAACATTACATTCCCTCCAACATTTTTAACTCTCCCTCCCATTTTTATTGGCCAAAAAAATAATAATTCATAAAACATTAATTTTAATAAAATACATAAAATATTTGTGAGACAAACACGTGCGAGTTCTCTATTTCTTGGAGGAACGGAGCTAAAGAGTTGAAGGACTGAGCTGAATAATTGAATGGCTGAAGAATTGATAACAATAACGATTTCGTCAAGCGTGAGTTCGATTCTCTTCTCTGATAACAATTTCGTCTAGCGTGAGTTCGATTCACTGTTCCGTAAGTACTAAAAATAGTCTTCTAGTTATTGATTGATTTTTTTTTGTGTTTAGAAGAGGAAAATAAGAAGGAATTGATTACTTTGGGGTTGTTGGCAAGATGAACTGAAGCTAAGAACACGATTGCACACAGATTTCTAGTTGAAGAGCTTAATAGCTGAAGAACTTCTCACTGAAGGACATGATTTACATCATATTTCTCGCTGAAAATAGGATTTTGTTGGACTAGGATTTATTAGGTAACAAAATCTATCTTTGAAAGTCTAAATTTTAGTTTTAGGGTTTTGATATTCTTGTGTTTTTGATACAATTTTTGGGAGTGTAGCTCGTATTTTAGCTTCATCTGTTGATTTTTGGGAGTGTAGCTTGTAATCACTAAATAAGATAAGTGGGCTGATTCTTCACATGAGAATTTCTTTTTTATTAGGCTTATAACCCGATTAGGGCTGAAATCGTCCAGAAGTTTGAGTTCATGTAATCGATTTTGAACTCTTACAGTGAATATGGCTTGAGTTCAAACAAGTAGTTAACCAATACATTATATGATAGTTTAGAAGTTTGATTCTGCACTTTACGTAATCAATTTAGAAAAGTGAAGTTTTCTCATACTTAGATGCTTTGTTCCAATATCTAAGGTGTACACCAAAAAAAGTACTAGAATTACTCAATATAACCTAGTACTTATTTGGATATCTGTTTTATGGTTTGAAGGTTGATCCACGCTGATCTTACTTACAACTTGTACCACTTCCATGGATCAGATGAATTGATTGACAACAGCATAGTGAAAGATCACTTGACAAGCGTAGCCTGTGCTAATGAGCTAATCATCCCATTTTGGTATATTAATGTCAGTTTATTCTCCATGTCTTTTTATGCAAACATGAATATATAACTTGCTGAATGTCTTTACTTTAGAGGACACATAGTAGAGATAATACATTAAAACTAGCATCTCTCACTTTTAGGACATGAAGTAACTCACCAAGTATGTAGAAGAATATAAAATTAAAATAAGTGATAACGACAACAATTAATATTATCCATTTCCCTTATCAAATTATGTGAAAGTTTTGGCTCTATCACGATAGATGTTGGATATGATATCGATTTCCTTTATCAAGTCAATGGCATAGTGACAGTCACCATATCATCAGTTATCCAGATAGTAATTGAACAATGCATTATTGTGAATTGCTATTCTATAAACACTGAGAAGAAGGATAATGTAGCTAGCTGGAATGCCTTGGTCTATACAGTTTTAGATGAATAAAAAAAGTGCAGGAATAAATGCCTTGGTCTAGACTATTTTACATGACTCTAGACTGCAGAATTTTCTTCTTCAAACCTTATTCTCTGAAACTGTTGTCGAAGATACATTTTAGGTACGGGTTCAGATGAATCTAGTAGCTTTTACTTGGACTGTATTTGTATCAGGAAATTGATAAAATATGTATAAATATTTAGTCGAGAATCCAGTAACCAAAATAAGTTATGGGCTCAGTTATAAGTTCAAAACCCATATGTTGGCTCCGTCTTTATGTGCATTGCACAGTTTAGCTTTTGTAGGTCACCTAGGTTAACTGGTTGATTATGTTATTAACCAAAATCTTGGTTCGTGTTGCTCCCAAACCAATGCTTGTCACTCTCCCACACCTATGTGATGGAGATGCATCATGCCAACTACTATATGTATTTCATTAAAAGTACCATCAGTGAATGCAAGCTAATTTAAAAAACAGACTGAGTCTTCTGTAAAGCATCCAACGGAGTTCCCTCCTATGAATACTTTAGGGGAATAAAGAAGTTCTTGAGTAAATTTAAGCCATTAATAGAGGTTTAATATCGTCATTCTGATGCTCTCATTATTTCTAGGCCAAATATATAATAAAAGATCTTAATTGGTCTTTCGCCATAAGTTTTCTTCTCACCTGTCTAATTAGTGTTCAGTAAGGAAGTTTAAGATGATGGTTTTTGTGAGAGATGGTTTTAGTTTTCATTGCTTAAACTGATTCTCATAGTTAAAGGCGTCCCTTTTAGATTTCTTAGAATGTTAGAGACTTTGTTGTATTTTTGTGAGTGAGTTTGTTGTCACTTGTGCTAGTTAAGCTCTATTTTGATGTGGTTTGAGTTGTCATCCTGTTGCTACTGGTTCTTGTTTCTAGGAATCTATCTTTCCTATACTTTGGTACCCTGTATCACAACCTCTTTTTGTTGTGTTGTTTTAATTTCTTCTCTCTTTTTCTTGCTTGGTTTACCTTTCGATTTGTTATTGGAAGGTGTATGATCATTATCTTTCCCATTCTGCTGACTATTATCACCTATAGGGACTGGATGATCCTTCTTCTTTGTTTCACTGGTAGGAGTAATAAGAACTTGCCTCCCTGAAATATTATCATTGTTGTCTTGAATTTTCTACACTTGACCTTGACTTGTAGCATTAACATGAGACATGTCTGAAACTTGCTTTTTCTTTTGAATGTGATGTTGAGGGGTAGAAGGGGCTCTATGGTCTAGACTATGGTCAATGTGAGTGTTCTCATGCCCAGCATGAGACATATTTGCCCCTTTGGATACCCATCCTACAAATTAGTTGTTTTCTCCTGACACTCTCCTTCCAACCCTCTAGTAATCTGTTACATTTGATGTGGTCATTTTATTACAGATGTTAATAAAGGTTGAGGTTACTCAATCCAACGAGTTAGACATATGGAGTGATAATTTTGGCATTTCAGTAGTTTCATCATGAATGTGGCTCAAGGTTTCTCCATCAATTATTGCCACTATTTTTATAGAGTATGATATACAATTGTTCAAATTTCGAATGTACAACAAGAGTAGCTACTGTTTTTTCCTGGTAACATACCTTATTTGTGTTCGGATTGGGAGAGTTGCATGGTCAGTTATGTATCCTGTCTGTTTGTTGAATGTGGATGAATATATCTTTGGTATTGTTTTTTTTATTTGTTTGGTTGTGTAGTTTGTATGTCCTCTAAAACCAGAAAATTGGGTACACACAAATCTAAGTTAGTTATGCATCCTGTTTGTTGTTCTCTTTTCCAATGTTTTCAAGCAAGTAAATTTTATTAAATAATATACATTTGTAGGTTACTTCTTCCGGAGTAATGGATTATTCTCACCTTAAAAAATCTCCTTCCATAACGTGTATTTAAGAGTTCAAATAAGGGAGATAAATGAGAAAAAACATAGCAGTAACTTTAGGACATGTGTTTAGTTCTGAACATTATAAATCTGTAATTGTTTCATTCTGTTCACTACTTTCTCAATTTTTTTGGGTTTTAATGCTTGTTTTGTTTGTCTCACGTATGCCTTTTATTAAAGACTACACTTTTCCCTTGATTTTTGTATAAATTGTATCCTTGTTTTAGCTAATGCATACAACCATACACTTGACAAATTAGTACCAAATCTATATTGGGTAACTCGCCTAATCCTTGTAACCAAACTGCCCCATAGAGGATAAAATGAAGTAAGGTTGCTTGTATGGTTTAGTCGTGTTTTATGTAGACTTTCATGTTCACTAGTGTTCCTTAGATGTGACAATATGATAGTTGAGGATAATCAAAAGGGATACATAAATCACATGGATTTAGCTATAGAGCCAAATACATTATTAGTAAAGTATACGTAAAAGTGAGTTGAGATAATTATTAATATTTAGTTCTAATTTCTAAAGAACCTTAATTTGCCTTAAATTATTTAGTAATGATATGAAATTGACCTGAATAAAGCTTTAATTAATAAAGAGTGCTCATGCAGCTTGCTCCTTCTAATTTGAGATTAGAGCATAGTTCATTGATTGTGTACTCTGACGGACCAACTAACTTTTACTGTTTATAAATAGTTAGATACCAATAAAATGTAACATGAGAGCTGTGACTTTATTAGATATAAACTTGTTAGAGATGAAATGATAAATCTATGTAGATGGGAAAAAGTTGTGAAGAAAGAAAAAGTTCACATATATAATATTGGTTCAAAGGAAAATTCTTGTTGTTTCCAGTAAATTAAATTGCACTAGCATCTTTTGGTTATTATTCATATGTGAAAATTGTTGTTATTCACAATTCCCTCAAGATTAGTGTTTCTTCTTTTATTGCTTTCCAATATTGTTACTAGAATGTAATTTATATATTCCACATTATTCATATTTTTTGTCGAATATAAATAAACCCTTGCTTACAATCACTCTCATGTCCCATTTCTCTATATAAGTTTTTGGGCGTTCCCCAGTTGCATGCCTCTTCCATTAGCTTGATTAGTGCTTCTGTTTAATTTTTGTTTTTGTCTGAAACAAGTATCTCACAAGTTAATTGCATATTGCAGCCTCTTAATTACAAATAACTGCTTCGCAATTGCTACCTAAATAACTTCTTCGAGTTCTCTTTTCTCTGTATACTTGCTTGGAAAAAAAAGTCTCAAACCATAGGTGTGGCTATTCTGACCTATTTAGACTAAATATTGCAGAAGATAATATGAAGGGAAACCGCAGAATCAACTACGGCTGGTACATGTACATACCATTGAAAATAGAAAAGGTTGTTGTTATTGTTGGTGGTTTAATGGGCTCTGGTATTTCCACAACTCTGATACTCAGTTCTATACAAGGTATTCTCAAATAAATTAACTTCGACTATTTGCAAATGTCACTCTAATCAATAGATGGTAACTTTCCCATTTTCATAATGTCTTTTTCATATTACACAGATATAAGTTGTAGAAATTTACACTTTTTGGTGGAAAAGTGAAGCTTTTTTGTTGAGAACTTGGTGTGTTGCTGCCATGGATGTAAAGAGTAAATATCATTAATGAGTTAATATTATCTGAGAATTGATTTATTGATTTAGATATATGGTTGCATTTGAAATGACTGAAAATATTAGATAGTTGTATCTTACCTTAGGTTTACTTTTACACTTAATTAGTTGCCAAAACTTGTAAGTCGATAACTTTGGAACATATCAACAATGTTGTTGAAAGAATTCAGATACATTCAAATTCAAGCATATGATAGAGTAGGTTTGTGTACGAGTAATGTAGTTTCAGTGATTGTTTGGGAATGGAAATAGTAATGTAGTTTCAGTGATTGTTGGCCCTGAGCTGGCTTCAACACTTGTTATTGTTATTTCAAAGGTGGCTATGCATCTAATTTTTGTTTTTTTCCTTAACAAAAAATAGAGAATCTTTTTTTGATAACCGAGAAGTCTATGATGTTGCTGTTGCTAATGAGGTTCATTTAAGCAACTCTTGTGTGACAAAAAGTGATGGGAATTGACACAAGTTAAGCTCTGTTGCTTCAACCATGGCTCCAAGTTTGAGTTCTACTAGTTCCACAACTACAAGTACTGCACAGATACTCAGCGATTTTTCATTGGAGATTCATGAAAAAATAGAGTATCTAAAAAACAAATATAAATGTCACTTGTCCTTAGCAATGCAATGATAACAAGCTCAAATAATTTGAGTCATTTATGCTATAACGAGCAGAAGCTAGGCATGAGTAGTTTGAATATCTTCTGAGAAAAAGATTGTATTGTAAGAGTGTCATGGACGATGAAGGCTTTTAATGTTGTTGCTACTTCCAAGTGTCTGACATATTTTTGTTTCCCATTTCTCTTAATGTTATTGCTACTTGACCTTCCTATTTGAATTTCTCAGCGTGCTAGTGCTCGGGATGACAAGGGGAATCCTATTATAAGGGACTACTACAGCAGTCCACTTATAGCAAGGTATAGATTGATGATGGTATATACTGCCTAAAGTATTGTATATCTGACCATAAGAAAGTGTGAAATGTGTTCCTTTATGAACTGCTATAGTGGCAACACTCACAATGATATGTTACTTGCCAAACTTGAGATTGTCAATACTGGTTCTGGTGACCCTGGTTCTTCAGTGGGCAGTTTCATAATATTCTGCTAGATTCCTTGTCTAGTAAATGTAGGGATATAAAAAATTCTTGATGCACCTGTTCACTATTTCTCCCTATTGTTTTGCAGTTTGTTTTCAACATGAATCAGGGACTTCCTGTGTGGCCAGAGTGGCTAGTTTTTAACAGAGTCAATGCTCGTGCTAGAAAAGGATTGGTACTAGGTCCTATGAGACTTCTCCTAAGGTACATTCTCCATATTTTATGATGATTATCTCGAAAGATGCAGAATTTGTTTTTTCTTCCTTCAACTGTATCTCTTAAAACTTCCTATAACTTAAATTGCTGGCTATTGTGAGTCTTTTTGCAGCTTCTCTGGTGGTCATGTTGTCGGTAATTTTCCGCCTCATGAAGCATTTGTGCTTGGTGGAACCAGTAGTTTTCTTGGTATGAACATCTAGTCTGATGGTGAAAATGATCAAACTTCCTCTTCTAAATCCTGATTAACATCTAGCTGTAGTTTTTCAAAAGTCTTTTTTCCCCTAATTCATAGTTGCTATAACAGTTGTTATGCAAAATGTTAATTCATAGCTGCTTTAACATTGAATTTCAAAAGATTTGTTTTTCCTTTTTAACATTTTTGCCTGATTTCAAAAGATTCTTTTTGCCTGATTAACATTGGAAAGGAGGTTGCTAATTAATGTAGGTCAATTTTCAATGTCAACTTGTTGTGTCGTTAGTTTTGGAGAGCTTTGCTATGACTTTATTGTGATGATTCAATTTTAGATTTGTTAGTTTTGGAGAGCTTCAGTTTATGGTTGCTCTACTGTGACTATTGTTATAGATTTGTTTGTCTTACTGTGAATTTGAGCATATTAAATTCACATGATTTATTTCACTAACTTATAATTTTATTTTGAAGGTGCAGGAAAATGCCGATAATTGAATTTGAATAGTGGCATGAAGTAAACTTGATCTATTGTAGTGATCGATGAAGAGTTTTTGAACTATTGTCATATATATAAGTTTAAATTCATTTGATATTTTTGGAATTTATTGATAGTAGAGACATTCTTGTTGAAGTTTGGTTGTACAAGACATGTTTCTCGAAGCTTATTTGACATATATAGCTTTAATTTATTTATTGGCTAATTTTTTGGTTTAGATAGCTTATATATTTAATTATTATATGTGATTATAGAATATATGCAATTAAAAATTATTATTCTTAAAAATGAAAAATTGTGGCTACAAAAATTCTACACAACATTGTCATACTTCAGAAGTGTTGCTATAGGGACGTCCAATGTGTGGCTTACTGTATATAACAAAAGTTACACTTTATAAGTGTTGTTCTAGAGAGATATAAAAGCCAACACTTTTTAAGTGTGCCCAACAACAAAGCAAAGGCCACACTTTTAAGTGTAGTATAATAAAACAAAAGGTGTTGCTAATGAATTACTAAAAAGCGTGCCCTTATAACTCTTTGGCCACACATTTTAAGTGTAGCTGCTAATGGCGACATTTAAAAAGTGTGGCCTAATTTCAAAGGTTACGCTTCTTTTGGCCACCCCCTAGAAAGCATTGCTTAAAGTCTAAAAGTGTTGCCTTTTATCAAAGGCCACACTTTTGACTAGCTTAGGCTACACTTTACTGGGGTGGCTAAAAGCCTAAAATGGTGTAGTGATAGATGTTGGATCACCCAAAGATAGATTCAACAACGAAATGTGAAAAACCGCATGCACTACTGCTAGTTTTGTTGTCAACTCTAACTCATAAGCCACTTTACCAACCCTTTTCAAGATCTTGTAAGGGCCTACATATCAAGGACTGAGCTTCCTTTTCTTGCCAAATCTCATCACCCCTTTCATAGTTGACACTTTCAAGAAAACCCAATCATCAACTTGGAACTCTAGTTCCATTCTCCTTACACTTGCATAACATTTTTGGCGACTCTGGGCTGTCTTAAGTCTATCTCTAATGAGTTGCACTTTCTCTATAGCATCATGAACTGAATCCGACCCTATCACGGGTGCTTCAACTACTTCAAACCAACCAATTGGAGATCTACTTCTACACCCATACAATGCCTCATAAGGGGCCATCTAAATGCTGGAATGGTAACTATTATTTTAGGTGAATTCTATAAGAGGAAGGTCATCATTCCAACTACCCTTGAAATCGATCACACAAGCTTTCAACATGTCCTCTAAGGTCTGAATGGTACGCTCCCATCTATTTGCGGATGAAATGATGTGCTAAGATTAACCTGAGTACCAAAACCTTTTTGAAACAACTTCCAAAAATGAGAGGTAAACTGAGGACCTCTATCTGAGATGATAAACAAAGAAACCCCATGTAACCGGACTATCTCATTAATGAAAAGTTTGGCATAGTACTCTGTCGAATCTGTAGTCTTGATAGCCAAAAAGCATGCAGACTTAGTAACTCTATCAACTATCACCCAAATGGAGTCATGCTGTCTGCGAGAACGAGATAAACCTATAAGTAAGTCCATGTTGATCACTTCCCACTTTCAAGTAGGAATGTTGATCTCTTGAGTCATACCTCCTGGTTTCTGATTTTCTACCTTGACTTGTTGACAATTGGGGCACTTCGCCATGAAATTCGCTATATCTCTCTTCATACCATTCTACCAAAAGACTTCTCAAAGATCACGGTACATCTTAGTGGCGCCTGGGTGAATATAATATCTAGAGTTATGGGCTTCTGCAAGAATCTATTGTCGCAACTTGCCCACCTTAGGAACACATAATTGACTCTGATAATGAAGCACACCATCTCCCCCTTGGGAGAAATCATTAACTCTCTGCTAATGGACTACACCCTTTAATTGAAGCAGTATAGGATCACTGTCTTGCTTTTCTTTAACCTCCACTACCAATGAACATTCTGACCCATTCTGAACTATTACACCACCATCTGATATGCTCATAAGACAAACTCCTAAGCGAGCAAGCCTGTGAACATCCTTTTCTCGTTCCATTCTTTGTTTCTCTACATGTGCCACACTACCCATCAATAGTCTGCTAAGAGTATCTGCTACTACATTGGCCTTACCAGGATGGTAATGCACACTCATATCATAATCCTTGATGAACTCAAGCCATCTCCTCAGGCGAAGATTCAACTCTTTCTGGGTGAACACATACTGAAGGCTCTTATGGTCTAGGAACACATCCACGTGAACACCATACAAGTAATGTCTCCAAATCTTAAGTGCAAACACCATTGCTGCTAGCTCGATGTCATGAGTCGGATATGTCTTCTCATGTACTTTAAGTTGTCTAGAATCGTAAGCTATAACTTTACCTTGATGCATCAACACACAACCTAGGACAACTCTGGATGCATCGAAGTAGATAACATGACCATCTGTACCCTCTGGTAGAGTCAAAATAGGAGTTGTAGTCAACTTAGTTTTCAATTCTGCGAAGATCTTCTCATAGTCATCTGACCACTGAAACTTAACTTTTTTCTGAGTCAACTAAATCAATGGAGAGGATATGGATGAAAATCCTACCATGAACCTTCTGTAATAGCCAGCCAAGCCCAAGAAACATCTGACTGCAACGAAACTCACACTTGCTCAACTTAGCGAATAACTGGCAATCTTTGAGAGTCTGCAGGACAACACTCAAATGATTCACATATTCTTTCTCATTCCTAGAGTAAATGAGGATATCATCGATAAAGACTATAATGAATAAGTCCAAATACTGCTTGAACACTTTGTTTATAAAATCCATGAAAGTTCCAGGAGCATTGGCTAGCCCAAATGACCTTAAAAATTCATAATGGCCATACCGAGTTCTGAAGGCTATTTTCAGAATGTCACTATATCTGACTCTGAGCTAATGAAAATAGAATCTAAGGTCTATTTTTGAGAAATGACTAGCACCTTGAAGTTGGTCAAACAAGTCATTAATCCTAGGGATAGGATAATTATTCTTGATTGTGATTTTGTTCAACCGTCTATAATCGATGCACATTCTGAGAGAACCATCTTACTTCTTCACGAACAACACTGGTGCACCCCAAGGGGAAATACTAGGTCTGATAAAGCCATTATCTAGAAGGTCTTTCAACTACTCTTTCAATTCCTTAAGCTTAGTTGGAGCCATTCTGCAAGGAGGAATAGAAATAGGCTGGGAATCTGGAAGGAGATCAATTCCAAAGTCGATTTCCCATTTTGGAGAAACTATGGGAAGATCTTCTGGAAACACTTTTGAGAACTCATTAACTACTGGAACTGACTCAAGAGTTGGGGTTTCAGAGTTTAAATCCTTAACCCGAACTAGATGATAGAGATACCCCTTACAAATCATTTTTCTAGCCTTAAGGTAAGAAATGAATTGACACATAGGCGCTAAGATACTACCCATCCATTCTAAGATTGGTTCATCTTGGAACTTAAAATGAACAATTCTAGTTCTACGATCGTCTGAGGCATAACGCGAATGTAACCAATCCATTCCTAGAATGATATCAAAGTCTACCATTTCTAGTTCTATAAGATCTGCTGAGGTGACTTTCTGAGAGACTGTGACAGGGTAATTTTTGTATACCCGTCTAGCAATAACTAGGTCATCGACTTGAATAAAGACTGAGAAGGGTTCTGAGAGAGCTTCTGGACTAACACTAAAGTTGACTGCTACATAAGGGGTTACAAAGGAAAGAGTAGCCCCTGGATCTAACAATGCATAAACATCTAAATCAAAGATTCATAACTTACTAGTGACCATATTAGGGGAATCTTCCTGATCATGGCAATCCTGGAGAGTATACAACTTGTTTTGGCACTGACCACCACCCGTACCAAATGAGTTACCCTATTGAGTCGGGCGACCTGCTGGTACTGCTAAAGTTGTGGACTGAGCTTTACTATTGTTACCTTCTTGACCCTATTTAGAAAGACAATCTTTCAACTTGTGACCAGAGTGACCATACCCAAAGCATCCTTCCTTTCCTACACGACACTCACCCGGATGGATCTTACTACACTTTTGACAAGTTGGGTAGGTTTTGGTGCCTGAAACACTCCTTTGAGACTTAGAGCCAGATATCCTACCTTTTTGATCATTTCAGAACCTGGAGGGTGGAACACTAGCTGATAAAGGCGTTGGAGCTAAAGACTTTTGTTGGAACTGCGAGCGATTTCCTCTACCCGATTTTTGTTAAGAATAGTCATAGTTTCTTGTCCTAACCTTCTTATTCCCCTTGGCTTGTTGCCTTAGCTTATCACCCTCAACCTGTTGAGCATGACCCATGAACCTAGAGATGTTCATAACTTCAAGCAACATAGCATTCCTACACTCTGTTTTCACTAGATCGGATACCCCATACATGAACTTGTTCATTTGATCCCTTGAGTTGGCGACCATATGAGGAGCATACCTAGAGAGTTGGGTGTACTTGAGTCGATACTCTTGGACTATCATAGAACCCTGCCTCAAATTCATAAATTCATGAGCTTTTGCCTCCCTCAACTCTCTTGGGAAGAACCTATCCAAAAAGGTCTCACTAAAGCATTCCCAAGTGATAGGAGCTGCATCTTCTGTACCCCTATTCTCTTTCCATTGAGTATACCAGATATGAGCTACATCCTTAAGCTGGTAAGATGCCAACTACACCCGATCATTCCCAGTTACCTGCATCACTACAAAGATCTTCTTGACCTCATCAATGAAGTTTGGGGATCCTCACCAATATGCGATCCTAAGAACTCAGGCGGATTCATCCTAAAAAAATCCTAAACTCTAGCTGTAGTTTACTCTATATTAGCATTTGCCAAAAATGGAACCTGCTGGTTGTTCTTGTTAGTGACACTTTGAGCCAACAACTGGATAGTGTTCCAAAATTCAGCATTCGAAACTTCTAGATCTAGGACTAGAAGAGTTGCGTTTGCATTCCTAGCATTCTCATTCCTTACGTAAACTCTACGAGGAGGCATGATCTGAAACACACGACAAAGGATTAGAATGAGAAGTTGGATCATACCTCACACACGATAAGAGTAACAACGAAATGAATTTCTTCCTACAACACCTTATAGCCTCCCTCTCATTAGATGTGTACCCATGAAAAGGACCTACTTAGTGTGGCTTTCCAGATATCCTAGGACTCTTAAACCTAATGCTCTGATAATAAGTTTTTCATGCCCAAGGCTACCCCTTAGACGCGAACATGGGACCTAGGATCATGAGTGACCCCAAGCAGAACATGCTGGTATATCATAAGCATACTAAAGCAAACTGAATCAATAAATGTTATGTAGAAGCTAAATTATATAAATAAACAGAAATGATGAGGAATACCAATATACTAAATCTGAATATATGAAAACTGAGAGTTTGAATACAAATGAAAAGTCAAACTCTAACACTATAGTTGAATCTAACTATGTTTGAAATAAGCCTCTAAACTCACTAGAAGTGTTGGGACATGCCCCAGCTAAATTAAGCAAAAACTGAAACTAAGACTAAAATGGAAAGATTACATGTCAACTGTCCTCGAAGAATGAGGACTCACCACTGATGATGCTGAACTGAAGATTAGGAACCGATCTATGTGTGAACTGACTGTTGGGGACCTAAACCTATATCACGAGAGGATGTAGTGTATAGTATGCGTCAATATTTGAAAGGTACTAAGCATGCAGGATAGAATAACGCTGATTAATAACATAACTAAAAAAGCAATAAAGCAATGATATAATCTAAACATAATAAGGATACTAAAAATACTGAACATGACTAAACTGAATGCAGTGAACAAGGTTATAACATGCTTAGACTGAATACTGAACTATAATGATAACATGGTCAATGCAATAGGATCTAACAAACTGTGGGAGCTAATAATAACCGATATTAAACCGCATGAGCTAAATGTGGAGTCCGATGTATCTGCCCCATCGAGAGGACCCAATATACCCTTCCAGAGGAAGAGAGGCATGCTAGCGTGATCACTAAAATGATGCCTGTAGAGGGGTACAACCTATGGGACATATAGTTTTGGGACTTGAGGTTGACTGACCCTAGTCCACTCGATATTAAGTTTCTCCCAATTGATTAGGTAATTAACATTTTATGACTGAAATGTTGTAATACTGGATAGCTCAAAATACTAACATGCTAACTGTAAATGCAACATTAATTTGCTGATAATGAAACATTTAAATCTTAGGCATGTTTAACTGAACTATCTGACGTAGCATGTGTAATTCATGAACTAAAAGAACTACGTAGCTAGTGTTCTGAATTTATGAAGGTATCTATGCAAAACCATACTAAAATCATGATAATCTGATTTGGAACTTTAAAGCAACTAATTCATAATAATCTGTTAAGATTTTAGAAACCTTAGGTCTAGATAATATTAAAGGAATTTAGAATCTAACTTAATTCTAGGGACCTAATGGGGGAAAGGAACGCATTAGTTAAATCACACATACCTGGTGACAAAAACCTATTGCATTCTTGTACTAGGGCTTGGTCGACTCTTTCTCCTTCTACGTTCTAATTTTTCTAGGTTTTTGGTGAATGATTTGCTTTGGGTAGATTCTATTTAAGTTTCTAGGCTAAAATTGAGCAAAACTACATAGTTTAGGGGTTAAACAACATAGTTTAGTGGTCCAACACATAAGGAAAAGACCAAAAGACCACTGACTTAACTGTTATCGAGGCCAACCGATGGACCAGACCCATTGACCGTGGAAAATCGTCGATCGGTGATTGGGACTGGAATTTGGGTCCTCGATCCACAGACCAAGACCATAGTTTGTGGCCAAGCCTATGACCCGTAGGTCTGGCCGTGGGTCGACACTTGGCCAAAATTTTGGAGGGCTCTGGGGAATGGGTCGTAGGTGGTGAACCATGGACCTGCAAGATGGATCGTGGGTCCTTTTATGGTCCGTAGGTGGCGTCTATTGGTGCCACCTCTAATTCCTAGAATCTGGACTTGGTCTGTTCTAGCATACATGTATTACAAAAAGGTCTGTAAAATGGACTGTAGTAAGGCGACCCAGATCTAGCAGCTACTGGACCAAGGATCACGACCAGCCTAACGGTCCGTGGTCCCTTTAACTGCCCATCATAAGGACTATTGTTAGCCCGTCAGACCTTTATTTCAGGGGTCGTTTGGTCTTTTCCCCAATGCGTTGGACACCTAAACTATGTCGTTTAACCCTAAACTATGTGGTTTTGGTCAATTTTAGCCTAGTAAACAAATTAGAACCTAACCTAATCAATTATTCACCAAAAACTCATCAATCATAGAGAAAAATAGAGGAGAAAAGTCTAGCAACCCTATTTCAAGAACACAAAGAGTTTTTATCAGTTCCAACCTCGAAATTGAAAGATATCTCTACGCAATTCACCAACAGGTATATGGGATTTCACTAGTGGGTTCCTTTTACCCATTAAGTTTCTAAAATTCAGTTAGATTCTTGAATCCCTTAATATTATCTAGACCTGTTTGTAGAATTTCAGCATATCATTATGAATTAGTTACTTTAATGTTCCTAATCTGATTACCACGATTTTAGTATTGTTTTATGTAGATTCCTTCATAAATTCAAAACCCTAGCCATGTAGTTCTTTTAGTTCATGAATTACACATGCTAGGTCAGATATTACAGATATAAATGCCTCATATTCGAATGTTTCATTATCAGTACATTAATGTTGCATTTTTAGTTAGCATGTCAGTATTTCGAGCTATCCAGTATTACAGAAATTCAGTCATAAATTGTCAATTACATAATCTACTGGGAGAAGCTTAATACCGAGTAGACTAGGGTCAGTCACCCTCAAGTCCCAGAACTACGTACCCCGTAGGTTGTAAGTCCCCTCTATGGGAATCATTTTTGTTGTCACGCCTGTCAATCCTCTATACCTCTGGCAGGGTATATTATGTCCTCTCAATTGAATGTATACATCAGACTCCATATTTAGCTTATGTGGTTTTATGTTAGTTATTATTAGCTCCCTTATAGTCAGATTCTATTGCATTGACAACGTTATCAGTCCCAATTCAGTACTCAATCTCACTATGTTATAAATTTGGTCATTCCATTCAGTCATTTCATGTTCAGTAATCTCAGTTTATTATCATGCTTATCTCTTATCATTGCTCAGATACATACTTTGGTTCAGCTATGTTTATTGTTCAACTTTACTCTATCCTAGATGCTCAGTACCTTTCAAGTACTGATGCATACTCTATACTACATTATCTCGTGATATAGGTTCAGGTTCTCAGCTTCCAGATCAAGCATAAATTAGTTCTTGATCTTCAGTTCAGCAACATCAGTGGTGAGTGCTCATTCTTGGAGGATGATTGACATGATTATCTTCCTTTGCCTTTTAGTCTTTAGTTTTCAGTATTTTCTTGATCTAGCTAGGGCATGACCAAACATTTCTAGTCTATAGAGGCTTTATTTCAGACATAGTTAAAATCAACTTTAGTATTTGCGTTTGACTTTTCAATGGTTGTTAAACTCTCAGTGTTGTATATACTGAGATTTAGTATGGGTATTCCCCATCATTTCAGAGTATTTCATGATATGCTTCCGCACAATATTTATTGATTCAATTTATCTTTAGTATGCATATTATAGCAGGGTTATCTTGGGGTCACTCCTGATCCTAGGTCTCGTGTCTACATCTTGGGGGTAGCTTCGGGGCATGACGGTGAGATCTCCATCTACATGATAACTGGAATACTTATATTCGAGGTTCCATTGTTGACTTTTTCCTTTTTGATGTTGTGTTTTGACCTGTAAGAGTTTATTGTTTATCATTAAAACCTTGTGCTAACAATCTCCCCCTTTTTGATGATGATAATATATAGTGGAGGTACTTCCTTGTTTGTATGGTCGACTGACAGGTCTGATATCGTATTTGCTCCCCCTAAATATCGTGAAATTGTAGTCGGCTAGTAGAGTGAGTTTCTTACTTGCTCCACCCTGAAGACATGCGGGTATTTCTCTGTGCTGTGTAAAGGCTTCGCCTTAATCTATTAATATATATAACCAACCAGCTTTTGGCAATACATATTACGAATTATTGTAACAATATAATAAATATTTATGAAGGGCAAAAGAGAATATAAGCAATGAATAATTAGAAGCATAGATAATCTACATTAGATAAGTAAAACATTTGATAGTCATTCTCCCCCTTTGGCATCAACAAAAAGGAAAGAAGAAAGAATTTAGACAAAGATAAAAGAACCACAAAGTCTTAAAATGAGCAACAGTACCCATTATACAACATAGTAGCAAACAAAAGCAAGAGAAAGATAGCATGTTAACGAGGACGTAAGAAGTAGGTAAGAGTATTGCCAATAGCGGTGGACATTTCCTCAATTATGGAGGACAAAGATGTGGAGATATCCTTAGAGCTAGCTTGCACCTTGGCTGCAATCTTGATGGCTTCTTTCAAGATTTGGTCAAGCCTTAGGCGAATGTGGGCCACACCAGCTCTTGTTTCCTTCGTAACATCCTTCACATTGTCGATTTGAAGTGGGCAGCAAGTGGGAGGTCCTTAAGAGAGTCAACATGTTCACCCATGGCAGTAAACTTAGTCATGAGATCACTTACCTGAGTGACAGAGATGGACACAACATCCAACTTACCATTCATCTCAGCAAGATTTTGCAGAGAAACTAATTCATCTCTTAATTAAAAAAAAAAAATCAACCTAACCATATGTCTACAAAACCTCTACTAATAGGATAATAATATCTACGATGGGACATGACCCCCGAAATACCACAAAAACCAAAGGAAAGACTGGTAAAAGAAAAGTCTTCTTTTCGAAAGATGGAAAGATCAGCACAATGGTGATTGTTATTCCTCAATGATTTACTCATGCCCAGAATTACAAGCATGTGTCTCCGATCCTACAATATGAAATGATGTAGCATCTGAGGACTGTCAGTATGGTGAGTACTAGAATGCAATCTAGGGGAAAGTATAAACAATATACACATATATAACATAACCATAAAGAAAAGACAAGAATCATAACTGCAGACCCAAAACATTTAGAAAAATACCTCTAGAAAATTATTAATCTTGAGTAAGGTAGTGTTCACTAACATAATGCGACCCACAAACTATATGGGTCTTGTATCCGCCTAACGAAGGGCTCCAATCAATGTATGCCACATGGATTTAAGAAATATAAAGAATATGGTGAACCAAACTCTCCCAAAGTAATGACTATAGAGGCTGCTCCGATTAACAACCTATAGTGTCATCCATATTTTAGGACAGGGACCTCCCATGTTGGCAAACACAAATGCGGGTGATGAGTCACAAAGAATTTACACCTTCTCGATGATACTATCAAAATCTCTTTAAGCCCCCATTAAAACCTTTACAAGTTTGCATTTATTAAGAGTTATCCGTACAAGGTATCCCCATTGATATTGTTATACCAAGACTTGCAAACGATTATAACTCCAATTTCAAGTTAGTTAATTAAAACTCTTAACTCGTCCTTTGAAAATTGAAGACTCATTTATGTTAAAACATTCCGTTCAATGCCAACATCCATGACTTTCCAAGTTATATATAAGACAAACATATAAAATGCAAAATCATTAGCATTTAATCGAGACAGAAAATTACCCTTTGTTCATTATTTAAACAAAACTTTTTGAAAGTTAGATTCCCAAATCCATTATTTATAGGAAAACCCCTTTTCAAAATCTTATGAGGAAATTCACCCATTTGAAACCAACAATCCAAATTCTGAAATCATAGTAAAGTAATTTGAACACAATTAACAAGAGAGGAACATTTGTAATCAACTTTCGAGAAATCATCTCTCAACCCTTACCTCAATTCATAATTTAGAAAATACGAATAATAAAATAAAATATGAATCTTGTATGAGTAGTTTGAAGTAGGAATGTTCAAACATACCTTTTGGCGAAGAACTTAAGAAAGGGACCTTGAAAATTAACCTTAGATCTTGCTTCTTGAAGTGTTGGGGAAGAAGAGGATAAATGTTTGTTGTAACTTATCAAATCTCCTAGAATATGAATTTTTGGGGAAGTCAATAGTCATAGGCTGGGGTTATGTGTTTATGAAAAGGATAAAAACACCCCTCTTGAAACGAGAAGAAAAGAGAAGACTTAAACAGTTACGGAGTCGATGCGCGGTCGCGCAGCTGGAGTTAAGCTCTAAATTTATAGGGTCAAAAAATCAAAATATCCAAGATAATTAGTTTGAATTGAACTAAAGAAATTTGATCCAATCCAATGTTGTTTGGATTGAATTTGAATTGTATTCTTCAATCCAAAATCCTAAAATCCTAACTAAATTTTTATATCCACTACAAACTATTGGAACGTCCAACCTTAGTCACATGACAACTTGTTATAAAGAAAAGTGTATTGAAGTATCAAAATATTTGGTCATCATCTCTTTATATTGTTGATCTTAGAAATTTTGTTTATATAAAGATGTTTAATTAGTATATTACCAAAAAAAGAGCACGTTTATAAGGGGTAACTTTGCAAAGACTCTCATAACTAATTGTAGTTGAATTCAATTGAACATACAATACTTCCATTTTTAAGTTATTTTGAGGAGAGCCAAAAAATTTCAAAGATCTCAACGATCGATCAAAGATCACGGCGATCGATCAAATATCTTGGCGATCAATCCTTTTCTCGGGTAAGAACTTAGGAAGTTCTGAATTCACCTTTGATTCATGGATTCATGTTCTTCTTATCATTGCTATGTTTTAATATCATGCTAAAATTATTTAAAATAAAATTGAGTTCAAATTTTTGCAAAAAGAGAAGTGCAAGTGATTCTAATTCTTTTTTCATGTTGTCAAATGCGCACTTACAGTGCTCTTAAGCCCTGAGACGAGGCTCAAAATGTGTTGAGCACTCCACCTTACTTTATGTGCACTTCAGCGTTGTCATCAAAGTTCTAAGGCATTCTTTTCCTTGCCAATGTGCCTCATCTAAAGAAGTGACACTAAACAATTGATATTTCACTTTTATCATAATATTTTTTTTCCAGTTTCTTTGGTCATATATTTGTCATTCATGTTTGTAATTATTAGTCTTGGACTATATATATATATATAAATATATATATAAATATATATATATATATATATATATATATATATATATATATATATATATTTGCATTTTTCTCTCTTTACACCTTTTTTCATTAAAACCCACAATTTATTTGCAGTTCGTGCTTAAAGCCACAGTGTACTTTTGAGCTTTTTGAGATTTTCTCCTTTGATAACATTGATTCTTTTTTTACAGAATGAATAAGTTAAATATCCCCCTAATCTAATTTTGTGAGTTTTGTACCTAAACTAGTTCACATGATACATAAACATGACTCTTAACTTGTGTATTCAGAAAAATTAGATTAGGGGGATATTTAGGCAAAATGATCAAAAAACTATAAGGTACATTGGGGCTTTAAGAGTGAAGTGCAAATTAAGTGTCGGTTTCAATGAAAAAAGGTGCAATGGTAGAAAAATGTAAATATATATATGTTTAGTCCAAGACTAATAATTATAAACATGAATGACAAATAGATCACCAAAGAAATTGAAAAATATATGATAAAATTGAAATATCAATTGTTTAGAGTCACCTCTTTAGAAGAGGCTTATTGGCAAGGAAAAGAATGCCTTAGAACTTTTATGACGATAGTGAAGCACACATAAAGTAAGGTGGAGTACTCAACACACTTTGAGTCTCGTCTCAAGGCTTAAGCACGCTTTAAGCGCGCCTTTGACAACACTAAAAAAGACTTAGAATCTTTTACACCTCTTTTTGTAAAAATTCGAACTCAATGTTATCTTAAAGAATTTTAGCACGATATTAAGCCCTAGAAACGATAAGAAAAACATAAATCCATGAATCAAAGCTTACTTGGGAACTTCCTATGTGCTTACCCGAGAAAAGGATTGATCGCCAATATCTTTATCGATCGCCAAGATCTTTAATCGATCACCAAAATCATTGATCGATCGTTGAGATCTTTGAAACTTTTTGGCTCTCCTCAAAGTATTTCGAAAATGAGTAATGCATGTCAATTGAATTCAACTACAATTAGTTATAAGACTCTTTGTAAAATTACCCCTTATAAGTGCTCTTTTTTTTTGTAGTATACTAATTAATCATCTTTCTATAAATAAAATTTCTAAGATCAACAACATAAAGATATTTTGACCAAATATTTTGATACTTCAATACACTTTTTGGTTTTATACCAAGATGCCTTGTGACCAGGGTTAGAAGTTCAAATAATTCAGAGTGGATATTAAAATTTCAGTTAGGATTTTTGGCTTTTGGATTGAAGAACACAATTCAAACCCAATCCAAACAACCTTGGATTAAATTGAATTTCTTCAGTTCAGTTTCAAACTAATCAGCTTGGACATTTTGATTTTTTGAGCCTATAAGTTGACAGCTTTACTCCAGTCAAATGTCTTAGTACTTCCTCATTCCCACCACTATCATCCAAATAAAATATTATGCAAGCAATGGTACCATATTATCCAGGAAATGCAACATAAAAGCATAAATAAAGTAATAAAAAAATTACATACAACATCGTAAAATTATGTTGAAGTCTTGAATCAAGGGTCTATCAGAAAGCGCTTCTCTACCTCACCTCTATGGTAGAGGTAAGGTTTGTGCATACTATACTCTACCCAAGCCCCACTGCGTGCGACTACAATGGGTATGTTGTTGTATAGTAAAATTATGTCACAACAAAAAGTATTTTTGCAGGACATAATAATTACAATTGGATATATCAACTAATATCTAGTAAGTAGGGTGTTGGACTTATAAGTAATCAACATATGGATAATAGGCACATGCTTAAAGGGTAGGGCTAAAAATAAGGTATAAAAGTTTCATATTTTTGTATATCGAAAAATCCAAATTCTCAAATTCAAAATCCAATCCAAAATCTTAATATTTAAATGATTGAATCTACAATCCAATCCGTACTTAAAATTCAAACCAAAAAAAGAAGAAGAAAAATTTGTATTTTCCCAAACTATGCCCACCCTCTACCTATGATATGCCTGATTTGTTTTTAGAATAAAGCTAGCTTAAGTAGCTGAGGAAAGATTGATTTAAAGCATATATATATATATATATGTAATATGGACTCACAATAAAACAAAATCAAATGTATTGTGTAATCAACCTATCATTCTTTGTTTATGAGCTACAGATACAACAACAACATACTTGGGAGGGGCTTGTACGTAAACCTTACCGCTAACTTTTGAGGGGTAGAGAGATCGTTTCCAGAAAACCCATATCAAGAAAAGTGATTTTCAAACACTATTCATGAACTAAAGATATATACCAAGAAAAATTGAAACGAAGAGCAAAAATTTTAGATAACGACAAGGTATTAGAATCTCAATCAGAAATGTAAAATTGGGTAGACTAATAAGTAAATTTTACCTTGCTAATGTTATTGTCAAAGAATCTAATAGCAAAGGGAGTAATGCAGACTATTAGCACAAGATTTTAATGATAAACAATTAACTCTTACAGGTCAAAACACAACATCAAAAAAAGGAAAGAACCAAGAATGTAACTTTAAATATAAGTATTCCAAAAATCATGGAGATGGAGATCTGACAAAGATCAAAAGAGATTCAATAAAGCATACAAATGGACAAACTGAAGATTACCAATCAATGTTCATCTATCAAGGAAGAAGACACAATAGATGAATTGGTCTAAATCAAAGAAATCAAGTTACGAAGTCAAGGCTAGGACAATCAAGGAAAAAAATTCACCGGATATATATGTCAATTAAGGAAGCTGAGATCACAAGTGAATCATGTCTAAATCTAGAAGGAGACTGAAGATTTTCCTTGACCTTATTCTTGGAAAATAAGGATCCCCCACCTTCTTTTCCAAGGATCAAATCTCTTGGGTTTCCATTTCTTCGAAGGAAATATTCAAGTCTCAAGCACTATATAAAAGAACTCCTCTGCCATTGGAGAAATATACAACGTATCTGAATCATCTCGCATTCTCTATTATACTTTTAACAAGCATTGCATTACCTAGTTCTACTATGTAAACAAAAAAGAGAGGAGAGAAAAATATTGTTGGTAAGGCTTTGTAAAAAAATAAAAAAGAGAGTGAAAACAATCTAATTGCTAATAGTGAAAAATTACACTCACCTCTGTACTCAAATAATATGTTACAAAGTCTAGAAGAGAACACCCTTGCAACCCAAACGTACTAGACGTAAGATCCATTTTTGGATCCAAACGAGTATAAAACATTTCGTGTCAAGTTTACCTTACACACTTTCTAGCTTTCAGTATACTTCTTTGCAAACATTAGTAGACTAAGGATCTTCACGAGTAGGCTACTCACAAAAAAAACAACAATTCACCCCCTTCCCTCCTGCACTTTTGATTGTTATTAGAACCTCATCTTACAAAAATCTATCAACAATAGGTGAGAAAAAGATCATGGCTCAACAAATCAAAGGAGCTATATTTCAAGAAGGAAACTCTCAAACAAGACCTTCATATTTTAATGGAAAACTCTTTTCTCACTTTAGAGTTAGAATGGAAACCTTCATAAAATCGTATAATGTGAAAGTCTGGAGAGTTATCAAGCTTGGTGAAATTTCTATTCCCACAAAAAAAGGTTCAAACGAAACTCAGTCCTCCAACATCACATGTTTGGAGAACTACACGAATGAACAAATGAAGATTATTTAAATAAACTCTAAAGAAAAAAGTTTTCTATATAACACTATCAATGGCGAGGAATATAAAATAATTTATTGTCATGATACTGCCAAGGAAATGTGGAACAAAATAGAGGTCACGTACGAAGGAATTGATAAAGTCAAAGAAATCATCAGTTTTCAAGTTTAGGAATAAAAACTATTTCAATGAAAGAAGGAGAAACAATCGAAAATATGTTTGCACGATTGAGTAAGAAAATTGGAGAACTAAAATCCTCAGGAAAAAATATATCCTCCCATTGATCATATACGAAGAGTTGTCAGAAGTCTACCACCTCGATGGCATGCCAAAGTAGTTTCTCTCGAAAGTTTGAAGTTAAGCACTCCAACTTATGATGAGGCAAGAGGAGACTTAATTACTTTTGAGAAAACACATCTGAACAAAAAAGGCCAAGAAGATACCAAAAATAAAATTGTGGCATTCAAAGCTATTCAGGAAGACAATGGAGAAGAAGAACTAGCAAAAGATGAAATTGCTTAAATTACTAGATCAGTCATGGAATTATTCAGGAGATCCATAAACAACAGAAGAGGAAGAAATTTTGGAAAAAGAAAGTATATTACTGATCAATCAAAAAATGATGGAAAATATGGACATATAGTCAGTGAATTTCTAGAAGCAAAGAAAAATTGTTCAAGAGAAGATCAAAAGAACAAAGCACTAAGCATTTGGAGTGATGAAGACAATTTAGAAAATGAACATGGAGAAATTGGAAACATATGTTTACAATTTCTTCATGTTCATTTTCAAAATTGTCTTCATCACTCCAGCTTAGTGCTTTATTTTTTTGGTTTCCTCTGGAATAATTTTTCTTTCCTTCTGGATATTCACTGGCTATATGTCCATATTTTCCACATTCATAGCACTTTTCGTCATTTTTTAATGAATCAATAATATACTTTCCTTTTCCAGTATTTCTTCCTCTTCTGTTATTTCTGGACTTCCTGAATGATTCCATGACTAATCTAGTAATTAAAGCAATTTCATCTTCTGCTAGTTCTTCTTCTCGTTTGTCTTCCTGACAAGCTTTTAATGCCATAATTATTTTTTTTGGTATCTTCTTGGAATTTTTTGTTCAGATGTGTTTTATCAAAAGAAATTAAGTCTCTTCTTACCTCATCATAGGTTAGCGTGGTTAAGTTCATACTTTCTAGAGCAACTACTTTGGAATGCCTTAGAGGTGACAAACTTCTGAGAACTTTTCGTATATGATCAATGGAAGGATATGTTTTTACCTGAGGCATTTAGTTCTCCAATGATCTTACTCAATCGTGAAAACATGCTTTTGATTGTTTCTCCTTCTTTCATTTGAATGAGTTCGTATTCATAAACTAGCAAACTGATGATGATTTCTTTGACTTTATCAGTTCCTTCATACGTGACCTCTAGTTTGTCCCACATTTCCTTGGTAGTATCACAACAATAGATTTTCTCATTTCCTCGCCATTGATAGCATTATATAGAACATTTTTTTCATTAGAGTTTATTTGAATAATCTCAATTTGTTCATTCGTGTAGTTCTCCAAACTTGGGATGGTGGAGGATTGATTTTCATCTGAACCTTTTGTAGTGGGAATAGGAATATCACTAAGCATGATAGCTCTCAAGAATTTTACATCATATGATTTTATGAAAGTTTCCATTTAACTTTCCACTAAGATAAGTGTTTTTCATTAAAACATGGAGGTCTTCTTTAACAGTTTCCTTCTTGAAATAGTGCTCCAATGATTTGTTGAGCCATGATCTTTTTCTCACTTATTGTTAGATGGATTTTTGTGACATGAGGCTCTGATACCAATTAAAAGTGCAAGAGGGGGTGAGTTGTTGTTTTTTTATGAGTAGCCTACTTGTGAAGATCCTTAGTTGACTATTGTTTGCCAAGAAGTATACTGAAAGCTAGAAAGTGCGTAAGGTAAACTTGACACAAAATTTTTTATATTGGTTTGGATACAAAAATGGATCTTACGTTCAGTCCCCTTGGGTTGAAAGGGTGTTCTGTTCTAGACTTTGTCACCTTGGATGTGAGTACAGAGGCGAGTGTTATTTTCACTATTAACACTCAGATTGTTTTCACTCTCTTTTTTCTTTTGATATAATGCCTTACCAACAATATTTTTCTCTCCTCTCTTTTTTGTTTACATAGTAGAATTAGGTAATACAATTCTTGTTAAAAGTAGAGTAGAGTAGAGAATGTGAGATGATTCAAACTCTTGTATATTTCTCCAATGGCAGGCGGTTTCTCTTTTATAGTGCTTGAGACTTGAATCTTTCCTTCGAAGAGATGGCAACCCAAGAGATTTGATCCTTGGAAAAGAAGGCAAGGGATCCTTATTTTCCAAGAATAAGGTCAAGAAAAATCTTCAATTTCCTTCTAGATTTGGCCTTGATTCACTTCTGATCTTAACTTCCTTGATTGAGATATAGCCGTTGAATTTTCTTACCTTGTTTGTCCTTGTCTTTGATTTGTAACTTGATTTATTGTTTTAGATGAATTTAGCCTTTGCGTATTCTTCCCTGATTGATGAACTTTGATTGGTAATCTTAAGTTTGTCCGTTTGAATGTTTGATTGAATCTTTTCTGATGTTTGTGAGATCTCCATCTCCATGATATCTAGAATAATTATATTCCAAGTTACATTCTTGATTCTTTCCATTTTTGATGTTGTGTTTTGAACTGTAAGGGTTAATTGTTTATCATTAAAATCTTGTGCTAACAGTCTGCATTACTCCCTTTGTTGTTAGATTCTTAGACAATAACATTGGCAAGGTAAAATTTACTTACTAGTCTACCTAGTTTTACATTTCCTGTTGAAATTCTAATAGTCTTGTTTTTATCTAAACCTCTGGATCTCCAATAAATTTTTTTGGTAGATATCTTTAGTCCATGAATAGTTTTTGAAAATCACTTTTTATGATGTGGGTTTTCCGTAAACAAGCTCTCTACTCCTCAAGACGTAAGGGTAAGGTCTACATACAAGTCCCCCTCTCCTAGACTCCACTTTTGGGATCACACTGAGTATGTTGTTGTTGTTGTATCTGTAGTTCATAAACAAAGAATGATAGGTTGATTACACAATGCATTTGATTTCTTTTATTGGGAGTCCAATATCATTGGTAGGGGTGGGCATAGTTGGGGAAAATCGAAATTTGTCTTCTTTTTTTTTTCGGTTTGAACTTTAAGTACTGATTGGATTGCAGATTCAATTTAAATATTAAGATTTCAAATTGGATTTTGAAATTGGAATTTGGATTTTTGGATATCCAAAAATCTGAAACTTTTATACCTTATTTTTAGCCCTACCCTTTAAGCATGTCCCTATTATCCATATGTTGATTACTTATAAGTCCAACAGCCTACTTACTAGATATTAGTTCATATATTCAATTGTAATTATTAAGTCCTGTCAGAATACTTTTTGTTTCAACATAGTTTTACTGTATAACAAAATACCCATTGTAGTCTGGCGCAATGGGGTCTGGGTAGGGTAGAGTATACACAAACCTTACCTATACCTTAGAGGTGAGGTAGAGAAGCCCTTTCTGATAGACCCTTGGCTCAGGACTTCAACATAATTTTACTATGTTGTACTTAATATTTTTAACGCTTTATTTACGCTTTTCTTTCCCATTTCCTAGATAATATGGTACCATTGCTTGCACAATATATTATTTGGATGATAGTGGTGGGAATTACTAAGACATTTGACTGGAGTTAACCTCTCAACTTGTAGGCTCAAAAAATTAAAATATCCAAGCTGATTAGTTTGAACCTGAATTGGAGAAATTTGATCCAATCCAAGGTTGTTTGGATTTAATTTGAATTGTATTCTTTAATTCCAAAACCTAAAATCTTGACTGAAATTTTTATATCCACTCCGAACTATCGGAACTTCAGAACTTAGTCACAAGATTACTTGGTATAAAGCCAAAAAGTGTATTGAAGTGTCAAAATATTTGGTCAAAATCTCTTTATATTGTTGATTTTAGAAATTCTGTTTATATAAAGATGTTTAATTAGTATATATACAAAGATTTTTTATTAGTATATTACCAAAATAGAGCACGGTTATAAGGGGTAATTTTACAATGAGTCTTATAACTAATTGCAGTTAAATTCAATTGAACATACAGTATTCCATTTTCAAATTACTTTGAGGAGAGCTAAAAAATTTCAAAGATCTCAACGATCGATCTATGATCTCGGTGATCGATTAAAGATCTCGGCAGTCAACAAAGATCTTAGCGATCAATCCTTTTCTCGAGTAAGGACATAGGAAGTTCCGAATTAAGCATTGATTCCTAGATTCATGTTCTTCTTATTGTTGCTAGGGTTTAATATCGTGGTAAAATTCTTCAAAATATAACCGAGTTTGAATTTTAAGAGAAGTGAAAGTCATTCCAAGTCTTTTTAGTGTTGTCAAAGGCACACTTAAAGTGTTCTTAAGCCCTGAGACGAGCTTCAAAATGTGTGGAGAACTGCACCTTACTTTATGTGAGCTTCAGTGTCATCATCAAAGTTAAATATCCCCCTAATATAATTTTGTCAGACACACAAGTTAATGGTCATGTTTATGTATCATGTCAACTAGTTTATGTACAAAACTCACAAAATTATATTAGGGGGATACTTAATTTATTCATTATATACAAAATGAATCAATGTTATGAAAGGCAAAAAGCTCAAAAAGTTCTAAGGTACGTTGGGACTTTATGTGTGAAGCGCAAATAAAGTGTGGGTTTTAATGAAAGCAGATACAAAGGGAGAAAAATTCAAATATATATGTTTAATCCAAGACTAATAATTATAAGCATAAATGACAAATATATGACCAATGAAACTGAAAAAAAAAATACATTGTGATAAAAGTGAAATATCAGTTGTTTAGAGTCACCTCTTTAGAAGAGGCTGATTAGCAATGAAAAGAATGCCTTAGAACTTTGATGACGACACTAAAGTGCACATAATGTAAGCTGGAGTGCTCAACATGTTTTGAGCCTCGTCACAAGGCTTAAGCGTGCCTTTGAAAACACTAAAGAAGACTTAGAATCACTTTGACTTCTCTTTTTGCAGAAATTTGAACTGAATTTTATTTTAATGAATTTTAGGACCATATTAAACCCTACCAATGATAAGAACATGAATCGATGATTCAAATCTTAATTGGGAACTTCCTATGCGCTTACTAGGGAAAAGGACTAATCCCCAAGATCTTTAATCAATCATTGAGATCCTTGAAATTTATTGGCTCTCCTCAAAGTAATTCGAAAATGGTGTATTGTATATTCAATTGAATTCAACTACAATTAGTTATAAGACTCTTTGTAAAATTACCCCTTACAACTGTGCTCTATTTTGGTAATATACTAATTAAACATCTTTATATAAACAAAATTTCCAAAATCAACAACATAAAGAGAGTTTAACCAAATATTTTGATACTTCAATACACTTTTTGGCTTTATACCAAGTTTTCTTGTGACAAAGGTTAGAAGTTCCAATAGTTTGGAGTGTATATAAAAATTTCAGTTACGATTATAGGTTTTTCAATTGAAGAATACAATTCGAATCCAATCTAAAGAACCTTGGATTGGATCGAATTCTTTAGTTTAGTGTCAAATTAATCAGCTTGGATATTTTTATTTTTTGAGCCTATATGTTGAGAGATTAACTCCCGATGCGCGACCGCGCACCGGTTTCAAAATTATTTAAGTCCTCTCTTCTCTTTGTGTTTCAAGAGGGGTGTTTTTTTCCTTTCCTAATCTCATAACCCTACCCCATGACTACTAACTTCCCCGAAAAGTCATATTCTAGGAGATTCAATAAGCTACAACAAATGTTTAGCCTTTTGTTCTCCGACACTTCAAGAAGCAAGATCTAAAGTTAATTCTCAAGGTCCCTTTCTAAAGTTATTCGTCAAAAGGTATGTTTTAATATTCCTTACTTCATGTTGGAAATCTTATGGAAAATATCTGCATCACGAACACTTTTACTAAATTCACCAAAGCTTATACTTCATCATAAACTCTTATAGAAAATTCTCATAGCTTGAGGCGTGTCAAAAGACAGTGCCCTTAAGGATATTTCATACTGTATAGGTTTATCCCCATGATTCAAGAAGCTCTTCTAGTATAAACTAGGAGCTAGAAACTAACAAAGATTCAATTGAAAGAAAATCCAACATATGAATATATTAAAAGAAGAATTGTTGCCTTTTCTTTTGTAACACACTACAAGTATAAGACTTAGATTTATATAGGAAAATCACTAACCTCTCTAATGTATCAATGATTGAAATAGTCAAAAACCATAAAGACATTGAATTCCATCAATAAATTGAAGGCAATTCATTTCAACAAAGAGTCATTGGCAACAATCATATTATGGCAAAACTTAATGGTTAATAGAAGGATATTAATAATGGCAATAAGATATTAATTATGGAGAGAAATTATTTTTAGGACATAAATAATATTTTCTTTCAAGTATAATAAGAAATAAAATAATTCCTTTTAAGATACTAGAATCACTTATCCAACAATCCCCTACATATCTCAAAAGAAATCTTGATGTGTGACAAAGTATTGTAGTTTCGATAATTGACAAACAGTCTTGATGTGTGACAAAGTATTGTTTATCATCATCAAAAAGGGGGAAATTGTAAGGATGTAGGAGAACATCTAATGTTGGGAAGTAGGAGAACATATAAGTAGTTTTGATCATTGATAAAGTGAACCTGGTTCACTACTTGTTGTATTTTGCGTACTCTATTAGGTGAACCATGTTTCCAGACGTGAATGCAGATAATCTATACAAATATGACAGATTGTGGGAAGGAAGAAAAATATTAAAGTGCAGAAATAAATGAGTGAAAAAAGAAATAAATAAAACAAAGGAGCAAAGAAGGAAAGAAATAAAGAAATAACAATTCAAGTCGAATAAGGAAAGAAGTAAATATATAGGCAGAAAAGGAAAGAGGCAGACAAGTCCAATAAGGACACTGGTTAGTTCTCTAGGGAAAGAAATTCCTTTCCTTGTAGAAGTTGATAAACGAAAAAAAAATTTATAAAAGGTTCAAGGCAAAGAAAGAAAAACTCATCTTTGAATATACACAAATTGAGAGAATTTTCTAGCAAAGGCAGAGCGATACCTATTATATATTCACGACATCATCTTAGGAGCAATAGCCATTGGAGCGAAACTACAAAGCCTTCATCACAGCAACACTGGAACCAGGTTCATGAGTTGTGTTCGAGTCTGAACTATTTGAATGTTTAAGTCTTATCAATTAAAGTCTAGGGTTATTAGACTTTGTTGATTTGTTCTAGATTTATTATTGAGTTGTAATAATTCCTATATTTGGAACAAGAAGTAGGTTTGGCTTCTTGGAGAATAGAGAGAGAGAGAGATTGTTGAGAGAATTGTAACAATAAGTGGGTTTGACTTCTTGGGGGTAGAGTTAAGAGAGAGTTTTGAGAGAATTGTAACAAGAAGCGAGTTAGACTTTTTGGAGAGTTGAGTCTTCTATTATAGTTAATTGTTGAAGAGTAAAAGGTAGTAGAGTTAGTTCCTTTGGACTGTTAAGTTGTAATCCTGAAAAGAATGTGAATCTTGAAGTGAATAAGATTGTGGTATGGTTTTTACCTTCCTTGAGGAATGAAGGTTTCCACAATAAAATCTCTATTTTATTATGTCGCGTTTTGTTTGTCTCAACAAAAGTACAAGACCTTGGTTCTTGTACAGGGGTAAGGTTTCTTCACAAATCATATATTCGAATGGTATCTACAAGAAAATCCCCTTTTAATGTGGAATTTTAAATTTTAAAAATAAGATAAGTTAGGTCTCGCTGATGGTTAATAACTACAAGTTACTAAGCACAGCCAAAGTTGCGCCCAAGTGCATAGTCAGGGTCTCACAGGTGCACGACCAGCACAATTCTGATGAGAATATTTAGCCAAGGTCAATTTTGGAAATATCATTTTTTTGCCCCTTGACCTATATAATTCCTGATATTGTCCTTATAAGTGTTCAAAGAAAACATCCAAGGAGATAGGGTTAGGAGAAAACCTCAGATGAACCCAAAACCAGAGTTTGTATGCATATTTGGTTGCAATATTTTCAATCATTATAACTCGGCACGTTGCAGATGACAAGATACCATATGAGAAGTCTTTTTCAGTTTATATACCCTGCAAAGCAATTTACAATGTGAGAACTCATTGTCTGATTACGTTATTGGTGTACCATTAACATAGTACTCCCTCCATCCTAATTATCATCTATCATATATCATCATTATTATTATAAGTAGGAAGCCTCAAAGATAAAAGTTTAAAGATCAATTCACCCATAAAATATCAAATATTGAACCATATTAATTATTTAATACCTAAAAAACTCTCTTAACAAAAAATGTAAAGTAACAGAGAAAACTTGCCTCAAGAGAGCAATATACCTCGAGCTTCTAGAAGGAGTACCATGGTTCAATCCCAACAAAATGATCACCTATAACTAAAAAAAACCTCCACTGGATTCACATCTACATAAAAGGAAATGTTAGACACAAAGCAGGAGGGAGACACATAGAGACAAGGAGGCCTTACCTTTACGAGCTGATATCAATCTATCATACCAAGATGGAGAACGTTGTTCACCCAAAGAAGGAGAAATTGCAAAGAAGCTAAGAGAGGAGATGGAAGCATGGAAGCGGTGGATTTTTGGAAACTGAAGAAAAGAGAGAATGCTTTAGAAAACCATATTTTTAGGGAGTGGATAAGGAAAAGATTTCAAACACTTAGATTGCCTTTGTCTCCTTAGTTTTTGAGTGGTTGGCATTTTTAGCACTATCTAGCTTGGGCTGAACTATCAGGCCCTCTCTAATTGTATAATGCTGGATGAGCTCATAAAGGGACCATGAGTCCACAAAATTTGATGAGAAAGAATAAATCAAAATGTCTTTTCAAATTTCTGCTATTACTGTGCTCTACATTAACCAATGTACATTTTACTATATTGCAATACAAAACAATTGCTCTTGGTAAAAACATTTTTAGAACCCAATGACACTCAAGTCTTTCCATACGCTAAAAGCTCACGGAAGACTAAACTTTTGTAAAATAGAAAGAAGGTAAGATTTTTGATTATTTGAGTAAAATAAATTTACTAATGTTCTAATTAATTACTTTTAAGATTAAAAATTCTGATTATCTATATATCTCAGCAAAACCATTATCGGAAGAGGATAAAAAATCTTATCATTAATTTTGAACTTATGTTTTACTTAAATTCATAAATCAAATCTTTATTTATTTGATTTATTTTGATAATAAATTTAAAAAGATAATTGTCTATAAAACTTCCTATATCTTTGCGATAATATATTATGTGTTTTTATTCAAATAATTGATTTTCAAATAGAATAAACAACACGTGTGTTCAGAGATTAGTATAATTTAAAGTGAAAAGCTCCAAAATATAAAATTGGATTACCATTGTATCCCTATACTTGATCAAATTATATTATAAAACATCTAATTAATTAAATATCTAAAAATATTTAAATTAAATTGTAATTGTATCATATTATACTAAATACTAAAAGTGGGAAGATATTAAGTCAAAAGTTGAAAAACTCACTCTTTAACTTTTAATATTATGAAAAAAGCTATCAAAGGTGATATAACATCAAGAATATGCTTAATCCTCGCCATTAAATTGAACTAAACTCAGGTATGGAACAACTTACTTAAGGCTTGTACTTCTATTTTATTTCTCTTACTTTAGTCAGCAATTTATGAAGAAAATAATAGTGTATTGACAAATATGTTTATAATTTCTCTATTTCAAATTGTCCTCCTCTTTACTACATTTTTCTTCAATGTAATTAATAATAACTCACATATGGTGGTTACTTTTCTTTTAAGATAAAAGATTACTGTGTTGAACATTTGTTTATGCTTAAACAATTTTTTTTTTGAGTTATTTGAAGAATCTTGAGTTTTAACTTTTTAAATAATATAGAAGTTTAATAGTAATGATAAGGTGTAAACGTCCGAAGAATGTTCCCAAAAACTAGTTATACTAAAAGTGGAAAGCCACAAATATAAAAGTTGAAATACCACTTTGTCCCTACACTTAATTTAGTATATTATAAGATATATAATTAATTAAATATTAAATAATAATAATAGAATATTATGATTAAATATTAAAAGTGGATAAGTGTTAAGTCAAATGAAGAAAGACGAAAATATCCATTGAAAGATATTAAAATTTTTTATCCTTTTAAAAATTATTGGTTACATTTTTTTTCTCTTTTCCGTTTTTGTATTTATTTTCATTGAACTTAATATCATACAAACTATTTTTTTATTATCTCCTTTAATTATTTTAAATTCATCTTCATGACTCATATTTAATTATTTACTAGTGTACTTATCCACGCTTCGCATGAAATTAAATATATTTTTAAATAATTGATGTTGTTAATTGACTATTTTTCCATAAGAAGTTCATAAAAAAAATACAAATCAAATCATTGTCTTGATATTGTTTATTCAGAAAATTGCTAGAAAGATATTTTCAAACTTTAATTTCTGCTTAACATTGCCGATAAAAACATAAAAAAAAAAGTATGTATCTTAAGAAAAATAAATTAAGTTGATTATACGACTGTACATCGGAGATCATACTTTGCAATAAAAACTAAAAGAATTGAAACACATACTATAAAATAAAATGTATATTTATAAGAAGTCATGATGTCATTAGTATTGATGTGTTACTCATCTACTAGATTATACAAAATTATTATAGAGTGAACAAGTATTAAATTTTTTAGAGTACATGAAGTGTCAAGTTGTAGAAATGTATATCAAGAGTTGAATCAATGTTTGTCCCTAACACATGTAGCGGAGTGGAAGAGTTTCATAACATTAATCTATTTATTATTGTAGTCATCACTAGAAAAAATTAATATATGATAATAACTATTCAAAAGATAACTCCTTCTTTAATGTGGAAAATTAAGATAGATAGTTTTTGCTTTAAATAAGTACAATTTAAATACATTCACAAATGCACATTTATTACAGTATAACTATAAAATAACTTTTTATTATATGTATGTACACATAAATGATAAATTTTTTCATTATTTTCATTAAATAATTTATTGATTAATTAAAAGTTTTGAAATACTAAAAAGATGGTTTATTTATTTATTTTGTGATTGATTTCTAATATGATAGACCATATCATATATTTTTAGGGGAAACAATATCTAACAACTATGAGAGATGTACCATCAATAATATTATATCTTTCAACAATGACAAAAATTTAGAATATTAATTAGAAATTGACAAACAAATACACACAAAAACAAAAATGTGATACTTTTCAGCTTCTTTCATTCTCATAACAACAACAACAACAAAGTTAATTAACAAAAAATGCTAATTAAACTTTCTAATATGTTGGTTAGTAGAGTTTTATAAATTATTTTTTGTTGAATAGAATAAAATAATATTAATTGAAATCAAAACAATTCATTAATGAATCTACAAATAATAGGAAACCATTCAAACTTTTATGCTAACAAGGTCATCTCTTTTGATGAATCTTCTAAGATAATTGAGCTTCATTCTTTATTTTGATGAACTTGTACCAAATTAATGTGAACATCTCTATGATGCATCTTTGAAGAATATATCTATGATCTTTATCAAAATGAAGACCATATCATGACATTATTAAGTACATGAAAGTTGAAAGAGATGAAAGAAAAAAGAATATAAAATGAAGAAAAACTATACTAATAAAAAGAAAGAATGAAAAAATGGAAATGGAAATAAACATTGAACATCTTCATAGATGATTGTTATTTATAGATTGGGTAAACCATAACAATTGTTAGAAATAAGTTGAAGATGTGTGTTATTTAAGTAGAGAAGACAAAAAGATGGCAGTTTTTTTGTAACTTATTAGATATAATTAGAATAGTAAATATGATTGAATTTTTAAATAAATAAACAAATTATTTAATGAGAAAATGAAGAAAAAAAGACAAAAAGGAGAACATGGATAAATAGAAATGAATTCCATAGAGAGGTGTCACATCACCTTCTCTATGTTTCTCCTATATATATATATATATATATATATATATATATATATATATATATATATATATATATATATATATATATATATATATATATATATATATATATATAAAGAGAGAGAGAGAGAAAGAGAGATATTTTACATGAGGAGTTAAAGAGTTCCACAACATTAATCTATTTATTATTGTAGTCTTCATTAAAAAATATAATCCTTCTTTAATATGGAAAATTATGATAGATAATTTTTTCTTTAAATAATTACAAGTTAAGTACATATTAATCACAAATGCACATTTATTATAGCATAGCTATAAAATAAGTTTTTATTATATGTATGTCCATATAAATGACAAATTTTTCTTCATTCTTTTCATTAAATAATTTATTGATTAATTAAAAGTTTTGAAATACTAAAAAGGTGGATTATTTATTTATTTTTTTATTTTATGATTGATTTCTAATATTATAACAATCGGGTTCCACTGTTATAGAAAAGCCAACAGGGAAAATATTTGGGTAAAAAATCTTTTTTGTTGTAACTTCAAATTTCCCAACATTATCCAGATTTTGACGAAATTGGAGTCACTAAGGTTTAGGAAAACCTGGTAACAATCGGGTGATTTAATTATTATTTTAATTACAAAAGTGGTTAGATAAGTCGTTAAGGAACCCATATGACTTTACGGAATTGAATTCAGGTGAGTAGAACTCCCGGAAGCGATCTTAGAGTGAAGGGTATTTTCTGAGCATTGCTGGTTAAATGTGTGTTGTGAAATAGGGGTCTTGGAATTATTAAAATAGCTCACTGTTTCGTGCAAGTCGCTTTGGCGGTAGTTTTGATTGCTCTGGCAGTGCCGCTGTACCAGGGTGGGTACTGCTGTGGCGGGCCAGACACAACTTAAGGTCGTAAATAAACCCCTAAACGTCCTTATTCTGCACTTTTCGGTTTTTAGAGCTAAGGAACGAACCCTTGGCGATTTTTGACTGTTTTCCACCATTTTTAAGGCTAAAGGTAAGATTTTAACTCCCCGAATCCCTTTTTCCATTCGTAGAACAAAATCTAATGGGTAATTATCGATGGGGGAGGGTTTTGATCTAGAAACCATGGTTGAAAAATCCCTAAATTGGATACTTGGGATCATGGGTATGATCTAGGGTTGTTAGAATTGTTAGTAATTTGGGTAATTAGTGATTGTTTATTGATTCCCGTGTTATTATGATTGTTTGTAGACTAAGAACAAGCGGAACGAATCTGAAAAGGGATGGATCAAGTTTCTTAGGGTTTCAAGCTTGTTTTGAAGTAGGTGATGGTTGTGATTCTATGATTGTGTGATGCATGTTTTTTGTTGCTTCATCATGATACATGTATGTATGTCATTGTTGCATTATGGATCACATAAATCATAAATGAGATACACAAATGATGAATGCCATGAATCATGACTTGATTGTATGAACTTGAGAATATACTTATAATTGTGATTGTGGCTTGTTGAATGGATCAGGTGTTGCGTTCCAACACACTAACTTAGATCGGTTACCACATTCTGGCATAAACATTGGATCGGGAAGCACATTTAGGTATGTTAACTGTTTGGGTTTGAGTTCTATGAGAGGACCAATGTATTGATATAATTGTGCATATTGAGAAATGTGAAATTGTACCTTGTTCATAAATGTTGATGATATTGTATATGCTCGATATATGCATGTGATTATATTATTGTAGTGACTTATGTATGTTACACTTAGTGGGATAGCCGCGTGATCCTACCAACACACTGTGGTTGTGTACTGATACTGCATTTTCTCTTTCTTTGTTGAGTACAGGGTATCTTCAAGCGGCTATTCACAGACCTCGCTTAGAAGATCAATGATCGTCATTTCGAATTCAAGAGTGAGCAAGTTCATCCAGGCTGCCATGAGTTCTCTTTCCGTCTATGTCCACATTCCAAACTTAGACTTGTTATAGTTATTATTAGTTCATTACTTTGGGGTTGTATCCCTTCTTGTTTAGGCTTATGTTGAACTTTATATGTTTTGGTACATACACTTTCAGGTTCTAGGCGTTACTTCCGCATTCATTTTTGTTGTTAGACTTTTGTTTGAAACTGATGGGAACTTCAGTTTTAGCTATTATTTATGTATTTGTTTCCTTAATTTTTTCAGTTTTTGGTTTAGTTGCTTAGTTTGGGTTGAAGTAGTGGTTCTCCTACCGGAGGATTAGTGTGGGTCCAATCATGATGGTCTGGGTCATGAAAAAGTTGGTATCAGAGCCTAGGTTCATTGATCTCGATGTACCAAAACAAGTCTAACAGAATCTCGCGGTACGGTATAGGGACGCCTTTACTTTTCTTTTAGAGGCTATTGGACTTTAGGAAATCTCTCTGTTTTCTCTTGTCTCCTTTCGTGCTATAACTTGATTCTAATTGGTATCTGTCGATTCAAATTGGTATCTAACCTCCTTCATTCTTTTGTCCGTAGATGGTTAACACTAGATATAACGGTGTCAAGTCCGTAGCTCCCGTAAATACTCTAGCTAAGGAATTAGCAACGAGAGGTCGTGGTCGAGGCAGGGGTAGAAAGAGAGCTAGGGGTAGTGGTCGTAGAAGAGTAGCGCCTGCTAGAGATGGGGTACTGGTCTAAAATGTTCCCAAAAATGAGGCCCCTCCCGTACATCATGAAGAGATAGAGGAGAATGTTGATGTTGAGAAGGTAGAGAATGTTAAGGAGGTTGGACCAGAGGAATGCAGGTTGAGACTACCAGTGTTCCCCCCCAGAGACCCACTGTTAGCCTAACAAATCATGTCATTCCTGAAAGGGTCGGTTGGTCCTAGAGTGCCTCCTTCTGCTCAACCAAGTCAAGCTCTCGCCAATACTCCTATTGTTATCTCTACTCTCAAGGAGGGTGGAAACGTAGGTACAAATGCCTTCTTCTGTCCTTTGTTGGGTTCTGTTATGACTGGTAATGAGCATGAAATGTTGACTAAGTTTTTGAAGCTTAAGCCTCCCGTTTTCATTGGTTCTGAGAGTGAGGATGCTTATGAGTTCATCTTAGACTGCTATGAGAGGCTTCATAAGTTGGGAATTGTCTATCAACATGGGGTTGAGTTCGTGACTTTTCAAATTCAAGGTGAGGCTAAGCAGTGGTGGAGAGCTTACATGAAATGCAGATCTTGAGTTTTACCTCCACTCACTTGGAACCAGTTCCATGCTCTGTTCTTGGAGAAATATGTGCCTAAAACTTTGAGAGATCGTAAAAAAGATGAGTTTATGGCTAGTGGTATGTCTGTGGCTTCTTATGAGGTAAAGTTCCATGCATTGTCTAGATATGCTACACATTTGGAAACAACTGAGGAAAAGAACATCTGTTTATTTATTAGGGGATTGAATTCTGAGTTGCAAGTATTATCAGTTCATATGACCTTTGCAAGGAGGGGCTTTAATGAGGTAACAGACTATGTTAAGAAAGTGGAGGGGGTGAGGCGAGACGGCCAGGCTAAGGCCTTAGCAAAAAGGGCTAAGAACTCGGGTGACTTTCAAGGTTCATACTCTAGAGAATCAGGGAGGCCAACACTTGCAGCCAAGCCAAATCAATCTGCTATACCCGCCTCTACAAGTAATTACTCAAGAACTCCATCTCATAATTTGATTTAGGATAGCCAGGGAGTCGCGCCTTTGATGGGCGGCAAACTACCTTTTGATCGTACTTGTTACAATTGTGGAGAACCTGGACATATAAGGAGAGATTGGCCCCACCCATGTGTGCTGAATTCCACATAATAGCAGACTAGACCGGTGGTACCTATGGGGAATGGTAGTAATGGTCAAGGACATCCACAAGGTGGGTAAGGAGGTAATCAGTGAGGCCATGGAGATAGAGGAAATGTTAACAGAGGTAGGGTGACGTGCAACCCGGTAGGGAAGTCGCTCCACATATTAATAAAGCTGTGTTATGCCTTTTTGGGCAATAATGAGCCAGAGGCATCAAACACAGTGATCACATGTACTAATCTTGTTTGTGACCCAGGTTCTACTTATTCATATGTGTCTGTGAGATTGGCCTTAGAATTTGCTATGATTTGTGATATACTTGATGTCCCTATCCATGTTTTTACCCCAATTAGATAGTCATTCATAGTCACCCATGTCTATCGTGCTTTTCCTCTTTTGTTTATGGGTTTTCAGACTTGAGTTGATTTGGTGATTTTGGATATGACTAACTTTGATATTATCTTAGGAATAACTTGGTTGTCTCCCTATTATGTTGTGTTGAATTGTAATACCAAGTCTGTAACTTTAGAAATTCTGGGAAGGGAAAAGTTAGAGTGGGAAGGGGTGTACAAGCTTAAGAAAGCTAAAATCATATCCTCCATTTGGGCTAGAAAAATGGTAGGGTAGGGTTTTTTGTCTTATTTGGATCATGTTAGGGACGTTGAGGTTGAGACTTCATCTATTGAATCCATTCATGTGGTGTCAGAATTTAGAGAAGTTCTTCCAAATGATTTGCCTGATAAGCCTCCAGATAGGGATATAAATTTCTCATTGATTTAGAACCTGGTACTCGTCCCATTTCTATTCCTCCATATCGTATGACTTTGGCAGAATTAAGAGAGCTTAAGGCTCAAATCCAGAGCTTCTTGATAAGGGATTTATTTACCCTAGTGCTTCTCCATAGGGAACTCCATTTTTGTTTATTAAGAAAAATTATGGTAGTATGAGAATGTGTATAGATTACCGGCAACTGAATAGGGTCACTATTTGAAACAAGTACCTTTTGCCTCAAATAAATGATCTTTTTGATCAATTGCATGGTGCAACAGTTTTATCTAAGATTGATCTAAGATCCAGTTACCATAAATTGAAAATTAGGCCTGAGGATATGCCCACGGCAACATTTAGAACTCGCTATGGGCATTATGAGTTTTTAGTTATGTCTTATGGGTTGACCAATGCGCCTACGACTTTCATGAGTTTGATGAATGGGGTGTTCAAGCCATTCCTTGATTCGTTTGTTATAGTTTCTATTGATGATATTTGGTCTATTTGAAAAGTGAGAAAGAGCATGCCGACCATCTTCGTATTGTTCTGGGTGTTCTTGGGAAACAAAGGTTGTATGCAAAATTTTCTAAGTGCGAATTTTGGTTGACGTCGGTTTCATTTTTGGGCATGTAGTTTCAAAAGAAGGGGTAATGATAGATCCTCAAAAGATCGAGGTGGTTAAGAATTGGGTTCGACCTAGCTATTATCGCCGATTTGTGAAGAACTTTGCTTCTATTGCCACTCACTTAACTTATTTGACCAAAAAGCAGATACCATTTAAATGAAATGAAAATGTGAGGAGAGCCTTCAAAAGCTCAAGACTCTTTTGACCGCCACACCCATCCTAGCATTACTGGTTGAAGGTAAAGATTTTATTGTTTATTGTGATGCTTCACATTCTAGTTTGGGTGATGTGTAGATGCAGGATAAGAATGTTATAACTTATGCCTCGCGTCAATGGAAGGTGCATGAGAGGAATTATCTAACACATGATTTGGAGTTGGCAGTGGTAGTGTTTGCTCTTGAGATCTAGTGGCATTACCTCTATGCTGTTAAGTGTGAAGTGTTTTCTAATCATCGTAGTTTGCAGCATGTGTTCACTCAAAAGGATCTAAATTTGCGACAGAGAAGGTGGATGGAAATACTCCAAGATTACGATGTGACCATTCAGTACCATCCGGGCAAGGCTAATATGGTAGTAGACACTTTGAGTCAAAAAACGATGAGTATCAGTAGTTTAGCTTACTTAAGTGTAGCCAAGCGACCTTTGGCTAAGAAAATTCAGGCCTTAAAGTCTAAGTTCATGTAGTTGGGCATCTCAGAAAGAGGTGGGGTGTTAGCTAGTATTGAAGTAAAGGCCACATTCATTGAGAATATCAAGGCCAAACAGTTTGAGGATGAGAATTTGGAGGAGCTTAGAAAGAAGACTACGATTGGTAAGGCATATTAGACCACTATCGAGTTGATGATTTGAGTCAAAAGTTTTTGATGGAGTCCCATCGTTTGCGATATTCTATTCATCCGAGTATGACCAAGATGTACCAAGCTTTGAAGCAAATTTATTGGTGGCTGGGCATGAAAAAAGATATTGCAAAGTTTCTGTCTAAGTGTCAAAATTTTCAACAAGTGAAGTATGAACATCAAAGGCCTGCAAGTTTTCTTCAAAGAATGTCAATTCCAAATGGAAATGGGAGAGGATAGCCACGTATTTCGTGGTTGGTCTTCCCAAGAATTTGGGGAAGTTTGATTCTATTTGGGTAGTAGTTGATAGATTGACTAAGTCCACCAATTATATTTCGATAAGAATAGATTAGAATGCTGAACAATTGGCTAAAGTTTATGTGAAGGAGATAGTGAGGTTGCATGGGGTTCCCCTTTCTTTCATCTCACATCTTGGTATGTAGTTTACGTACAAGTTTTGGAGAAAATTACACGATGAATTGGATACACAACTCACTTTTAGTACAACTTTCCATCCACAGATGAACGGGCAGTCCGAGAGGACTATCCAAGTGTTAGAGGTCATGTTGAGGGCATATTTGATTGATTTTGGAGGACATTGGGATAAATTCTTACCTTTGTATGAGTTCTCTTATAATAATAGTTATCACTCCAACATAGATATGGCATCATTTGAGGCTCTCTATGGGAGGGGATGTATATCACCCATAGAATGGTTCGAGGTTGGAGATGTGAAATCATTGGGGGTAGATTTAGTGAACGATGCTCAAGATAAGGTGATAAGTATTCAAGCTAAGCTTCTAGTAGCCCAAAATAGACAAAAGAAGTATGAGGATCATAAGGTAAAAGACATGGCGCTTCAAACTGGTGAAAATGTTCTTCTTAAGGTATCACCCATGAAAGGGGTGATGAGATTCGGCAAGAAAGGTAAGCTAAGTTTGCGATACATTGGTCCATTTGAGGTTCTTGAATATGTGGGACAGTAGCATATAGATTGGCTTTACCTCCTAACTTATCGGGAGTTCATCCGGTATTTTATGTGTTCATGTTGAAAAGGTATTGTGGTGATGGAGATTATATCATTAAGTGGGACTCAATTGTGTTAGACTAGGACCTCTAATATGAGGAGGAATCGATTGCAATTCTTGACCGTGATGTGCGTAAGTTGAGGACCAAGGAGATTAAGTCCATAAAGGTTCAATGGAAGCATCGTCCAGTTAAGGAAGCTACTTTGAAAACCGGGAGGGACATGCAAGACAAGCATCCCCAATTGTTCGTTGATTCGGGTACTAATTTATTCCTTCTTAGCCATTTTTCCTAAGTTTGGTCACTCGGGGACGAGTGATGGGTAAATTGCTATCTATTGTAACCACTGGGCTCCGTCGTTATAGAAAAGCCAACGGGGAAAAATTTTTGGTCGAAAACTTTTTCGTAGTAACTTGAAATTTCCCAACCTAGTCCAGATTTGGACAAAATTGGAGTCATTAAGGTGTAGGAAAATCTGGTAAAAATTGGGTGATATATTATGATTTTCATTACAAAAGTGGTTAGATTAGTCGTTAAGAAACCCGTACAACTTTACGAAATTGAATTCGGGTAAGTAGAACTCTCAGAATTGATCTTAGCGTGAACGGTATATTTTAAGCATCATTGGTTAAAGGTATTTTCTGAAATGGGGTCCTAGAATTATTAAAATAGCTCAATGTTTCGTGTAAGCCGCTTTGGAAGTGGTTTTGGTCGATCTGGCGGTGCCACTGTAGTAGGGTGGGTGCCAGTGTGGCGGCTAGACGCTGCTTAAGGTCGTAAATAAACACCTAAACGTCCTTATTCTACACTTTTCGGTTTCTAGAGCTAAGGAACGAACCCCTGGTGATTCTTCACAGTTTTCCACAATTTTTAAGGCTAAAGGTAATATTTTAACTCCCTGAATCCATTTTTCGATCCATAGAACATAATCTAATGGGTAATTATCGATTGGGGAGGGTTTTGATCTAGAAACTATGGTGGAAAAAACCCTAAATTGGATACTTGGGATCATAGGTTATGATCTAGGGTTGTTAAAATTATTAGTAATTCGGATAATTAGTGATTGTTTATTGATTTCCATGTTATTATGATTGTTTGTAGGCCAAGAACAAGCGGAATGAATCCGAAAAGGAAAAGATCAAGTTTCTTAGGGTTTCAAGCTTGTTTCGAGGTAGGTGATAGTTGTGATTCTATGATTGTGTGATGTATGTTTGTTCTTGCTTCATTATGATACATGTATGTATGTATGTGAATGTTGCATTATTTATCACATTAATCGTAAATGAGATAGACTAATGATGAATGTTATGAATCATGACCTGATTGTATGAACTTGAGAATATACTTGTGATTGTGATTGTGGCTTGTTGAATGGATCATGTGTTGCATTCTGACACATAACTTGGATCGGTTGCCACGTTCCAGCATAATTATGGGATCGGTTGCCACGTTCCGACATAAATAATGGATCGGGTACCACGTTCCGGTATGCTAACTATTTGGGTTGTGTTCCATGAGAGGACCAGAGTTTTGATATGATTGTGCATCTTGAGATATGTGAAATTGAACCTTGTTCGTAAATGTTGATGATATTTTATGTGTTCCATATATGCATGTAATTATATTGTTGTATTGACTGATGTATTTTACACTTAGTGGGATAACCATTGTCAAAACCGAACCCACCGAGCCGTGCGGGCACCCACTCTAACAGCTAAGTAGGAGAACCCTCATATCCCAATAGTTAAAATATAAGGAAAACTAAGAAAACAAAGATAAATATAATAATATGATTTTATAAATAATGTCTTGTAAAGTAATTGAACAACTCCCAAGGATCTAGTCTAAACAGGTACAAGAGCTACTAAGAGTACAAACTGGACATAATAACAAGGACACAACTCCCACCATGTGAAAGGGAAAAGTAGAACTGCTGGAGAATTCTTCGTCTTCACGTAATGAAACGTCACCAATCCTGTATCCAAATTATGTCCAAAGACATAGCAAGAGTAGTATCACTACAAAACACATGTACTGGTAGGCATCATCGGTCAACCTAACGCCCACCACATAACATAAGCAACCAACTAATAAGATTATGAAATAAGTCGCTGGCTTCTCCACCCTTACCCTCTCTCTCAAAATACCTCCAATTTACACTAGTACCCTTACTATTAACCACCTTCTCGATACCTTACTTACAAGGTACTTGATCATAGTCTATTCCAACACATGTAAAGATTCCCAAATACAACCCCAAGCGTTTCAACTAACCACTCACATCATACCCTTACATCCTCGTCACATCACCCAACCATGGTCGCATTGCACATTACACCAAGCTTTCTTACCACTAAAATTGATCCATTTTCCCAAGGTTAAATCCACCTAAGCATATTTCGTCACATACGCTACCCCTACTTCTCGGCATTACAACCCGTGAACAACCCTTGCTATACCTTACTTGCCCCTTGAACACCTTGCCCTTCAACTATACCCAACAAGTTCACTCCATGCAAAGGAACAATCAAATATAAGTTGTCATAACATATACCCACTTCGGAATGCCAAAATATCACTTATCATTACGAACAAGGTGTGGTTTCTTATTTATCAAGATACATAATTTATATCAAATCATTAGTCCTCTTATGGAACCCACACCAAAACTGTTAGCATAACGGAATGTGGTACCCAATCCCATAATTATGTCAGAATGTGGCAACCGATCCACGTTTATGCCGGAACATGGCAATCGATCCAAGTTAGTTATGCTGGAACGTGGAAACCAATGCAAGTTAGTTATACCGGAATGTTGCAACTAATCCATTCAACAAACCACACTCACATTCACAAATATATCCTCATAATCATATAAACTATTCATGGTTCATGGTGCTCGTCATTCATATATCATAATGAAGCAAGAGTAAACATACATCACACAATCATAGAATAACCACCATCGCAATGCACTTTTCATCAACACATATCATGTAATCATTAATTCGACCACACTTAACCCTAGTTCATCATCTAGGACTTTTTTCTAGGGTTTAATCATAACTCATTTGGTGCATGAAGGCCTACGCATAAATCCTACCATAGATTTACTTATATTACACAGTGAGCACAAATTTAAACTACTCAATTGATCAAATCTTGCCTACTTGGGTGCCAAGCAGTTGCATGGAGGTTCTGACCTTGATTTTTGTTTCTAGGCTTTGGGATGGTGATATTGATCGGAAATTCGTAGTCCAACGTCATCTTTACTCTACAAATCTCTCTCTACGTTCTCCCTAGCTTGTAGCAACTTTTTGGGGTTTTCTATGGTGTTTTACGACTAAATTAGGTATTTTAGGCAGAAGGAGGAAATAAGAGTTTGCGTTATTTATGTTCTGTCTCGCCTATCTCGCTCTGATGTCAACTTACCTCGCCCTGGTGCCGCCGTCCTAGCGGCAATTGCTCCTTTCTATCGAGACAATGGCCAAGAATTTTCCTAAATTTTTGTTCTCTTAAATAATGATGGTTCGGGTCGTTACAATAGATACCAATTTACCCCTCGTTCATCCCCAAAAAACAAGTGCAAAGGACCTTACACGCCTCATTTAAATTTCTTATAATTTTAATGAATTGGAACCTTACCTAAACATGACGAATGGTGACCCTTCACTTAATTAACACACGAAAAGGTATTATATTCAAGGACTAGCAAAACTTGAGGGAACACATGAAGTTCGAACACTTATAATATTACATAGCCTAGCCCGCCAGGGCGGCAACCCTCTCGCTGAAGTAAGGTCGTTGTGGCGAGGGATCTCCCACTGCAGTGGGAGATCGGAGGCAGTAAAGGGGGTGGAGGGGTGAGGGGGAAAGAAGATCATTTCTTAATTTCTCCTTAAACTCACCCCCAAACTTCCAAAACACTCTCTACTCACTTTACTCCGATCGTCCAGGTTAAGGTAAACTTCTCGTCTCTTACACTCTTTACTTTCGTATTTGATTAATAATGATTGCATGCTACTAACAGATCGAATTAAAATGGTTTTTGGGTAGCTTTTTGAAAATGCACATAGTTTGCTCAATTTGTTAGAGAAATGTAGCATGGTTACTTTCCTTATGTCTCCAACGATCCCACAATGTCCTGGGCGTATGGATTTCATAAAACTACAATTAAATTGATACAAAAATGGGTGGGGATGTTGAAGGGTCTTTTGGTGTAAAACTCAAATTTAGGCCTCATTGAGGAGTTATTTTACTGAAATAGTTGTTTATTTGCATTCTACGATAGTTTATATACTCTGATTTACTGAAATTTTGTCGAAACCAGATGTTTTGGGATGAAGAGGCGCCATTTTCACGCCTGGTGTTCATCCCAGATGATATGCCAGGCAGTGGCCTGCTCCTTAACACCTAAACTTCTCTCTTTTTCATTTTAGCGTCATCCAACTATCCTATTGTGTTCTAACTTATATTTAACTATATTGCACGCTCTTCAAATGGTAGGTCAAAATGAAGAAAACTTACCTTTCATCTAGTTCCCCGATGCTGTGAGTCGATAAAGATATCACGACTACCACAACATGGGGTTCTACTGCGAGAGAGGGTTAGTGTTGCACAAGCTAGAGGAGAAGGAGCCTTCCTTCTATGCTCGTCTAGTAGAGTTCGGGTGGGTTCGACTGACTGAGGCTCCCCTAGATGAACGTTCTACTTGCGTGAGGGATTTCTACGCCATTCTGCCAACTGTGTGATGGGATGACTCTCACCCCATCATCCGTATCAGAGGAGTTTACATTTCTCTGAATGCCACTACCACCAATGAGGCTCTAGAGGTATCGAAGGTCTCAAACGCTGAGTACGAGGCCAAGATGAGAGAGATGGATCTGGAGTGGCTAAGAGACACTCTGGTTGAGCCTGTACGTCGGGATTAGGTCTACTAGGCTACTACAGAGGGTATTACAAGCACTGATTGGTCACCGGATGCTAAGAGGTGGCTGCACTTGGTTACTAGGAGTATCCGCCCGTCAGGTAATCACACTGACGTGACCTTTCCTCGGGCTTTGGTGGTGGCATGCGCCATATAGGGTATTGAGTTGAATATGGGGGCGCAGATTATTTTGGAGTGGAAGATGTTATACTGGGGTAACAATAAGGCATTCTTTCTCTCTAGTCTTATCACTGCTCTGTGCAAGCGGGCAGGAGTGCTACTTCTTGACGCCGACGAGGTACTTCTTATGGATCCCCCCTTCACCCTCTTTTGGTCAGGTCAGGTTCTACTTCTAGGGGCAAGAGGAGAAGAACGGGCATGGCTGGTAGCAGTAGGACGGTCACAGGTTTGGATGATGATGCGCAGGTCGAGGAGGATCTGGCTGCCATCCGAGAGAAATTGGGGAGTGCCTATGATAACTTCACTCCGGCACCACCCAAAACTCTCTTGGAGGTCGAGATGCTCCGCTACTAGTTGCATCAGGAGAGGAGGAAGGGTGTGGAGAGGGATCATTTGCTGGTTCGGATATGGAAGACTGTGAGGACCGTAATCACTTGCGTTGATCCTGGTTAGGAGCTTCACTGGGTCGAGAAAGGGGATTTCTTGCACTTCACCATCGTGGACGAGGCAGCTACTGGTCTGGTACCTCCGGAGGATCTAGACTTTGATTACACCACCCAGTCTGAGGGTTCCTGATTCGGGTCTTCTTCGCCCCTTTGTCTTGTACATTTTAAGACAAACTTGCTTTTATCTTTTGCTTTTCAAAGTTTTTGTAGCACATGCATGATAGTTTTTGCTGGCATTGGCAGCTTACTATTTGATTTCTATGTTTATAATTTGTATTCGATTGCTGAACACTAAAAGGATTGCAGGAATTTTTTTGGAACCCATTTGGGGTTGGTAATTTGCTACTACGGAAAACAGGGGAGGCTGGGTTGAGGTTCTGCCTCCCTTTGTCCCACTCTGGCGGTGTCGCTATAGCGGGAATAATCCCGCCACTGTGACTCAAACGAAACCAGAACCCAGGCCAATAGTTTTTGGGTTCTTTTTGTTTTCCTGAAATTCTCCCAAGGCTCCCAGCCTCACCAAACAAATTTAGGATAATTCTCTGAGCTAGGAAAATCATCGTCTACCATCAAATCAATTCCATAATACAGGAACCAATATTTATTTTATTACTTTAGCCCCACAACCCACACATCCCAAGGATACACCCAGACAATCGTATGATTATTACACAAGCACATATCAAGGTTCGGGCACACATTTATAGTACACATAATCACTTCATCTCATTCAAGAAACTACAACCTCATATTTGCAATTAGTTCAAACAACAAGAATCACATTTTCATAATTTCCAGGATCCACACACAGCTAAGTCCAAATTATTAACTAGTTCGCTCCATGGATAATCATTACCGATTATCCATGTATTTATATCACTGTTACAGCCAAATACCAATTGGAACATTCCCAGTTCTAATTTACCTTGATTGTGTTCCTTCAATCGTGACCACGACGTTTGGTTCAGTTTGTTGAGATACCAATTGGAATTAGGAGATACTAATTGGACTAAACTCATACCACACGCGACACTTCTCACGAAAGGATAGAATGAGTGACATAATTTCCTATAATGTTTCCTAGTTTGTTGATGATTAGATGTGGACGTCAACACACCAATCTGCAGGAGCCTAGTCCACATTTTGCTCTTGTACTGGGATACCGGTAACCTAGGATCTGATACCAATTTGTCACGACCCAATCCACCGAGCCGTGCGGGTACCCACTCTAACACCTAAGTAGGAGAACACTCATATCCCAATAGTCAAAACATGCAGAAAATTAAGAAAATAGAGATAAATATAATAATATAATTTTATAAATAATATCTTTAGAGACACTTTTAGTTAAACTTGTGAAGTAATTTAACAACTCCCATGGATCTAGTCTAAACAGGTATAAGAGCTATTAAGATTACAAACTGGACAAAATGTGAAAGGGAATTCTTTGTCTTCACCTAATGAAATGTCACCAATCCTGCATCCAGACTATGTCCAAAGACATAGCAAGAGTAGTATTAGTAAAAAACACATGTACTGGTAGGCATCATCGGTCAACCTAACGCCCACTGCATAACATAAGAAACCAACTGGTAAGATTATGAAATAAGCCACTCGCTTCTCCATCCTTACCCTCTCTCTCGAAGTACCTCCAATTTACACTAGTACACTGATGAGTCCACAAATTTAACTCATTTAGGACTATATTTTAATAGAAAATGTGTCCTCAAATGCTTAATTTATATCAATATCTGATGAAAACCCTTAAGTTTCAGGTATTTGAAGTTTAAAGGAAAGCATGGAGACTTCATCGCAAAAAGGTACAAAAAGGCTGAAAAAAACAAAGAAATGAAGGCCTAAGGATCACTGAGTACACTTGCTGAATTGCCGTAGGGTCTTACTTCTCCTTTTGTTCCAGTGTGCTAATCCCTGCAAGAAAAGATCAAGTCGGCGAAAAAACGGAGTAGTTGGTACATCACCGAGAAGTTTCGCGAAGCAGTACCATGTCCCACAATGACCCAGAGCACGACGATGCTGAAGGTTGGTGCAAGACAGTGATAAACTACACTAAAGGGTGAATCGCCGAGTTGATCGGTGATTTCGACAAACAACGCAGAATGATCCGCTGCAGCACAAATCTGTGAAAACAATAAATACTAGTTATAGTTGTAGTTTTAAGTTTCGAACAATTATTATAATCTTCATATAGAATAGTACTTTTTGATATTTTTGCTCTAAGTTAAAGAGGGTTTTGAAGACTTGAAGATCCAAAGGGTTTCATCTTCAAGATTTGGATTTATGTCTCTTGGATTCTACAATTTTGGCCTGCATCAAGACTTAAATCTTCATACCCAGTTGAATGTGAGCTCAATTTGGTATAAATTTCTATCTTTTATACATGTGTGGCTAAAAACCCCAATTCTTGGGGTGTGATTTAGCGAATATGGGTTAAGATAATTGTTGGGTCTTGCTTGCTGATATTTGAATCGTAGTTTAATTTTGATTTCATTTAGTAGTTGTGGATGAATTTAATGAATTTGTAGTTGCAAATAAAAATTTATTTATGTGTTTTCAGCTTGTTCAAGAGAGAGGTCGTAAAAATTAAACTACTAAATTAATGGCCAGTGGGAGTGGGTCAACCTGAGGTTTAACTCGAGACAGTGAATCCTAGTCTCATTCCTGTACACTCAGCTCAAGAGAGTAAGTGGGTTAAGGCATAGGCTGGTTGTCATGCGGCAAGTGGTTGTCTGAGAGGAACGCATTTGAAACGGGGTAAGTTGCTCGAGAGACAGCTTATTCCCCTTAAAGTTTAGCCTAGTTACCATTATTATATGAACCTTCTATCGAAAGAATGTACCCAATAATCTAGCTTAACCTGTATTCCCGTCTCACCCCAAGGATCCCCTCTCATTACTTAGAAATCCTTATTTAATTTGTTGTACAACCCCCCCCCCCCCCGCCCCACGTTAATTGACAGTCTTCTGTCCCACTTTAATTTATAATGCTATTAATCATTCATGTATTTAGCTACGACTAGTTAGAATTAAATTTATTTTTCTATGAATTCCCAAAACCACTCCCTTGGGAATGATCCCAACCCTTGGTTGGGTTACTAAACTATTGTACTATCGTAGACACTTGCATCGGAAGTTATGTCTTGATTATGCAAAAATCAAAATGGCGTCGCTGCCGAGGAGTGGTGTTATTTGGGAATTCTTAGTTAAGTAGAATTTATGTTTTTAATAGTTGTATTCTTAATAATTTTATTTTTAATTTTGTTTTTCTCTAAGTTGTTTTATGATGAAACCCTAAGCATGGCTGAGGGAAGTGGTGGCAAGTTAGCTGAGGCGAACCAAAAAGTCGAGGGTGACTTCAAGTTAGTTGCACTAGTAACTTAGCTGAACGACTTGGCCACCAAAATCGCAAAGGTGGAAAACCAGTGCAAGAGTCAAGGAAGGTACATACCCACTCATGAGTGACAAAAGTCTAGAGATAGAGAGCGAAATCATGTTGAGGACACACTACAAATCATTCTCTAGAAGATCACCAACCAAGATCTAGTGTTAGACGATACAAAGGAGAATATTAAACTATTGAATCAGATGATTGGATCTCACTCTAGATCGATTCAGCTGATCAGAACGCTCATGATTTTTGCAGTACCTCATCTTCACCCAAATGATCTACTGGGTTACCTAGTGACACTAGGGCTGACCCAAATAATGGAAAGTGAGTAAAGACTCGCGTCGAGCCATGACATTAAATAAGGTGCTTCATCGGAGGCAACCTTAGGTTTTGGATGCTTCAATTTGTTTTTATAAATAATAGTGTGTTAGTGCTGCAGGTTTAAAAGCTGAAGGTGTCGAAAAAAGCAGTTTGGAGTGTCACCAACCAAGTCGGTGACTTCGATTTAGAACGTCGTTTGAACCCTCACTTTGATTGAAGGTCCTGTAAAACTCGGCGAGCCAAATGACCACTTGCATATCGCCGAGTGGATTGGCGAATGAGACTAACGTCGCTGAATGGGCGCAAACTGGACTGTTTAAAAAGACCAAGAGTCTTAAAATTTTAAATTCTTCATTTTCCCTCACTCTTAAACCTCCCAAACTCGCACCAAGGTAGTATTTTCCTTATTTTAAACATTTTACTAGTATTTTGGTTGATTGAGTTGCGCTCGAATCTTTGCCGCCTAGCTTTCCAACCATGTTTGAATCGGCATAAAAGGTTAGTTTCCGAATCTCGAGCTTACATTTGAAAATTTTACACTCATTTGTTATGATCATATCTTATTGATGTGTGTTGGGCCTCTCTGATAGGATTAGAATGCTTAAATTCCTATTTTAATTTGAAAATCTTGCCCATATTGTTTGATTGTAAAATGCCCATAATTTTTATGTTTTTTAATGAATTGGGTTGTGATTGCGTGTCATTAGATTGAATGGGTGAAGTCTAAGTAGCCCACGTTTGTGCTAAATCTCTAAAGTTTTCTCAAAGATAGAGTGGGTAACACTACTCTTAAGAGCAAATATCGTCAAATGGCCAAATTAGGGAAATCCAGGAGAAATTTGAGTATCTCGGGGCAATGGGTAGTGCCGGTCTTATTTGAATTTTGTTAGTGCATGCTTTATTTTGTTTTCAGGGTTCGCGAGATTGAATTTGAAAAGGTGGATTGAAAATGGGAATGTTGGGCAATTTGATAAGTTGGGTCGAGCTCGCCGAATTGTTTGGCGGTTCGACCAATGTCTGCATCTCACCCTTAATATAGTGTCAAATTGGATGTTTGAGCTTGTGGCTCCTTTTATTTTAAATTGCAAAATGATTTTGACCCTTTCGAAAAATTTTAAATTTTTCGCACATTTTAGCCACCCTTTATATGCTTGTGTGTTGAATGTGGCCATTCCTTGGCAAATTTGAGTCTCGATTTCGATCAACACCGATGACTTGAATAGTTCTTACAATCGAATGAACATGAATGTATGACTATGATGAGGCAAAATAAAGTTGCAGAGACAGTATGTTAACTATTTGCATCTCGTTGTGATTACCCATTAATCAAATCGATTCTCTTGTGATTACCGTTGCACACTAGTGAAAATGTGGAGTCTTATTTGACTTAAGTATCGATGCCTTGTATGATAAGCTTACCTGGAACCATGCATGACAACACCTAGAATTTTCCCTGCTGGTCCGGTTGACTAAGTAAGACATTTCTAGATATGATCTTAGGCAAGTCCGAAGAGTGTGAACCAATTTGACATATACCTCTTTTGTGACCTACCTTGTGAGCGTGTGATTCTCTCTTGAACACCCTTTGAGACTTACATTTCTTTGGAAGAAACCTGATGAAAACTAGAGCTTTCTTAATCCATTACCTATAATCCTCTTGAATTGTGGTTAATTGAATAGCCAACTTAGGCCAAAAGCCTAAGTTGGGGGTGTGGCAAAAAAGAAAGCGGAGATTCAAGAAGTGCAAGGAAAATCTCCTTTAACTCATAGTGTTAAGAAAAATGGAAAACCCTTCCATATAAAGAAAAAAAAAAGAAAGAGAAAAAAATAAGAAAGGAACAAAAAAATAGAGAGAAAGTTGTGGAATAAAGTACCAAAGAAATAGGATTCCGAACAATCCATGTGAAGGGAATAATAGGATGACCTATGATGCAATAATGAAAATGATGAAGGAAAAAGAAAGCAAGTGTTGAGAGCACCACATTTCATGAGGATAAAAGTCACTCAGCCTAAATGACCATACCTTTGCACTCAGCCCCATTACAAGCCTTGTTAAGACCTTTGTGATCTTGAGAAAGTCAAAACAAATGTTGATTGGAAAATACGGGCAAACCTATGGGTTAAAGCATGCAT